>CABEGB010000616.1:0-83469 GCA_901521435.1 Crematogaster levior
TATTAACACATTTTATGAATAAATGTACAAAAAATTACATATTTGAATAATCTTCGACATAGTGTAATAAGTCTTCCTTGGCTATTGCCAAACACTGCTCACGGAACATACATGACCATTTTAGAATTTCTCCTCTTAACACTGAAAAAAGTCGTTCTCTGGTAGAATCGTTCTCTGTTGTACTTTAGACTCTGAAAGATGCAGTTAACCAAATTGCTTAATTTTTGCTAAAATAACATAATATTTTTTTATAAGTTATAAGAAATATATCTTATATGTTTAATATTTTTTGACAAAGTTCTTTTTGATAAATTAATATTGTATATAATATAATATTGAATAAAAAATTAGTAGACGTGTAAGGACAGAAACAAAAAATAATTTTTTACTGTATCTATTTATTTAGTGTATATTTACTGTATGTACTATATATTTACTGTAATAATGGAGAATACAAAAAATGAATATGTTTTACTAATGCACAGTTACTTTTATTATTTTATTTTATAATTATTTTACTATTAAAATTTAAGAAAGGTTATAGAATTATGTGGAGCATGTACTATTATATTATATGTCCCCGCGGATTTGTCTCACTGCGGACATACTCCGAAAAAACGGACAATACGTCCCCCTACCTCTCGTTGCGTGAAAATATATTCCTACAATATATTATTGTTATTTCAAAAATAACAATGCTTTATTCGCAATTACTAAATATGTTTGATTCTATTGTTTAGGGTTATATTTTTAATAAGTGTAATAAAAAATTGCAATAAATATTGCGAATCGAGTTATGTAATTTAAATATTTTAGAATTAAAAAATTCGAGTTATGTAATTGAAATATTATAGAAATTATACAATAAATATTTCTTTATAATAATAGTAAATATAATATTTTTACATATTATCATTAATCACAAAATCAATACATGTATAAAATTTGGGATGTTAAATTTTACAAGAGTCCATTCAAATTTAAAAAGTTAATACACGCGAGTTAATTAAGAAATTTTGAAACATTTAGATGTTTGAGAAATTATTGCAAACAAACATCTGACTACCGGGCATCGAGCTCATAGTAGTACAAAAGTCATTTTTAATAATGTTACAGAATATTTCGTTGTTTCAACTAAATCCCCGTATTTCGTAATTAAAAAAAAAAGAAAAACTCTTTAAGAGAGATGATAAATGGAAGAATGGTGAACAGACTATTTTGCCCCACAGATACACGCACTGTGGTGCGTGCATGGGTCGAATACACAAAGGCTCTGGATGTGAATTTTAACATTCCATGAGGGTGTTATTCTGTGAGTGGTCGTCAATCCCGTTTCTTGTCAGAGAAGTTATCGAGAATCGGATCTTGTGCGAAGTTTCGAAAAATAGGGAGATGAACACGGTCTTAATTTAAAATTAAATAAGATATTTCAAAAATACATAATATTTATTAGTAAATGAGAGATCTAATATTTACATATTATAATTTCGATGTAAGACACTATGAGTACAAATAAATTAATTGGAAAATAGGACGCGTACATTTTAAATTAGTCGGGTGAATTCCGTAATAATACGAATGAAGTGTGTATGTGTATGTGTGAGATTCGCGGTGTTACTCTGACTCGGAGGACAGAATTTTTAAGGAAGAAACTTATTTTAAATCTGCATTTTTTATCCAGTTTTATGAAAAATTAAAATCTAAACATCTCAGCTAACTTTGTGTGTGTGTGCGTGCGTGCGTGCGCGCGTGCGGAGAAGGAAAAAGGAAATTCAATCACTCTTGCAGATTGACAGTATAGGAAGAAAAAAATTTATAAAAGAACGAGACAGGAATCAGATAGAGATAGGGTTACTGACATTCGGATCCGCGATTGTGATGATTGAACTGATTTAAGTCGCACTATTATGAGTCTCTTCTAAAAGCAGCTCTTGAATCAACAGGAATTCAATGATCAATTCCGCGAACAGAAGATTACTGTGGATGATGAATACTTAGGATAATGAACTCCATTGTCCAAGGAAGAGAATGTGAGACATCCTCGATGATCTCTACGCTCGAAGTCATGGAGGATGGCGTTCTCGGTTCTTCTGGACAAGGGACAGAAGAATAATTTGATTACCGGTGAAGGAAAGAAGAATATTGGGGAATATCTGATATGTGAGGAGAGAGAAAGGAAAAAAACTTTATTTGTGCTTATGTCAAGAGTAACAATCAAAAATGTAAAGTAGGTGTACCGGATTACTAATCGTTATGTTGTTTGAATGATTCGGGTCAAAAATTTCGCGTTCTTTTTGGTTCAGATTTTAAATTATGTTGTTATTATCATCTGGAATGCCATCTATTACATATTGAATTAATACTTCTCTACTCTATTTTCTCTCGCAATGCTAGCTCTTTCATTACTAGATAATATTCTTGTTTCCTCTTTCTTTAATTTTCTTTTATGTAGCAATTCGTGTGGTTGAGCATTTTAATTTTATCTGAAAATTCTTCTTCTAGAATTAGTTTCAGTTTGCGCCATGTTTTAATAACATCTTCGCTTTCTATCAGCATTTTAGCAGGACCTGTCAATGATTTCTTGGCAAATACTAGTTTTTGTAGTTTATTTGAACATAGCGGCTGTGCCTTCAAAATCAGTGATTCATCTTTCTACCGGATATGCGTCGTTACCGCTAAAGGGTTTGATCGAATTTTGACGTCTTTGTACGTCATGGCAAAATTCATTGGTGCCCATTTTCTTCTTTGAGTTTTGTATTAGCTACCACTTTCACTCACTCTTTATTCGTTCTCGCTGTCTTCATCTGATTCTTTATGCTCTTCTTAGTCTTTGCTCGCTCTATTTGAGTGTGCCAATGCATCTAAATCCTTTAAACCGTGGCAAATTCTGATAATCACTTCTTCTTTTTTTCCATCGTATCCCAAGCCAAGAATGTTGCAGCATGATATGAGGTCGCCTAGTGTCAATCGTCTAACATGTTCTATATAGTTTATTAATGTTGGTGTACCGTCTCCAAAAGTAGAACCTCGAAAATCTCTGAGTCGCTGTCGATTCTTACAATCTCTATCGTTCTCGAAAAACAAATAGATGCAGAGCTTTAATAGCCGCCGTCGACACCGTTTGGATCCTTTGTTTGATCGTCTCGATCTGCGCTAGATTCTCCATCTTAATTTGTTACTCGATGTCTTCTGTTTCTTGTGTCTTCACTTCGGCTCCACATTATTTATCGGCTTTCGCGTCTTTGTCTGATGACTTTTTCGCTTTTTACATCTTTTCCTTTGTCTTTCTCGTCTTTTCCTTTGTCTTTCACGTCTTTTCCCTCGTTTTTCACGTCTTTTCCTTTTACATCTTCGCTCGATGGCTCTATCGTCTTTCACGTTTTTTTTTCGTCTTTTACGTTTTCGCCTGATGGCTCTATCGTCTTTTACGTCTCTTTCTTTGTCTTTCACGTCTTTTCCTTCGTTTTCATATTTTCGCCCGATGGCTCTATCATCTTTCACGTCTCTTTCTTCATCTTTTTACTTCATCTGCTATCCCGGCTGAGCTCCCAAAATTATAGGATTCGGGTACTAAAACTCTTTATTTCTTCGCGTCTCGACACACGCCGGTCAGCTTCCGAGAGAGAGCTCCTGCCACGAACTTAGGAATAGGGGGACGGACTCTAAAGTCCTAGTTTAGGCGAAGAGGGACGTTACCTAAGACATGCGGAAGAAACAGCTTTCCGCCATATTAAGTTCCATTATCTTACACATAGAAACGTGTCAGTGACATCCTACTGTGTATGTGTGTGCAATGAAGAGGTTAGATCACGGAGGTTAGATGTGTGAAAATATACAGGGTGTCCGGTGCCTAACGCCGAAGCTTTCGTGTGCAGGTAGAACAGGTAAAATCAAGTAGAAAAGTCCTTTACCACTTTGTTGTTTTCGCAATAATTAACGAGAAATTAATTTGAAAAGATCGGCCAATCCACACGAGTAGAAGCGTGCGACGATAAAAGACTTCCCCATTGTAAAATAATAGGAGCCGGCCTGCCGCGCGGTGAAACGACGGGAGGAGTGCTCTACAAAGAACGAACGCGGATCCTCGCGTCAAACTCTATCCGGATAAAGATCCATGTTCGCTGTGACGATTGTCCTTCGTACATCGCGCGCGAATATTGCATAATATGGTATTTGACTTTTATCATCAGTATGAGGCAATCTAGCTGTTCACTTTGGTTATGTCAAAAGTTATAATCCAGACTGTATATATTTTGTTAAGTATTTATATTATGCGTAACATATATTTGTTTGTCAATAACAGAATCTTTTGCTTCTGGGAAGATTGTAGTATTGCAAGGAATGGTTTTACAATTATTTTAAATTACATAGAAAGATTTATTTCTCTCTCTTACTTGTGAATAATTATTTTACCTTAAATTTCATATATCACAGCATTTTTTACGTTTTGTTGTACATCCTTTGTTATTTTCTTATTCTCCAATACGCAAATAATGATTAATATATACATATATGATTACTAGCATTCTCTCCCAAAGTTGTAGGCTTCTTGTTGAGAAGTTGCACATCAGTGATAACGATCCAACACAGCGTTCCGAAGGCGCTGTCATCGACTAGGCTATAGTTTTGTCACTAGGCCTTCCGTCTAGTGTGCGTATCTTTTCTTTTGATTTTTTTTTGTCCTGTCGTTACCCGCTCTGTGTTACACACGCGCGTATTGAGCAAGCTTCGCCAACGGGACGCCTGTACGTATCTCAGCGCTAATAAAGACCGTTTTATACACACGTCTTCCGAGTTATTGCTCCTGGATTCGAGGGCACCCTCAGTTCTTCGCTAACAGGTTATGGGCCCAGGCAACGCGAGTATCGCAGGAGAATAACGACGCGCGAGCTTTCCCTTTAAGGTTAGTGTTGCTCGAGAGCAGAGCGGAATCGCAAATCGCGAGACCGAATAACGGATACCACGTAAGGGTTCAAAATGAACACGAGTGCAATCACCCGCGTTGAGTTGCTCGGGAAAGACAATTATGACACGTGGAAAATCCAAATGAAGGCTCTCTTAATAAAGAACGACGCATGGGGTTACGTCGAAGGCACCATCGTAAAACCAGACGCTACGGCCGCAAATCAGAACGCCGTGAACGCGTGGATACAAGCGGACAACAAGGCGAAGGCAGACATAATACTCTCAATAAAACCGTCCGAGATCAAACAGGTAAAAGGATGCGCTACATCAAGAGAAGTTTGGCTAAAGCTCGAGAGCATCTATCAATCAAAAGGCCCCGCGTGAAAAGCTACGCTGATGAAACAACTCATGTTACAAAGAATGCCCGAAAATGGCGACGCCCGTGAACATCTGCGCCTCTCTTCGACGCAGTCGATAAGTTAAAGGAGATGGAGGTACAAGTCGATGACGACTTCCTATCAATAATGCTACTGTATAGCTTGCCAGCTTCATTCGACAGCTTCCGAATCGCAGTCGAAGCACGAGATAACCTACCGGCCCCAGACGTTTTACGCGTGAAAATAACCGAGGAGACCGACGCACGCAGGAATAACGCAAGCAACGCAATGATGGTCAACAAGCCTACACACAGCAAGTGGTCGCGAAGGAATAACAAGAGTCAAAGGAAGGACCCTAAAGACGACTCAGAAGGGACCAAGAAGCCTCTGAAATGTTTCAAGTGTAACAAGGTCGGACATAAAGCAGCTCAATGCAGGAGTTCTGTCAAAGCAAAGGAGGATGAGCAATCGGCAAACGCGATAGGTGAGGTAAGCCTCTACGGAGAGATCCAGGAGGCAGCGTTCAACGTGGAACACGGAGACGACAAATGGTGCATCGATAGTGGCTGCACATCAAACTTATGCAAAAATATAGGCGCTTTCTCAAAAATAGACGCACTTGAGAACGGCAGTCTAAATCTGGCCAGCAATCTGTCTACCAAGGTTGAAGCAAAAGGTATCGTCTCGCTCACGACAAGCAGTGGTCACCGCACGAAGAAAGTAAAGTTGAACAACGCGCTATACGTGCCGGATCTCCGAATGAACTTATTATCTGTCGGGAGGATAACCGATAAGAGATTCACAGTGATTTGATAAGGGATCAGCAAGGATACTGGACAGCCAGGGCAACGTACAATTGACAGCAGACCGCGTCGATGGCTTATATTATATGAAAGACAGCAACGCCAAAGAATGCCAAAACGCAATTGTTGCCGACCCTCCGAAGAAGGCACTCAACGATAATTCACTTAAATCTTGGCACGTGAAGCTAGGTCATTTGAATGTTCGATACATTCGGGATGCCGTAAAGAACGGAACGATAAAGGGACTGAACGTCAGGGACATTAACGAGGAGATCGAGTGCGAGACATGTTTACAGGGCAAAATGTCACGCCTCCCCTTCCCACGGAAATCCCAGAGGGAATCAGAAGTCGGCTCACTAATCCATTCGGATGTATGCGGACCTATGCGAGTCCAGTCGAACGGCAAAGCCCGTTACTTCGTGACGTTTATCGACGACTGTTCGCGATTCTGTGAGGTAAGATTTATCACTCATAAGAGCAATGTCCTAAAAGAATTCAAAAGTTACAGATCACTCATCGAAACACAGCACGCAAAGCGACCGAAATGTCTCCAATCCGACAATGGTTTAGAATATGTAAATAAGAGTTTCGACGACTACTTGAGGCTACAGGGCATGATCCGGCGTCTGACTACACCTCATTGTCCACAACAAAATGGAGTCGCTGAGCGCAAGAATCGAACTCTTGTAGAGACGGCTCGATGTCTCCTAATGCAGTCCGGACTCCCATCGTCCTTCTGGGCAGAGGCTGTATCCACGGCAAATTTCTTACGCAACCGTTGTCCATCCAGCAAGCACGGAGGAAAGACACCATACGAGGTCTGGTTCGGTAAACCGCCAAATGTTATTGATTTCCATGAATTCGGGTCAAAGGTTTTTGTTCTGAATGACCGTCCAAGCAAAGACAAATTCGATGCGAGAGCTGTAGAGGGTATCTTCTTAGGTTACGACGAACGATCTAAAGCATTTAGGATCTGGATCCCCAAGGAACATAGAGTCAAAATAACAAGGGATGTGAAGTTCGTCGATGAACCCGAAAAACAAGAGAGGAGGGACGCTGAAGATCTCTACTCACCCCAGGATGGTAAGGCCGAAAGTACCATTTCCGAAGAAACATCTTTCGACGTGGAGCTGACCAGAGCAGATCAGACAAGCAACGACGAGGCAGAGCCAGAGGCCCCGAATGAAGAAGAGAGAAAAGTAATCACCGAAACAAGGCGTGGACGAGGAAGACCCCGTATCATCCGCAGTGGAGGACCCGGCCGGCCACGCAAGCACTATCAGGTAACGGCACACAACGACGAGCACATCGCCGAGTGCGTTTTCCTAGCCGAAATCCCCATCCACCTGGCGCTGTCAGGTTCCGACTCAGAGGAATGGATCAAGTCGATGGCTTCAGAAGTCATGTCAATCATGCGCTGCGACACATGGAACATTGTAGATCGTTCAGAAGACGGTAACGTGATCGGCAGCAGGTTTGTACTTCGAAATAAACTCAACCCCGACAACGGGAAGAAAACGAAAAAGGCACGGATCGTAGCCAGAAGATTTTCCCAACGACCCGGGGCCGATTTCAACGAGACTTTCTCTCCAGTAGCACGTTTGAGTTCAATCCGACTTTCGTTCTCACCGTCTCTCTCGCAGTACAGCGGAATTGGAAATTACGACAATTTGATATAACGACGGCGTATCTAAATGGTGTACTGGAGGAAAAAATTCATACGGAGGTCCCGGATTACTTAGAGGAAGCCTTGAAATTCATAGTCCAAAAGGGACCAAACCCCTACCGCGACAAGGCTAAACAGATGCTAGAGAAGTTATCCAACGGGAGTAAAGTGTGTTCTTTAAAAAAGTCACGAATTGAAGCAGGTCGGCAGAGCCTGGAATAACAGGTTGGACAAGGAGCTCCGAGACTTCGGGGCAAGACCATCTCAAGCAGACCCCTGCGTTTATACAAGAGGTCAAGGGACTAAACTCTTGATCATCGTCGTCTACGTCGATGACCTCATCGTAGCATCGGAGGACGAGGAGGAGATAGAACAGCTTAGCTCTTTCTTAAAAAGGTCATTTGAGCTGAAGGACATCGGTGAACTGAAGTACTGCCTGGGCATCGAGTTCGAAAGGCATCGGGATCACATGCGGATGACGCAGACAGAGTACATCGAAGAACTCCTGCGTCGATTCTCTATGGAGCATTGCAAACCTGCATCAATCCCTCTGGACGCCAATTCGAAGCTGACTCGGACAGATCCATGGCACGACTCCGATGGTCCAAGTCCACCTTATCGAGAGTTAGTAAGATCGCTCATGTACTTGTCCGTGGCCACGAGGCCTGACGTTTCACATGCGGCCAGTGTACTTAATCAGTTCAATGACTGCTTTGGAAAAAGTCACTGGACGGCCGCTAAACGGGTGCTAAGGTACCTGAAGGGAACTAAAGCTCTAGGTATCACCTACACATCCGGAGTTGACGGTGTAAGGGGCTACGTGGACGCAGACTGGGGCGGAAACCCTGACGACCGACGCTCTTTCACCGGGTATGCATTTGTTGCAAATAATGGAGCCATATCTTGGGATTCAAGGAAACAGAGGACCGTCGCACTGTCCATCTTCTACGGAAGCCGAGTACATGGCTCTGAGTGACGCCTCGAAGGAGGCGGTCCATATTCAACGTCTTTTAAACGACCTCGGCTCGGACTCTCCTGAGTTGCTTCTGAACGACAACTTAGGAGCGCAGAAGTTAGCTGTCAATCCAGTGTATCACTCTCGGACCAAGCATATTGACGTTCGTCATCATTACATCCGGGAACTAGTCAAGTCTAACAAAATCACTCTGGGACACGTATCCACAATGGAGATGCCAGTCGATATGCTAACGAAGGCTCTTCCCAAGGCAAGACATCAGGCTTGCCTTCCACCTCTCGGGTTAATTGATCCTGAGGAATTCAAACGCCGCGTTTGTCTCGAGGGGGTGTGTTGAGAAGTTGCACATCAGTGATAACGATCCAACACAGCGTTCCGAAGGCGCTGTCATCGAGGCTATAGTTTTGTCACTAGGCCTTCCGTCTAGTGTGCGTATCTTTTCTTTTGATTTTTTTTTTGTCCTGTCGTTACCCGCTCTGTGTTACACACGCGCGTATTGAGCAAGCTTCGCCAACGGGACGCCTGTACGTATCTCAGCGCTAATAAAGACCGTTTTATACACACGTCTTCCGAGTTATTGCTCCTGGATTCAAGGGCACCCTCAGTTCTTCGCTAACACTTCTATAACCCTAAGATAATTTTAGGAAAGAGGAAAATAATATTTATAATTTTTAGACAACACTTTTTATTCTTTAGACTTTTTATTCTTTAACATTTATTCTTAAACACATCAACATATAACATATAAAATGTGTTATGATTTTAGGAATCTTATGTATTAAAAAATTATTAAAATAAAATAAGTTCTTATATATTGTAGAAATACAATTTTTCGAAATACGTTTTTATTGCAAATTCATAATATTTACTTTGATGACTACAATCTTATTCTTTTGAGAGGTCACTGCCGACTAACATCTAACAAACGGGCATCTATCTCATAAGTACATAATGTTATGTTTAATATGTAAGATTTGCGAAAGTGTTTTTTTTTAACAATTGTTTATTTAAAATTTTGCTTACAATGAGATTTTACAGTCTTGATCTTATTCTAGTCAAACTGTCCTTGAGAGCTTCCTTTTTTGAACTGCTGCATATTATCTGAGGGTACTTTTTGAAACCCTGAAAAGAGTCCGTCTACTTTTCGGGAAGGTTCTATTCGTGAAACATATTCGTAAATCATGTTCGTGAATATAGGGTCTGCCTGAAAGTTTTCCTATTTTGTTATCTTCATCTTATTTTCTAACTATACATTTCTAAAATAGGTAAATGGCCGATAGTCACAAAGAAACAACTTTTTCTAAAGATTCTATAGTCAACCTAACCAGTTTGTGAAATTTTGTCTTATACAATAACAACAAAAAATTCTTTCGGAAAATACTTAAAGGATATATTCAACATGCCAATTTATTCAAATGTTTAAATTCTAAATATATTGCTAACACATTATACTAGGAAAGTTTTACGCATTCCTGAGTTATTGAAAATTAAATTTATATTATACGTATTTGATTTAAAAATATCTATGGTTTTAAATATTTATATTGTTTTTATAATAATATTAGGACCTTGAATAAGTTCTCGCTGTTTTCCAACAGATGATGTTACCAGAATTGCGTGCGTATAGTTTAAGATGGTAACGCATCTATAAGGAAGTACTATAAGCAAGCTTGAAATTTAGTGTATGTCATTGCGCCGAAGTGTAAACAACTTTTTTTTTCATAGTATTAAACATGTCGAGTTTTGTGCCAAAAAAAGAGTATTTTCGAGGAATTTTACTACACTACTTTATTTTAAAAAATCTGCAGCTGAAGCACACAGAATTCTTGTTGAGACTTACGGCGACCATGCTCTGTCGGAAACAACATGCAGAGATTGGTTTAGACGCTTCAAAAATAATGATTTTGATGTTGAAGATAAAGAACGCTCTGGCGCACCGAAAAAGTTTGAAGACGAAGAATTGGAGGCATTACTTCATGAAGACTCATGTCAGACGCTAACTGAACTTGCAGAATCATTAGGAGTGTTTTTTCCTGTTTTTTTTAAATAAAGCATTAATTTTCGCGAAAAAACAGCGAGAACTTATTCAAGGTCTAATATATAATTAATATTTATGATAATATATAATAAATATTTAATATAATTATATAATTAATATTATGTATTAACAGAATCTTTTGCTCCTACGTTTTCAACGCTAGTAAAACAAAAACCTTCAAGTATTGACAATAATAAATTATTTTTATTTTATTGTTGAAAATTTTAGTCTCCCATTGTACTTCTCGGTTATCACATTGTTGAGTAGGGCTGAATTTTGTCTACCCTTGTGAGCATAATTTTACGGATGCACACTGGGACAATCTTCTTCGGGACGTCTCAGTCAAGACAAATGCGTCTTTTTATTTAATTATAGAATTTTATTTCTTAATTCACTTTTATCACATCACTTCTATACATTCACACTTCATCATCTATAATTCATTCGTTTCTATCACATCACTTCTATAAATCTTCAAAATAGAACGGTACTGCTTGATTTATTATAGTGCCCGTTAAAACACGTGAGTTGTGTTGCAAAAAAAGTGACGCTCGAAATGCACCGCAGCTTGTAACGTGTTCATTACGTGCTCCTTCACGTCGGCCAAAAATACGACAATCAACAATGCCTTTCTCACTCTACGCTCGCGAGCGAATCCGATAGAAAAACGAAGCGGCCCAAAGATGGCCGAAGCGACACTGCTACAAATTAGTGACGACTAGTAGCATGGGGCCCAATATATTTGAGTAAAATATTGTGCAATTGAATAATCGAAACGAGTACTTAACACACATTTTGATAGAAAAAACAGACACAATTGTTCTAAAAATTTTTACTTTATACATATAGTATGTCTAAAAATATTTTCATTATCCAGAAATTGATGTTTTCTTTTTTTATCATTTATCACAGCTGTATTAACTCGTATAGTACAGTGACCTTAGGCGGCGCACGGCTTTATCCACCCGCAAGCAGATTACGTATAATGTATATGTATATAAAGAGCACTCCGAATTTCTATATTCGGATTTATTCGCCGGTTCTCGGTTGCCACTATGCTTCGAGTACAATCAAATTTATTGAGATCTACTGTCCGTGTTCAAAAAATATCACTTTCAATACGTATGATTCGGTCACACTATTATCTGGGATGCTAGTATAAACGTCTAAAGAACATCCAGCTTTTGACTCTCTACAAATTATTTTTTGTCATTCTCAGAATCTATTATAATATCAAATGGAAAGGTAATAATTGACGGCAAACTGGCCATAATTCTCTTTTTTAGTGATTGATAAGCTGTGCGCCGACGGGGTTTGTCTTAACGCGACTGCGTTAAAGTCTGACAAACTCCGTCGGTGCACAGCTTATCAATCGCTAAAAAAGAGTTATTGCTAGTTTGCCGTCAATTAATATCTTTCCATTTGATCTTTACTACTGACGAAAAAAAGATTATTTTCAAAATCTATTATAATACGTTTCTTTTTTGCAAATTTGCTGAATGCAGACAAATTCTTACTCTTTATTACAAAAATGCTTCCAACATCAACAATATATTGAAATAAATAATCAAGTGGACATTTAAGAGTAATTATCATTCACAAATTACTATTAGGATAAGAAAAGTAAAAAGATTTTTTGTTAAGGTATGTAACCGGATTGTTAAACGGTATAAAAATAAGCTTTGGAAATAACAGCAAGATATTTTTCGGAAAATGTTTAGTAAAAAATCAGAGTAATAATGCAAAATAATTATTTAATCTATTATAAGTTACACAATGCAAAATCTTTGTTACAATAGTAATATTAATAGAATAAAATTAATAATATGCAAATAACACAAGACTAAAAATTAATAATATGTAAATAACGCAGGACTAAAAATACAGACGATGGATACAAAATGTGAGAAAAAAATAATTATAATGAAAAGAAAATAAGTAATAATCAGAAATAAACAAATTAGAAATAAAGAAAAATATAAAGAAATTTTCAAAATTAAAGAGATATTTGGCAACAACGGTACACCAGAATGCCTTGTCGTTTTTGAATGGTTAGAGATACACATCAAAATTTGTACATACAATTAGAATGATCCATGTATAAATTGAAAATAATCTTTTTGATTTTTAATTTGAGACAAACGTGTTTGTATCTTGTGTTCAGTTTTTGAAAATTGTTGTTTATTAGTTATGTATTGATTGGTGCGAAGATTCATCTGAAACAAAAATTATTTAGACATTTAATAAATAACTTATTGTCATCCTACAATAAAGGTAAGGTTTAGCATATTATCACACAACAAAATTTTTCATTTTCCGCGTAAATTGCTAGAGTACACATAAAATATTTGCGAAACATGCATTTACACATACGTATTCATTTATATGAAACAGCAAATTGCATGCGTGCGTACACGTGTGTGCGTGCAAGCATGACGATGTAGTATATTTGCCCAGATTTTACAACATCAAGATGTTTTTAAGAACATACGTGGTTAATGATGTCGGTTAATGCTATGATTTTACTGATCTCTCTATAAAAAACAGTACATTTCTAATTATATTTATAAAATTGCATAATAAAAGTCATCATAAAAAGACAATATTTATTTATAAAACAGATATTATTACTTGGGTTTTATTCTGTCCAAATTGAATAATATTTGCGTTAGGATGGTATAATCGTTAGCATGTTTTGAAATAATTGAATGCAAAATGTTTATATAAGAACGGATAATTGCAATATCTTGTGTTGCATATGTGGTAGGATTCCATAAAATATACGGAAGACATTGCAAGATAATCAGAGTTTTGAGTACAAGCTAAGTACGGTAGAAGATTATGATTATTTTTCCACCATCTATCTTTTACAAGGCTCCACAGAGATACATCTGCTGTAAGTAAACCATTACAGTATACCCAATTCCTTCTTCCTGGTGATATTCTATTATTTTGAGAAGAAAGATAAAAATATACATATATTACATTCATTCAAAACACTTTGCTTATTGTTTTGTATTTTTGTAAAAAAATCTAAAATTTATCAAGCATGAGGTAAAATACGCTTTGTTAATACATTTTATGAATAAATGCAACTCTTCCTTGGCCATTGCCAAACACTCCCCATCACGGAACATACATGACCAATTTAGAATTTCTTCTTTTAAACAATAATGAATGTCGTTCTGTGATGTATGTTTTAAATACCTTATACTGATAAAGATGTTGTTAACCAAATTGCTTAATTTTTGCTAAAAATAACATGAATTTTATATTCTTTTATAATTTATAAGAAATGTATCTTGTATGTAGGTTTAATATTTTTTAAATAAAAAAAGCTATTTTAAATTAATATTAAATATAAAAAGTATACGTGTCTCGAATACTAATGGAAGAAACAAGAAATAATTTTTTACTGTATCATTATTTATTCTTAAATAAAATCATAATGTACCATGTTTCAATTATGTCACTTAATATATTTTAGGTACATTAATATATTTACCTCTAAAAATTATCCGTGTCGATACAATGAATAATATTGTCTGCTAATAACTAATAACATCCATTATTAAAATTTATGCTATTTACCTTAAAAATAATATTAGTGGAGTTTTCATTAATTGGAATATTCGACATATATTCAAACATTTTCAGCATAGGATACCACAAAACAAAATCTCTCTCTAGCAGTAAATAATCTGTTAGTTTCCAGAACATATAAGATTCGGACTGGCGCTCAAACATAAAATGGAACACGTCATCAATCATTTTAACGCGATTGATGACATTTATGTTTGTTTCTATTGAAAACATGTAATATGATGTGTAATATAAAATTTTGAACCAGTTTTCTTCTTCATAATGAACACGATAATATCCTGTTGTGCGTTACAAAAACGTTATTGAATTATTGTGCTTTTGAATAAACTAAAAATAATACAGAATATAAAAATTGAATATATTTTACTAATGCACAGTTAATTTTATAATATTATTTTATTTTATAATTAATTTACTATTAATTTTTAAGAAACGTTGAAGAATTATGTAACTGTTATGTAACACTTACTGGTTTTGTATAAATAATAATTTTAATTTAAAATTATTCACAAATGAAAGGAGACTAGTTGACGTCAAACTGGCATATATAATTGATGAGTTACGAGCCGATTTGGTTTGTCAGACTTACACCGCAGTGATTCACCAATTTTTTGAAATCTAAATTCAATTTCCATTTAGGGGTAAATAGATCTAAACTTATAAGATGAAGAATTTATTGCGAAAAATATTACTTCAGCCAGGATTCGAACCTGGAACTCCCTCATTCCGTGCGGGTGTCATACCAATTCGACCACCGAGGCATGTGATAATATTTATTGCAATAATAGGTATACTAAGAGAGACGCTTTCTCAGGCAGCGCCTCTAGTGAGGGACACCAAATTTTTAAGTCATTGGTGAGATATAACTATACCGTACGATCATTTTCTTTGCCAGTAGAAATTAAAACTCAAATGAAAGGAGACTAGTTGACGTCAAACTGGGATATATAATTGGTGAGCTACGAGCCGACTTGGTTTGTCAGACTTACACCGCAGTGATTGACCAATTTTTATATAAACTTCCGAATAAAACTTGGTTATTTATTTAATATTTTTGAAACCTTGATGCACTAAAAACTACATTCTACTCATAAGTCTATTTTTATATTATTTTGTTAATTATAGTAACGAGTGTTTACGTAGTATTTATTTTTCAAATGTGTATTACATTAATTAAAAAAAAAATACAGACGAAGTAGAATACAAAATTTATACAAAATTTTATCGAATACTATTATATGGCAACGTATGAGATTTTTTGATTATTTTTGATAAATACGAATAAAAAACTAGCAATAAGTGTTGAATAATTGATTAATAATTTGTTAGGAGATCAACCCACAATCGTATTAAGATAAGCATTACCGACCGATATTCTAGTTTATATATTATTACGCTGATGGCGCAGGAAAACAATGTTGCGCGTCATTCCTCTCTATAGTTTTTAGTCTCGGTCTGTATCATGGTCTCAATCAGTAAAGGTCATATACGTTCTGTCGAGTAATCATTAAACCTCCTGCTAAAATACCCAACAGGTTATGGGCACACAGGGACACAGGGAGAGAGAGAAAGAGACCTATAAGAAAAACATTGTGTAGAAACTTGTTGTTATTGTAAACCCATCATGCATCCGGCTGGCAGCCACCACGTGGAAAAACTAACAGAAGGAAATTATGAATCCCGGAAGATGCAGATGAAGAGTGTCCTAATCTTTAACGATTTATGGGGATACGTCGATGGTAGTATAGTGAGACCCACTGACGAAAACGGGCAAATACAGTGGAAGATAAAGGACGAAAAGGCTCTTGCGCTTATCATACTAAGTGTCTCAAAAAATGAGTTAGGGCATATTCGACGCATGACGACATCGAAAGCAGCATGGGATGAATTATCTTGAGTACACAGTTCCCAAGATCCTGTAAAGAAAGCCATTTTGTACCGGCAGCTATACAATTCAAAGAAGGATGAAAAGCAATGATGCAATACATCAACGACTTCCAAAACAAGGTAAATCTCTTGGAAGATACGGGCACCGAAATTCCAGAGAAATTAAAGACAATTATGCTGCTCAATGGACTACCGGACACGTTCGAAAATTTTTGTATTGCCATTGAATCAAGAGATCAAATACCAGGAATTGATTTTATCAAAGGAAAATTGATAGAGGAGAAGCGAGAAGAGGGAACGAAGACGACAAACATGGTGGCAACAGCACGAACGCGCTGGTATCACGAGGTACGTACGGGAACACCACTCGCAAATATAAAAAAGGAAGATCGTTTATCAAAAATTACCACGGCGACAAGGATACTAGGGAAGGAAAACCTATTCCTCAAAGATTTGATGGAAAATGTTTTCATTGTAACAAGTTTGGACATCGAGCGGTGGATTGCCGGAAGAAGAAGAAAAATGACGGGAAGGCGTACCAAGCACAGGAAGAAGAAAGTGAAACCACGGTAGCGCTATCTGCACTCATTTCATCAACCAGCACCAATGAATGGTATCTCGACAGCGGTGCTACTGCTCATATGTGTGGTACACGTAATTGCTTCGATAGTATAAGTGAAATCCTCGAGCGCGATATTTGTATCGCCGGAAAAGAAACGGTAAAAGCTATAGGTACGGGAACAATTACGTTAAAGACTGAAATTGACGGAAAATTAAAAACACTTAAGTTACTTAATGTTTTATATGTACCCGATTTAAGAGGAAATTTATTGTCGGTTTCGACTATTACAAATAAGGGTTTCAAAATCAAATTCGACATTAATAGCGCTAGTATTCTTAACAAAAAGGATTTGATTATTTTGGAAGCGACCAAAAGAGATAGAATGTATGTTGTGAGGGTTATCCAACCGCATGAAGCGAGAATCGCGAATACTCTGAAAGCAGATATTTGGCACAGGCGTTACGGGCACCTAAATTATAAAGACTTAAAATTGTTATATGATCAAGGCGCGGTCACGGGTTTAGATCTACCTGATAAATTTGATCCAATGTACTGTAGACAATGCGATAATGCAAAGATACATTGCTTGTCATTTCCACAATCGAGTTCACGTGCAAAAAATATATTAGAATTAGTTCATTCTGATATTTGTGGCCCGTTGCAAATTCATTCTCTTGGTGGTGCAAAGTATTTTGCAACGTTTATACAGGGTGATCCAGGATAACCTTCCATCTGTAAAATAATATATTCCTGACACAATTCTAAGACGATTTTTCCTTTATCAAAATTTGATTTGAAGCGTAGTTTTCGAGTTATAAGCAAAAATAGTTAGGAAATCACGCGTCGAGTACAGAAGGCAGGCAGGAGCGGCGCACCGCGAGCGTAACGCGGGTTCAGTTGACCGCCCGACGGGTGATTACCACCGCGTGAGTCGCTATTTTAATCTTATGACACAAAATTATGCTTTAAATAAAATTTTGATAAAGAAGAAAGTGTCTTAGAATTATGTTAGGATTACGTGTTCCTTAAAATAAACATTACTTTAATAACAAAAAGTTGTTCCGGTTCGCCGGCCGTTGAACGTTGCAATCAGCTGATTGTTATACGCGATATGTGTAATGCGTGTGTGCATAAAAAGAGAGAGAGAGAGAGAGAGAGAGAGAGAGAGAGGGAAGAAGGGAGAGACATTCATACACATGCACGCACGTACGCATACACTTTTTTCTCGCTCTCTTTCTCTCTTTTACACAACACACTCTCTCATTCAGTCACTCATTTACTCACTCACTCACCTGCTCAATCACCTTGTAGCAGCGCAGCGAATCCTCATGCTACGTGTTAACTGCTGCACCGTTATGATTAAGTTGTAGAGACACATCAAAACTTTTTGTAAATTACTCTCACATATTACTCTCACTCGATTAACACAATACAGATTACGCGATAACGAATTCACTGATTTACTGACTCACTACCGATTCACCGATACCAAAAATTACTTTAAAAGAAACGCGAATGCAAATAGCACATGACTCGACGCGAAGCGACGGACCGCGGAAACTGCGCGACCACAAGGGTTGACTAGCGCCACACGCTGCGACTTGCGCGTGGCGCTAGTCAACTGCCAACATAAGGCGGAGAGCACAGACTTTTGCATAATACATAATGCATAATACATATGCATAAGAAATTCGATTAGTCGAATTCCTTATGCACATGCTAACGGACCAATCAAATTTCTTATGCATATGCGTTATGCGTTATGCAATGGTCTGTGCTCGGGCCCTAACTCTTGTGGTCGCGCAGTTTCCGCGGTCCGTCGCTTCGCGTCGAGTCATGTGCTATTTGCATTCGCGTTTCTTTTAAAGTAATTTTTGGTATCGGTGAGTCGGTAGTGAGTCAATAAATCAGTGAATTCGTTATCGCGTAATCTGTATTGTGTTAATCGAGTGAGAGTAATTTGTGAGAGTAATTTACAAAAAGTTTTGATGTGTCTCTACAACTTAATCATAACGGTGCAGCAGTTAACACGTAGCATGAGGATTCGCTACACTGCTACAAGGTGAGTGAGCAGGTGAGTGAGTGAGTAAATGAGTGACTGAATGAGAGAGTGCATAAGTGTTTGTGTAAAAGAGAGAAAGAGAGCGAGAAAAAAGTGTATGCGTACGTGCGTGCATGTGTATGAATGTCTCTCCCTCCTTCCCTCCCCCCTCTCTCTCTCTCTCTCTCTCTCTGTCTATCTCTCTCTCTCTTTTACGCACACACGCATTACACACATCGCGTGTAGCAATCAGCTGATTGCTTTTTGTTATTAAAGTTATTAAAGTAATTTTGTTATTAAAGTAAGTTTATTTTAAGGAACACGTATTCCTGACATAATTCTAAGATACTTTCTTCTTTATCAAAACTTTATTTAAAGCATAATTTTATGTCATAAGATTAAAATAGCGACGCCTGATTTCCTAACTATTTTTGCTTATAACTCGAAAACTACGCTTCAAATCAAATTTTGATAAAGGGAAAATCGTCTTAGAATTGTATCAGAAATATGTCATTTTACAGATGGAAGGTTATCCTGGATCACCCTGTAGATGACAAAACGAAACATATAGATGTTGCTTTCTTAAAATCTAGAAGTGAAATATTCTCTGCATTTAAAAAATATCAATTAAGCGTAGAAAGAGAAACGGGTAGAAAAATAATAAAATTACGGACCGATAATGTAAAAGAATATATTTCGCATAATTTTTCGCAATATTTAAAAAATGAAGGAATAAGCAGACAATTATCTACCGAATATACCCCACAACAAAATGGAGTCGCAGAACGTGCGAATAGAACGTTGAGTGGAGATGGCAAGGACAATGTTACTAGAATCAAACTTACCACAATCACTTTGGGCAGAGACGGTGAACACTGCAGTGTTCTTAAGAAACCGGTGTCTTACAAAAATTTTAGGCGGGGTGACACCCTAAGAACTATGGTCAGGTAAGAAACCAGACATAAAATTTTTGCGAATTTTTGGCTCAAATGCTATAGCGTTAAATAAGGACACAGGTGTCTCAAAATTAGATACAAAAGGCATTGAAGCAGTGGTTGGTTACTCAACAGAATCAAAGGCGTACCGACTTTGGAAGAGAGGTACAAAAACTGTTTTTAAAAGTAGAGATGTCAGAATAAACGAGGAAAAAACTACTAAAGAGAAAGAAATCATTGATCTTCCAATTCAATCGAGTAAAAACACGGATAACGAAAATTTACAAAATAAAAATTCAGATTCAGATAACAAAACATTGGAAGAAATGCCTTTTGTAGATAATGAAAGGACAGAAACGGATTCGGAAGATGACATACCGACTAACTTATTACCAGAACCGTTAGCTGTAAGAAATCGTGGGCGCGGAAGACCCAGAATAATTCACACGGGAAAACCGGGACACCCCAAAAAGCAATACCACGAAGCTAGAATTGTTATGAGTCTATTCACTGAAAATCCGACTTTATTAGAAGAAGCGATGAATAGTAAAGATAGAGAAAAATGGTTAAGTGCAATGGGCGATGAAATGAAACTCCTAAATGAATGCAAAACCTGGACTTTAGTGGATGAGACCCCTAACATGTATGTAATATCCTGTAAATGGGTATTTAACATAAAGCGATACCAAAACGGCGAAATTGATAAGTATAAGACAAGGTTAGTAGCTCGCGGTTTTGAACAACGCAGCGGAATTGATTACAATGAAATTTATTCACCTGTTGCCAGAATAAAAGCAATCAGATTAATACTCGCGTTGAGTATAGAGGAAGACCTACACGTACACCAGATGGACGTAGTAACAGCCTATATTCAGGGTGACTTATCTGATGAACTTCATATGATGCAACCCCCGATGTTTCAAGTAAAATCAGAAAATCGGAAGGTATGCAAACTTTTGCGCCCAATTTATGGCTTAAAGCAATCCGGGCGTGAGTGGCATCGCAAACTACGTCATAAACTGGACGAAATTGGTTTACAGAGTTCAGAATCAGAACCTTGTGTTTTCCATGGGAACCTAGACAATGTAAAGGTAATCATTATTGTATATGTGGATGACTTATTAATACTATCAAAGTTATTAAATACCATTACAAGAATAAAAATGGAATTAAATCAAACTTTTAAAATGAAAGACCTGGGACCTGCTAATGAAATCTTAGGATTGAAAATTGAGAGAAATCCTTATACTAACGTAATTAAAATTTTGCAAGGAAAGTATGTGAGAGAAATCTTAGAGAAATTCTCTATGCTGAACTGTAAGCTAAGTTCGACACCATTAATTCCTGGATCTAAAATCACATGCAGAGATAAAGAAATGTTAGATGGTGAATCAGCATGCGTACCTTATTGTGAATTAGTAGGTAGCCTAATTTATTTAGCTAATACCTCAAGACCAGACATAGTTTTTGCAGCCGGGATATTAAGTCAATTCAATGCAAACCCGAAAAAGGAACACTGGCAAGCTGTTAAGTATGTGCTGCGTCATTTAAAATAAATCCAAAATTTTGGTATAGTATTCCGTAAAACCCACAAAAGCCTCAAAGCATTTGTAGACGCCGATTGGGCCGGCGACATTGATAGTCGAAAGTCGCACTCAGGAAATACTTTAATCCTTGCGGGAGAACCGATTACGTGGCTCTCCAAACGTCAAAAGTCAGTCGCCTTATCCACCATGGAGGCTGAGTACATGGCCTTATCCGATGTTACGAAAGAAGTAATATACATTAGAAAGCTAATCGAAGAAATAGGTTTTCCACATTATGTAAAGGAAGCTACACCTATATTCTGTGACAACCAAAGTGCCATCGCTCTATGTAAAGAGAATATAAGAAATATAAGAAACAAACACGTCGACATCAGGTTTCATTTTTCCAGAAAAGCACAAGAACAAAAATTAATTAATACTCAATATATCCCTACAAAGAAAAATGTTGCTGACGTGTTTATTAATAAACCTTTAGCGAAAGATAAGCATATGAAATGCGTGCAAATGTTAAATTTAGATTGTTTAAAAGTATGTACTGGTTAGAATATTAAGTATACTTCATAATCTGTATCCGTATTATTACAGTCATTTTTTTGTTGTTTTATGGAGTGTGTTGATAAGTGGAGTGTTAGGAAATCAACCCACAATCGTATTAAGATAAGCATTACCGACCGATATTCTAGTTTATATATGTATATATTATTACGCTGATGGCGCAGAAAAACAATGTTGCGCGTCATTCCTCTCTATAGTTTTTAGTCTCGGTCTGTATCATGGTCTCAATTAGTAAAGGTCATATACGTTCTGTCGAGTAATCATTAAACCTCCTGCTAAAATACCCAACATAATTATATAAAATTACTTATAATAAATTTCATAATTTATTAATATTTACCAGTTTGCTGAATATCAACCATTATCCAATTTTCAGAAGAAGTGATTAATTCTAATATGTGGTTTCTCCTGGGTGGGAAAGGTTCAGAAGGAAGGCAGATGGGTTTCGCATGAATTGTCCGAAGACAACAAAAATCGACGGCGTGACACTTCACTCACTTTGCTTTTAAAGTTCTGGAAAAAAGATTTTCTGCACAAAATCATTACAGACGATTCTTTATGATAACCCTAACGTAGAAAATTATGGGTTGACCATGGTCAACCTTCGACATCGGCCAAAGTCTAATATCCACGCCAAGAAGGTTTTGCTCTGTATCTGATAGAATTGAAAAGGTGTGTTGTACAACCGAGTGAAATAATCACGGCAGACCGCTACAACAATTGACCAATTTGAGTAATGCATTAGAAGAAAAGAGGCCATTTACTGGCCAAGGACGTCGTAAAATAATCTTGCTTCATGACAATGCTCAACTACATGTTGCGAAAGCGACTCAGGACCATATTTTTGCGTTAGGCTGGGAACTTTTTCTGCACGCGGCGTATAGTCCAAACATGGCGCCTTCCGATTACTATCTATTCCGGTCGCTGCAGTATCATTTGGCTGATACACATTTCGTGAGATTTGAAAAGATACGAAAATGCATTGATGACTTTAATGCTTCAAAGCCGGTGAGCTTTTATCATCAAGGAATTCGCAAGCTACCCGAAAGATGGCAAAAGGTCGTTAATGCAAACAGGGAATATTTCGGTGATTAATATTTTTTTGTTTGTTTTTGAATAGAACTTTTTTGTACACCTAATAATTATAAATAAATCAGAAGATTAAATGTAACATAATTGTTACGTACTACGTTTATCTGTGGAGACCGGTTTGAAACACTCACAAGTAACACTTTCCAAGTGTCACCCGGGGATTTGGATGAGCTTTGGATATTTTGAATTAGGATTAAATACAAGATTAACCATGTGGGTTTTATCGGCAACCGTGCCCCCTCGTGGGAGAAATCGCCCCTTCAAAAAAACGTGTTTTTTGTTTATTAATGGAATAGCACCGAAACCATGAGAGATAGAAACAAACTTCTTGAACAAAAGCTTAATGATTTTAGAAGTACTAAAAAAATAAGTAATTTACATATGTCATTTATGTAAATTATGAAAGTTACATATGTAACTTATGTAAAAAATGCCAAAACAATACTCTTTATGTACACAGACTTATTTCCCTAGGTAAATTATGGCTCGACGTTAGGTCACTTTTGATGTAATCTATGTAAAAAATTTGTTTTCGACCTCGAATTTTCACTTCCTAGTTGTATTTTTAATGTAAGCCGATTGATTTCAATAATAAAAATTAAGACATGTCACTTGAACAACCAAAAACTACGTATTTTACTAGAGTGTATTATATAAGTACATATGTAAGTTACATATGTAATTTATGTAAAAAATATGAAATTACTCTTGGGTATTACTTTACTAATGGGGTGCTTGTTTTGAGTGAGTCCCCTTGCCTCTCACTACTGGGGTGCTTGTTTTGAGTGAGTCCCCTTGCCTCTCACTACTGGGGTGCTTGTTTTGAGTGAGTCCCCTTGCCTCTCACTACTGGGGTGCTTGTTTTGAGTGAGTCCCCTTGCCTCTCACTACTGGGGTGCTTGTTTTGAGTGAGTCCCCTTGCCTCTCACTACTGGGGTGCTTGTTTTGAGTGAGTCCCCTTGCCTCTCACTACTGGGGTGCTTGTTTTGAGTGAGTCCCCTTGCCTCTCACTACTGGGGTGCTTGTTTTGAGTGAGTCCCCTTGCCTCAAAAATACAACTAGGAAGTGAAAATTCGAGGTCGAAAACAAATTTTTTACATAGATTACATCAAAAGTGACCTAACGTCGAGCCATAATTTACCTAGGGAAATAAGTCTGTGTACATAAAGAGTATTGTTTTGGCATTTTTTACATAAGTTACATATGTAACTTTCATAATTTACATAAATGACATATGTAAATTACTTATTTTTTTAGTACTTCTAAAATCATTAAGCTTTTGTTCAAGAAGTTTGTTTCTATCTCTCATGGTTTCGGTGCTATTCCATTAATAAACAAAAAACACGTTTTTTTGACGGGGCGATTTCTCCCACGAGGGGGCACGGTTGCCGATAAAACCCACATGGTTAATCTTGTATTTAATCCTAATTCAAAATATCCAAAGCTCATCCAAATCCCCGGGTGACACTTGGAAAGTGTTACTTGTTAGTTATGTCGTACTGTTAGCATTAAAAAGTGTCTCTCTGTCACAACTATTTCATCTTATATGTTCTGCAAAGTATTATGATATTATGATTTATATAATCTTAAATATACGACGGTACTCTTGACAGAAGAATCCGAGATGACAATTTAAAAGGGTTTTGAAGAAAATAAGCTTCAAAAATACAATAAGTCGGAACTTCAAGTTTCATTTTATTTGTAAACTTTTTTTCAAATATAGTTATATACAGGGTGACCCATTTTAACTTAGGCAGCCAAATAACTCGAAAAATAAGCACACTACGAAAAAATGTTTAGAATCAAAATTTCGTCATTTCGAGGGGGACATACAATGACGTTAAAATCAGCCCCCCCACCCCTCCCCCTGGGTGGTGAGGGGGGCAAGTTTGAAATCTTAAATGGGAACCCCTATTTTTTATTGCATATTCGGAATCTTTGGCTAAAAACACATACAATTTGTCTGAAACATTTTTCTCGATTCATGATAGATGGCGCTGTAATCGACGAAATTCAATTTCTTCGATTTCTCTTACTGAGAACCCATGCTTACGATTCTGCAATAAATTAACAATAAAAATACTACGTTTTCATTGTTAATACTCGAAATTAGTCTTAAAACAAACTTCTCATTATTTTTTATTACTCATTAATTACTTCTCAAAAAACTGCTTTTAGCGTAACCCAGGAACAACGACGTGGACGTAGCAGTTTTCTGTTCCCTTCGGGGTGCTTGATTAACGTGAGTCCCTTCGCCTCTCACAATTCGGGGTGCTTGAACGTGTGGTAACCCAGCCAGTGAAGGTAAGGTCGTGTGGTGACCCAACCAGTGAAGGCAAGGTCGTGTGGTGACCCAACCAGTGAAGGCAAGGTCGTGTGGTGACCCAACCAGTTAAGGCAAGGTCGTGTGGTGACCCAACCAGTTAAGGCAAGGTCAAGTAGTGACCCAGCCAGTGAAGGCAAGGTCGTGTGGTGACCCAACCAGTTAAGGCAAGGTCATGTGGTGACCCAACCAGTTAAGACAAGGTCAAGTAGTGACCCAGCCAGTGAAGGCAAGGTCGTGTGGTGACCCAACCAGTGAAGGCAAGGTCGTGTGGTGACCCAACCAGTGAAGGCAAGGTCGTGTGGTGACCCAACCAGTTAAGGCAAGGTCGTGTGGTGACCCAACCAGTTAAGGCAAGGTCAAGTAGTGACCCAGCCAGTGAAGGCAAGGTCGTGTGGTGACCCAACAAGTTAAGGCAAGGTCGTGTGGTGACCCAACCAGTTAAGGCAAGGTCAAGTAGTGACCCAGCCAGTGAAGGCAAGGTCGTGTGGTGACCCAACCAGTTAAGGCAAGATTGCATTGTTATCAGCTCTCTCCACATGGAGGAGATGCTCAAAGTGTGCACCATTATTTTCTAAGGATAACAGTAATCGACAGCGAAAGTTACGTTGTACATTTTCTAGTATTAAAGGAGTTATAGCTTCACAAGCTCTTCTTATTCTTTCCATCATATTCAATCTTGTCGTTGGAGCTTCACTATACACTGCGTCTTTAACGTATCCCCATAAAAAGAAATCAAGGGGGTTCAAATCCGGTGATCTCGGAGGTCACAGAACTGGTCCACCCCGCCCTATCCACCGATTTGGGAACCTTTGATTCAAAAACATCCGTACAATACGAGCATAATGAGCAGGAGCACCATCTTGTTGATACCATAAATTTAGTCTAACTGCAAGGGGAACATTTTCTAGGTATGCTGGCAAATCATTTTCGAGGAATTCTAAATACATTGGACTATTAATTGGACGTTCAAAAAAATGAGGTCCAATGACTTGGCCATTGCAAATGCCTACCCATACATACAGGGTGATCCGAAATAACCTTCCATCTGTAAAATGACGTATTCCTGACACAATTCTAAGATGATTTTTCCTTTATCAAAATTTGATTTGAAGCTTAGTTTTCGAGTTATAAGCAAAAATAGTTAGGAAATCACGCGTCGAGTACAGAAGGCAGGCAGGAGCGGCGCACCGCGAGCGTAACGCGGGTTCAGTTGACCGCCCGACAGATGATTACCACCGCGTGAGTCGCTATTTTAATCTTATGACATAAAATTATGCCTTAAATAAAATTTTGATAAAGAAGGTGTCTTAGAATTATGTCAGGAATACGTGTTCCTTAAAATAAACTTACTTTAATAACAAAATTACTTTAATAATTTTAATAACAAAAAGTTGTTCCGGTTCGCCGGCCGTTGAACGCTGCAATCAGCTGATTGCTACACGCGATGTGTGTAATGCGTGTGTGCATAAAAAGAGAGAGAGAGAGAGAGAGAGAGGAGAGAGGGAGGGAAGGAGGGAGAGACATTCATGCACGCACGTACGCATACACTTTTTTCTCGCTCTCTTTCTCTCTTTTACACCAACACTTATGCACTCTCTCATACAGTCACTCATTTACTCACTCACTCACCTGCTCACTCACCTTGTAGCAGCGTAGCGAATCCTCATGCTACGTGTTAACTGCTGCACCGTTATGATTAAGTTGTAGAGACACATCAAAACTTTTTGTAAATTATTCTCACAAATTACTCTCACTCGATTAACACAATACAGATTACGCGATAACGAATTCACTGATTTACTGACTCACTACCGATTTACCGATACCAAAAATTACTTTAAAAGAAACGCGAATACAAATAACACATGACTCGACGCGAAGCGACGAACCGCGGAAACTGCGCGACCACAAGGGTTGACTAGCGCCACACGCTGCGACTTGCGTGGCGCTAGTCAACTGTCAACATAACTCTTGTGGTTGTCACGCAGTTCCGCGGTCCGTCGCTTCGCGTCGAGTCATGTGCTATTTGCATTCGCGTTTCTTTTAAAGTAATTTTTGATATCGGTGAATCGGTAGTGAGTCAGTAAATCAGTGAATTCGTTATCGCGTAATCTGTATTGTGTTAATCGAGTGAGAGTAATTTGTGAGAATAATTTACAAAAAGTTTTGATGTGTCTCTACAACTTAATCATAACGGTGCAGCAGTTAACACGTAGCATGAGGATTCACTACGCTGCTACAAGGTGAGTGAGCAGGTGAGTGAGTGAGTAAATGAGTGACAGAATGAGAGAGTGCATAAGTGTTTGTGTAAAAGAGAGAAAAAGAGCGAGAAAAAAGTGTATGCGTACGTGCGTGCATGTGTATAAATGTCTCTCCCTCCTCCTCCCTCCCTCTCTCTCTCTCTCTCTCTTTCTTTTTACGCACACACGCATTACACACATTGCGTGTAGCAATCAGCTGATTGCAGCGTTCAACGGCCGGCGAACCGGAACAACTTTTTGTTATTAAAGTTATTAAAGTAAGTTTATTTTAAGGAACACGTATTCCTGACATAATTCTAAGACTTTCTTCTTTACCAAAATTTTATTTAAAGCATAATTGTATGTCATAAGATTAAAATAGCGACTCACACGGTGGTAATCACCCGTCGGGCGGTCAACTGAACCCGCGTTACGCTCGCGGTGCGCCGCTCCTGCCTGCCTTCTGTACTCGACGCGTGATTTCATAACTATTTTTGTTTATAACTCGAAAACTACGCTTCAAATCAAATTTTGATAAAGGAAAAATCGTCTTAGAATTGTGTCAGGAATACGTCATTTTACAGATGGAAGGTTATTTCGGATCACCCTGTATAAACTCCAACGATGTTGATTAAGCACCTCACGATACCAATGTGGATTTTCTGGTGACCAATAGTGGCAATTATGCCTATTGAGACTACCATTGCTGATGAATGTTGCTTCATCACTGAAACAAACATTACTAAAAAAATCTGGATTCTGATCTAACATCTCAAGAGCCCATCTACAAAATTGTACTCTGAGTATGCAGTCGGCCTCACTTAATTCCTGTACCAGAGTAATATGATACGGATGGTAATTGACTGATCGTAACAATCTATGTGCCGTAGTTTGAGGGATTCCCATTTCTCGTTCTATTTGACGGGTACTAATATGGGGATTTTGATGAACCATAGCCAAAACTGCGAGCAATCTAGGGTCATTATTATTATGAAGTCTATTCCTTCGCCTTTCGCGATGAAGTGGATTATTACGAGATCTCCTTTCAATGTTTATAATTTGTTGATCAGTAGGATGGCGGCGATTTGGGAATCGCTCCGCATAAGTACGGGCAGTAAGTCTGTAATTTCTACCACATTCACCAAAGGTTATAAGAATATTGACTACTTCTGTAGGCGTATAATTTGCCATTTTACCAGAATTTTATCAGAGTACAAATGTTAAAAAAATACATAAACACTTGTGACTTTGGCACTAAATGGACAAAATTTTGGAGGGATACTTAGAGGAACTCCATCAGATGGAAAGTCCAAAATGTCTCGGTACTTCGGACCATTCAAGTTGCCTAAAGGGCAGGTTACGCTAAAAGCAGTTTCTTGAGAAGTAATTAATGAGTAATAAAAATAATGAGAAGTTTGTTTTAAGACTAATTTCGAGTATTAACAATGAAAACGTAGTATTTTTATTGTTAATTTATTGCAGAATCGTAAGCATGGGTTCTCAGTAAGAGAAATCGAAGAAATTGAATTTCGTCGATTACAGCGCCATCTATCATGAATCGAGAAAAATGTTTCAGACAAATTGTATGTGTTTTTAGCCAAAGATTCCGAATATGCAATAAAAATAGGGGTTCCCATTTAAGATTTCCCCCCTCACCGCCCAGGGGAGGGGGGGGCTGATTTTAACGTCATTGTACGTCCCCCTCGAAATGACGAAATTTTGATTCTAAACATTTTTTCGTAGTGTGCTTATTTTTCGAGTTATTTGGCTGCCTAAGTTAAAATGGGTCACCCTGTATAAAAATATTTGATAAACTTTTGCTTTTGATTACTTTAAACAGTATGTATAGCAATTTGTATATTTGCTGTATAATTTATTGAAAGCTTTTGTAGTTGGTTTCTACAATCATCGCATTCCAACCATTGATTGTTCTGGAAGCACACTGCTGTAAAGTGTTCAACAATATTTTTTTCAGTTTTCCTTGTTCTTTTGGTGGCAGTGTTTTGGTTTTAATATAAAATTATTTTCAATGCTACTTGGAAATGTAGTCTCCAATAATTCTTGTAATTTCATGTTTTCACATTAATTGTTGTAAATATTTTCTCTCGCGTATTGAAGGAACACGTATAAGAAAATCAGATCATTTATATTACATTTATGCCATGTAAGTTCCCGCGTCTCCAACGATGTGACAAGCGAGCGCGATGCGTTTTTGTTTTCGGTATTCTTATGTGGGTTCGGCAACATCCTCTTCTGCTGCGTCGCAACTTGCGTCACGTCGTAGCACGAAGATCTTTATTGTGTTGAATTTAGTATAAGACAGAGTTAACATACAATTTTTCTCGTTTATTGGAATATCTGTATTGCCTGACTTTGGATATTAATCTCGTCTGCAGCAAGTAACTGAAATACGTGCAACAAAATTGAACGTTCTGATATCTTGCATCATGTCTTCAAAACGTGGCAGACCTCGTTTGTATGACGAGAAGTTAATAGTATCTACTATTTTGCAATACAAGGACAGCTTGGTGAATATGAATAACAAAATCATTTCAAAAAACAGCAAGATTTGGACAGATATATCACGTCAGTTAAATAACATAATCTCAGAAAATGCTTTGTATACATTGACAGTGAAAAATCGTTTCGGACTGAAAGATCAAATACTAAATACGGATATTAAACAAATGTCAAAATTACATGTTTCAAGCGATTTAAGTTGTTCAAATATGAGTGACTCTGTTTCATTAAATGAAAGCGATAATAATTTAAATCATTCTATTAAAATATCTTTCGAAAAAGTAGAAATAGAAAATTTAATTGTAACGAAGCAATATGTACGGTCAGAGAAATCTCGTCCACAAATACGATTCCGTAAATATGAAATATTACAACCAGGTGTATGGCAACAACTTGTAACTAAGAAATTATGGAACTCTTACAAAATAACATGTGGATATAATTTCAAACGAAATAAAGTTTATAACAACTCAATTACAATTGAAGGCAAATGTAATTGTGGGTCAATTATCAATGGTATTATCAATAACGTAAATCTTGAAACTGATAATATTATGAATTGTAAGCGTACAAAAGGGACAGGTATTTGTGGAAAAAGATTTCTAAGAGATCCTGAGCGATTACAAATAGGTAAAATGTTATGGGATAGACATTTAACAGCGGAAGTATACAGAGCTGAACGTGCAGATGAATTAAGGGGTTATACGCAGTTGTGAGCCCGAAAAAAAGCGTTTTTTCAAGAATTTTTTTTGGAAAGCCATTTTATTATAACTACTTCAAAATTTATATGCATATAGTAGTCACATTAGATTATATGAAAATATTTTTTATTTGTAAAAAAAATTATTTTGAAGGTCACAGCAGACGATCTTCGGAACCTCCTCGAAAAAAAGTCCTTTTGCGGTGTACATTGTATCTCATGAACGGATCATCTGAAATCAAAAAACAAAAAAGATTCTGTTAGTTCATGAAATTATCTAGTAATTAATCGAAGGAATAAGCAAAATATTGATTTTTCACAAAATGGCGGCGCTTGAAAAAAAAATTTTGATTTTTTAGAAAAATTTTGGCCTTAAATTGTTTATAAAATGAAAAATATTTATTGGATTCGCAAATCCTTCGATTAATTACTAAAAAATATATTCAAAAAGATTGTGTTAAAATTTGAGACCGATCGGTTTAGCGGTTTTTGAGATATCGTGTACACCGACTTTGAAAACATGGTTTTGAGATAAATCGATTTGAAGTTTCAAAACCATTGTAGATATCGAAAAAAATTTTTTTTTTAACTTACATGGAATCATCTATTCCAGCACCATATAATAAGCCTTCCATTCCTTCGGCAGCCTCTAACTCGATTTGGTGTTGTCTACGAGCCATCCTTCCCTCTCGAGTCGCTTGCTGAGCTCTGCGGTCTGATGTCTTGACGCGCTCTGCATCCATTTTTTGGGCATATAAATGGGCATTGGGTCCCAATGACAGTCCGATTGAGTTCATAAAATACAGAAGTGATGCTGTGCCTTCATTAAATATCCCAGATGCAATGTTCGCAGCCAAATCTACAATTTTCGAGCCGCATGGTATGATCTTCAGCGTGATTTTCCAAATTATCTGATTATAACTCTCATTATTATTTTGTGTGAAGCCACCGACACATCTTTCCAACAATTTGTCGTTGCTCAAATTCTTGTAAATTGGGCGAACAGCTTTAGCAACATCCTCCGATAATGGCTCATAATCGTGTTTAAAATCTAAAAGTGTGTTTGCAGCTGCTGCTCGTTGCCAACAGCACCACGACTCCGGTCCGGTTGGGCACTTCTCGTGCTGAGGTTTTTCGTCCGTTGAGCAATAGTGATTAAAGGTGGTCCATATTGCATTGCGCATATTTACAACAGAATCACAGTTTCTCTTAATGGCTAGGCCGTAATAAACTGTGAGTTTATCAATCATCTTCCCAGTTAGTTTACCTTTGCCGGCTAGTGTTTTTTTTTGCATTTTTTTCCATCTTTTTCAATTGTTTGCACGTTTTTTTTAACGCAATCTCGGAGCCGTGTGCCCATCTTCTTCTGCACATGTCCAATACATTCTTTTTTAAAAATTTGTACTGAACCGTATGGCGCAGCTTTTTTTAAAACTCCAGAGTACGTCTTGGAGTCACCGTCACCTACATAATTTTTATATATCACTCCAAATTTTTCTCTTGAGCGCTTAAACATTTCGACGACAGCATCCACTTCCATTTTACCAGAAGAACCACTGTGATTTGCTTGACAATTATCCTTATGACTATTAAACCACTCGTTATAATCAGCACTGTCCGTTTTTTTATTCCAAAGTTCACATTGTTTGCAATAAGCACTTTTAACATTGATATCTAATATTTTACCCGAGTAATATCCTATCAATGAGGTCACACCATACAAAGAAGTGAAACCTCTTTTTTTCCAGGTCCCATCGCCTGACACAGTCAAATCTGTAGAATGAGCATCACCTTGGTTATTAGAAGTCAATTGTTTTTCCTCGGCACAAGCTCGTTGAAGAAGTGTCTCGATCGCTGACTGTACAGATGAATGAATGTTATTTATTATACAATCATACGTATTTTGAGTTAAGAAAGCCGGCATGTCCATTAGTCCACAAAATTTTTGTGCACCTTTTAATCCAAGTCCAAGCACTCTCATAACAAATATAAATCGTCTGTTTATTGCATAAGAGTGGCTGACAAACGGGCTGGAGTTAACTGTACGAGCTTCACAATTATGACATATTAAAACTATTTTAAAACCAAGTCCTCGTTCAGAAGCAGTTTCAAACTTAATGTCACTATTACAAATTTTGCACTTAACATATTCAGAAATCGCTGCAAATACTGTGATAAAATTTAATATGCGATATTCAATAGAAGCATCCCGTGGCACAAAAATTTCCTCTTGCATTTTTAGCTTTTTTGCAGAGGCACTAAAACTGCTTTCGTTTGTTTCTACAGTTTTTGGGTTAAAGACGTTTTTTCTTTTCTTATTTCTTGATTTTTGTGCACCAGTTAACGATCGTGCTTCTCTATTTACTTTCATTTTTACAAAAAAACACAACAAAAATGAAAGAGAAACGAAAAAGAAATGAAAAAATACGTATAAACGACCACGCGACTTAGCTGTTTGAAGTAGCACTGTAGACTGGCAGTTTGAAAACACAAACCATTAAAAGAAGGGAAGGGACCAAGCAAGTATAAACAGAACACTAATACACTTTCACTTTGTACCTATGTGAGTACAATAAATAGGTGAGTACAATAATAAAGTAATAAAAGTATGGGGGCGCTCTAACAGTCAGCTACTCCTCGAGACTCTGCTCCGCACGCTTTTGCTCGAGCCAAAACATGTTTACAAATGTGCTTATAACTCCGAGAATATTTGTCGGATCGACTTGAAATTTTGTGTGTACAATCTTGAATATATGTACACTCAAAATATGAAATAAAAAAAAAATCGATTTTTTGAAAATCACAACTGCGTATAACCCCTTAATGGAAGTTAATGATCCGGAACCACCGCATTTATATACAGCAAAAAGTTTAAGAAATGTAAAACAAGAGTATAGCCAACATTTATGTTTTGATAAGGATCCGCTGAAATCAATATTAATAGGACAGGAAACTACATATAAAAACATGATTCATAATTTAGGATTAAATCCTTTTTTTGTTTATTATTGGACAAGTCATCAAATAGCTATATACAGAGAATATGCTGCACGAGGCTATATTTCAGTCGCCATTGATGCAACTGGTAGTGTTGTAACAAAAATCAATAGACCTAACAATAATAAATCCAAACACATTTTTTTATATACATGTGTACTTAACACAACAGATAGTAACAATTTTGCAATAACACAAATGATATCCGAATCCCAGACGACTAATGCAATATTCTTTTGGCTCATGGAATGGTTGCGAACAAAAGTACCTGTGCCAAAAGAAGTTACATGTGATGCATCTAAAGCTTTATTAACGGCTATAATACGAGCTTTTACCGATAATAACGGAATAGATAAATACATAGCGAAATGTTGGGAAGGCGACATGCCTAAATGTTATATTCGTATAGACGTAGCACATTTTATAAAAGGCTATGCTAATTTTTTGAAAGGCGTAAATCCTCGCGTAAAGACATTTTTTTTTAAATGTATAGGACAATTAATTCTTGCGCAAACGTTGCAAGAAGCAGAAGAAATACTTAGCGCGATAATCGTTATATCTAAGAGTGAAACTGAAGGATTACTTCCTGACGGAACACCTACACTCACCGAAAGGTATAAAGAAAAAATGAAACTTATACTGACTCAATCAATATCTCTTGAAGAAAATTTTGTTTCCCTCGAAGATCACGAACTAGACCTAGATGTGCCTGACGTAAACAACATGTACGGTGAATGGGCTAATAATATATATAGAAAACTTTTAAATGTATTAATTGATAATGGAGATCGGGCAAATGCGCATTTTTATCCTTCTTTAATTGATCGCATATTACGTGATATTAAATGGTATCCTTTATGGTCATGTATATGTGTTAGAAAATTTGGATATGGAAGAATTCCTGCCTCCAGTTCAGTTGTAGAATCTGAATTCAATAACATAAAGTGTAGATTATTTGCAAATGCATTGCCAACCAGGGCAGATTTGTTTGTATTCCGTCATATCGATTATATTAATGGCCGTATAAAACTTGTCGATGCACAAAGTAATAATATCCCTTTTAAAAAAGAAAATTTGAAAATTATTAAAAAAGAATCAAACAAAGAACAACCTTTGTCCGTTAATGAAACACCATTAGGCGCAGATATATGCTTGGCATGTGAATCTGGAGATAAACCGGCAAATAAATATTTATGCATCGTATGCAATATACTCGTACACAACTCCAGTGAATGCTCCAAGATATTTGATAACGAAGATTATAACATGCAAAGAATCTGCACTTCATGTCAAAATATTCCTAAGACAGATATTTTAAATGCTATTGATAGTAATGAGGTTGAGAATTGGCGTGGATTGTCATTAAGATCAGCGAAGAAGAAATCAAGATATTTAGAAAAAAATAACATAGTTTTCGATTCAAAAGAAACTAAATTAAGAAATATTCCTATTTTATTAAATGGAAATAATATTAATTTAAAACCAATTAATATAAAAGGTAAGAAAATGTCGATAATACAAACATGTGCCTTCGATAGTATTTTCCAAATATTCTTGATTTCATTATTCCAAAGCGAACACTTTAAAATGGCAGTAAGCAATATTAGCGATAGCAATTCTTTTTTACAAATAATTTTGGATACGTTTAAAAATGGGTTAACAAAACATATTTATTATTTAAGATGCGTTCTTATGTCCGATATTTTTCAAGCTAAGGAAACGTATGATAATTGTTTTCTTGTTAATTGCGAAACGTCAATAGGGTATCTCTGTAGAAAATTATTCTATAATATATGTAGTGTAAAAGAGATTACTTCCTGCAATACATGTGGCAATAAACGAGAGAAAATATTTCCAACAATTAATGTAAAATTAGAGGAATTATTGGAGTCTACATTTCCGAGTAGCATTGAAAATAATTTTCAATTAAAACCAAAACGCTGCCACCAAAAAAACATGGAAAATATAGAATGCATCGGTATACAAAGTACAGAAATATCGGAAGTTGGTAAGTATGATTGAAATATTGTATTACATAAGACATAATGAGTCAATACGAAGAGAAAACAATACGTGAAACACAACAAAATTTCTAGCAAAGACAACAAAATATTGTATTTCCGATGTTACTTCTTTTAAGCAAATATCTAATACGTTATTTTTCACTTATCTAATAATTTCATTACAGGTATGTTTGTGATACTCGAAATATACGATACGTATAATACTAGATGTGATGTGCCATTAAATAAAATTCCGCAGAAATTGCAACTATCGTTTCTGAAACAGGAATATCAATTAAAAGGCATAATTTCCTTCAAACTACCGCCAAATACAAGGAAAACTGAAAAAAATGTTGTTGGACACTTTACGGCAGTGTCCTTCCAGAACAATCAATGGTGGGAGTACGATGATTGTAGAAGCCAACCACAAAAGCTTCCTACAAATTATACAGCAAATATACAAATTGCTATATATACCGTTTAAAGCAAAAGTTTATCACATTTTTATATATAACCATTTTGAAAAAAAGTTTTTGAGAAAATATTTTGAAAAAAAATTACAAATAAAATGAAACTTGAAGTTCCGACTTATTGTATTTTTGAAGCTTATTTTCTTCAAAACCCTTTTAAATTGTCATCTCGGATTCTCCTGTCAAGAGTACCGTCGTATATTTAAGATTATATAAATCATAATATCATAATACTTTGCAGAACATATAAGATGAAATAGTTGTGACAGAGAGACACTTTTTAATGCTAACAGTACGACATAACTAAGATATAAAAGCACATGAATAATAGATTTATTGTATATTATAGTTGTTTTAACAATTTTTTTCATTTTATGACAATTATATTTTTCGCCCCAAGAGGAAAGTCCCTTAAGGGTTGCAGCGCAAAAATCGAAATGCTCTAATATAAGAGCGCGTAAATCAGAGATATATTTTGCACAGATAAATGACAAAATTTCGCAATTTGGAGCGACTTAGAAACGAATTTTTGTTTTCGCCCCAAGAAGGAAGTCCCTTAAGGGTTGCAGCGCAAAAATCGAAATTGCTCTAATATAAGAGCGCGTAAATCAGAGATATATTTTGCATAGTTAAACGACGTAATTTCGTAATTTTAAGTGACTTAAAAACGAATTTTTGTTTTTGCCCCAAGAGGGAAGTCCCTTAAGGGTTGCAGCGCAAAAATCGAAATTGCTCTAATATAAGAGCGCATAAATCAGAGATATATTTTGCATAGTTAAACGACGTAATTTCGTAATTTTAAGTGACTTAGAAACGAATTTTTGTTTTTGCCCCAAGAGGGAAATCCCTTAAGGGTTGCAGCGCAAAAATCGAAATTACTCTAATATAAGAGCGCATAAATAGCGCATAAATGCTGCACATTCGATTTTTGGAATGGCTTATTTTTAACCCGTGGGGGGGCTTACTGGCAGCCCACTCAGCCCCCCCACAAAGAAAATTTTTTTTGGGCTAAACAAAATGAGCGCAAAATTTTTGGCTTGTGGATTTGTAAAGCGCATAAATAGCGCATTATTATAGAATTTTTTCATTAAGTTTTAGTTAAGTGGGGGGGCCAGCTAGGCGGACGTTGCTAAAACCAACCACACACACGTAGCCACCGCGCTTGCCGAAGGCCGGATTCACAAGGAGGAATTAACCCGGCCGATTAAACATACCGTCGCACTATTGGAGAGAATTACTGAGATACGTCGTTACTCGTGGGAGAACAAAACCTTGGTTCGTGTGCAAAATAAGCAGAATGTATTATGCCTTACATTTAAGAATTGTTAAATTGTTAAATAATTACATATATATTTATAGTTCTCACGGATTATCTCATTACATAATCTTTTTTTCACTAAATTACTTATAGTTTATAATAATTACTTATAAAATATATTAACATGTTTCATTTAATTAAGAAAAGTTTGAGAATGAGAATTCAATTTCAATCAAAAATTTTATAATCATATAAAACAAAAAGAGAGAGATAAAATTTAATTTATAAAATTAAAATTTTTTATTATCAGCTTAATTAAAGTTTTACTAATAAGTTTCACTAATAAACTGTTCATTCGATTCATGAGATATCACTTTTTCTTAATAATTATTAAGAAAAATTATTATTTTTAATATCTTACAATTATAAATAGTGATATTATAATATAACTGTATTAAATTTTATAAAACATTGACAAATAATTTATTAAACAATAAACAATCAATACAATTATGACCGCGTATTACTAAATAGTAAGAATCAAACTTTTTAACTCGCCTTTTTACGGTCACACCAAGATCTTTGTTGGCCAATCAATAATCTGCGAAAATCGCAGTACACAATTAAATACAAGGTGCGCGTCGACACAGTCGAACTTAAAACGCAAATCACCAACATGAAATCAACCTGACTCCAAATGTTAGTGTTAATAAGAACCCCCCATCCCTCACATTTAAATAATTTATTGCGAAAAATATTACCTCAGCCAGGATTCGAACCTGGAATTCCCCCATTCCGTGCGGGTGTCATACCAATTCGACTACCGAGGCATGTGATAATATTTATCGCAATAACAAGTACACATGAGAACGTCTTTATTTTTCGGCGACGTATATTAAACACTAACATTTGGAATCAGGTTGATTTCATGTTGGTGATTTGCGTTTTAAGTTCGACTGTGTCGACGCGCACCTTGTATTTAATTGTGTACTGCGATTTTCGCAGATTATTGATTGGCCAACAAAGATCTTGGCGAAATAATTTAAATATTATTTGTACTTTAATTAATCGAGCATCAGTAATTAAATATGGAGTTGTTGATATAAAAAACCATAGAGTATAGGAATAGAATAAAAAAAAAAACATATATAAAATTAAATAAAATTCTTTATGTGTATGTTTTCTATATTTTCTATAAATATTACTTCTTTGTCTCACTTGACATGATAATTGTCCACATTTAACACATGTATATTAAGTAGATTAAATATTACATACGAATATATCAAGATAACATTCATCAGTTTATAAAATGTATAAAAAAAGGTATTATTACTAGTATGTTAAGTAAAAAAATAAGAATTAAATAGAATATTTTATTTTAACGTGTAATTAGTTAATTACACTTATTAATTAAATAAATTTTAAATGAATATGAGTGGAAATAAATTCTTTTTCTCATTAATAAAACCTACGTATCTGTGACTAATTAATTAAAAATCGTGGTATGTGGAAAGAGGAAATCATTTGACATTACTTAACATATAAAGGTGTACGTATTCGGAGAAGCGTCGCTAACATGAGCACTAATTAACTCTAAAACGTATTACATGAATCATGTCTCTGGTATCTTGCTATATATGCAATATAAATTTAATTTAATTACTATGTAATAATGTGTGATTAATATCAGCGTTCATATAATAATCGGGATGTGTTGAAACGCGTTACTAATTGCTGTTTAAATTGCATGCATAGCAACGTTACGACTACGATGTTGAACAGTGTGTGTAATAGTGCAAGCATGCTCGAGAAATAAAAATGACCCAAACAGTGCAGCTGCACCCGCACAAAATCGATGGAATCTCGCGACCTTCTCCCGACCTTCTTCCTTCCCCAAAAATGAGTTCTTTTTGTCGACCGCTGGCCAGTTGAACAATGTTAACTTTTGCGGTTATCGCTGCGCAAGACAGGAGAAAAAAGAAGAAAAATGCGAGCATTTTGCAACGGCTCGTGCATAGTTTATTTACAGAACGTCAAAAAAGAGTGTTCTGAAATTTAAGGGATGTAGTATCCAGACAAGAAAATAAAAATATATTAACCAATTTCCTTAAATCTTCTTCAAGATAGATACACGTATATTTATTGCTGCTAGTTAAAAAAATTAATATTCCTTCTTAATTCATTCTTCTATTGTATATATTAAAAAATCGATTTAAAATATATATACTAATAAAAACTCTTTTGTTCTTCTTATAAGAAATATAAAAAAACCTGAAATCTTGATATTATTAGAATTTCAAGAGTGTTATATTTTGTATAATTATATTATTAAAATTAAATGCTTGACTGTTACAATGTTAATGTGTCTTGTTAAAATTATCCCTAAAAAAATTACCTTTTTAAAAAAAGGTAAAAAAAAGGTACTAAGTCCGCGTCAAAAAGTATCTTTGCAAAATAGTATAGTATTATTAATTAAAAAACTATTATTAAAAAATCTATTTCCGGAAAAGATTTAGCGCTGCTAATTTTTAAAATAGCATATTTTGTAGCAGCGCTAAGTCTTTTAATTAAATTTTTTTATTTTTATATTAATTTTTAATTTTTATATACATTTTTATATTTTTCCATTAATTTTTAATTTTTAATTTTTTGTAAATAATTTTTAATTTTATATTTTTACATTATTTGTTTTTCTTTTTTAAATTAAATTTTTGAACTATTTTTATTTAATATAATTTTTCTTTTAATACATATACTAGAAATTTTAAAAATATATATTTTATTTCAAAAAGTTTTATTAAGTTGGAGCAACGTTGTAATACCATAATTTTTTAAAAATTAAAACAATTATGTATAATTTTTTGTAAAAATATTACATTTTTATTTTTAAATAGCATAATTTCTCGATATCAGTATTTTAATAGGATATAATAAAAAAATTAAAACTATTTTTTCTATTATTTTGTAACATTTTTTATTAAAATATTTTTATAAATTTCTATTTTTACTTAGCACAATTTGTTGATATCATTATTTTTGTAGAATGTATAATTAAATAATTTATAGTTTTATGGTTTAAAATAAACTATTTTGTTTAGATTAAAATAACTTATGTGTGCAGATTAAAATTACACTATTTTGGAAATAGATTTTTTAATAGTTTTCTTTAAATTAATAATACTATACTATTTTGCAAAGATACTTTTTGACGCGAACTTTTTTTTACCTTTTTTTAAAAAAGTAATTTTTTTAGGAATATCACTCTTTTTTGTACACAATTATTAAATAATAAAATATTAATCACAATTTATTTTTTTAGATATTACATAAATGATGATAATTCTAGAACAATTGAGCTTTCGAAAAAAATCAATTAAGATTGGGGCGAAAGTTATGATAATATTAATTTCGGCGTAATATTGATGGTTTCTTCTATTATACAAGATATGAAAATGGTTGCGTAGCAAGAAATAATGCAGTAAGTAATGTTGATTGCTTACTGCATCCTATCTTGTCTCTCAGCATTTTCATCCTGTATGTATTACATTTCATTTCGTTTAATAATAGTACTTTATGTTATAGTTATGTGCACTATTTGGTTTGGAATCGCTGAAAGAAGATAACACAGAAAAGATTCGAGATGGTGTATCATCTTTCTCAAAGATGGCCCATTGCAAATGCAAGTTTGATTTTTTAGGATGATACACCATCTCGAATCTTTTCTGTGTTATCTTCTTTCAGCGATTCCAAACCAAAAGTGCACATAACTATAACATAAAGTACTATTATTAAACAAAATGAAATGTAATACATACAGGATGAAAATGCTGAGAGACAAGATAGCATGCAGTAAGCAATCAACATTACTTACTGCATTATTTCTTGCTACGCAACTATTTTCATATCTTGTATATAAAAGAAACTATTTTTATATCCTGTAAATAAAAGAAGATATTAAAATAATAAAATAATAAACTATAAAATTGAATACTTCTTTGCTTACCTCACAATTTTAATTATACTTTTTGAATTATAAAATACTATTATTAAATATTTTAAAATGAAATGTAATGCATACGGGATGAAGATGCTGAGAGACAAGATAGAATGCAGTAAGCAATCAACATTACTTATCGCATTGTTTCTTGCTACACAACCATTTTTATATCCTATATATTTATAGCAGTGCTCGGAATTAGTTGCTCATTTTGAGCTGATTCCCGAGGCGATGCCTCCTATTCCCCCACTACCACTCGACACTCGAGCAGACGCTGCGGCTGAGCCGCCGACAGCGTATCTATTGCTTTAACTCAGGAACGTCTCTAAAGAAAAAGAAACCTAGGATTTTTATATCATTAGTAATATTATTCTAAAGAAATCATTTCTGCTTTCATAATAAATAATACAGGTCTGCGACCAAAAAGCTGTTTGATTATTTTCATCTAATTTCCATGTATTTTGATGTGCTGGACACGAAAAAAATATTGAAAAAACTCCCGGACGTCAGGATTAGCCACAAAATGGAAAATTTTTATTTTTTGATATTTTTCTTGATCTTAGGGTTTTTAATCAAATTAAAGTTAAAGTTATTATAAATTAATTCGCATCAGTGCATTCAAGATATGCAATGCTTAAAAAATATAACTTTCAAAGAAAAGATCTTCCAAAGTGAGCAAATGAAACCAGCATAAACATGTTCCAATTTGAACGCGCGCGCTGACTTGCCAGATGCTACTCACAAGCGCAAATGTACCAAGAGGAGCCTCACAGGGAAGAAGAAGCGATTTTAGTGTGTTAGTGAGCTCATTTCAGTTAAAAAATGGTTTTTATGAAAAATTTGTAATAAAAAAATAAATTTTATAAGTCTATTTTCATTAATTTTGAGGTATTGCCTTATTCAACATCGTTACCTGAATTGTCGGAAAACCTGATGTCCTATAACAAAACGGAGGTCATTTTCGGATTCAGCGCACCCAGAAACATAAAGATTAGGTTGAATAACTAAAACAGCTCTTTAAAAAATTTTTTTTGCAGACCTGTGTAATTAATCGAAATGTTATTAATATATTATGTAATGTATTATACAATACATATTATATACGTTATAATGTATTATTATAATATATATAATACGTATATAAGAGATTATATACATAAAATATTAATAACATTTCGATTAATTATTTATTACGAAAGCAGAAATTATTTTTTTAGGAAAATATTACTAATGATATAAAAGGTCCTAGCTTTCTTTTTCTTTAGAGACGTTCCTGAGTTAAAGCAATAGACACGCTGTTGGCGGCTCGGCCGCAGCGTCTGCTCGAGCGTCGAGCGGTAATGGGGGAATAGAAGGCGTCGCCTCAGGAATCGGCTCGAAATGAGCAACTAATTCCGAGCACTGAATTATTCAATACTTATTGCTAGTTTTTTATTCGTATTTATCAAAAATAATCAAAAAATCCCATAAGTTGTCATATAATAATATTCGATAAAATTTTGTATAAAGTATTCCACTTTTTCTCTAACTTTTTTTAAATTATTGTAATACACATTTGAAAAATGAATACTACGTAAACACTCGTTACTATAATTAACAAAATAATATAAAAATAGACTTGTGAGTAGAATATAGTTTTTGATGCGTCAATGTTTCAAAAATATTGAATAAATAACCAAGTTATATTAAGAAGTGTATTTTTATATTATTTTGTTAATTATTTAAAAAATAAATAACTTTTAATTTAAACAGAACTATAATTTTAAAATAAAATTTATATTTATACAAAACCAGTAAGTGTTACATGCTCCACATAATTCTTTAACGTTTCTTAAATATTAATAGTAAATTAATCATAAAATAAAATAATATTATAAAATTAACTGTGCATATTAGTAAAATATATTCAATTTTTATATCCTATTATTTTTAATTTATTCAAAAGCACAATAATTCAATAACGTTTTTGTATCGCACAACAGGATATTATCGTGTTCATTACGAAGAAGAAAACTGGTCCAAAATTTTATCATATTACACATCATATTACACGTTTCAATGAAAACAAACATAAATGTCATCAATCGCGCTAAAATGATTGATGACGCGTTCCATTTCATGATTGAGCGCCAGTCCGACTCTTATATGTTCTGGAAACTAACAGATTATTTATTGCTAGAGAGAGATTTTGTTTTGTGGTATCCTATGCTGAAAATGTTTGAATATATGTCGAATATTATTCCAATTAATGAAAACTCCACTAATATTATTTTTAAGGTAAATAGCATAAATTTTAATAATGGATGTTATTAGTTATTAGCAGACAATATTATTCATTGTATCGACACGGATAATTTTTAGAGGTAAATATATTAATGTACCTAAAATGTATTAAGTGACGTGATTCAAACATGATACATTATGATTTTATTTCAGAATAAATAATGATATGGTAAAAAATTATTTCTTGTTTCTTCCATTAGTATGTTAATTCAAGACACTTTTCATATTTTATATTAATTTTAAAAAATCTTTTTTTTATTTAAAAATATTAAAAATTTTTAATACTTATTAACTACAAAAATTGTTAATACTTAATACTAACCTACAAGATACATTTCTTATAACTTATGAAGGAAATTCATGTTATTTTAGCAAAAATTAAGCGATTTGGTTCACTACACCTTTGAAATACTGAAGGATGTACAACATCTACCAAAGAATGACTTTGTTCAATATTTAAGAGAAGAAATTCTAAAATGGTCATGTATGTTCCGTCATGAGAAATGTTTGGCAATGGTTAAGGAAGAGTTATTTCACTATCTCGTAGATCGTTCACACATGTAATTTTCTATACATTTATTCATAAAATGTGTTAACAAAACGTAAATTTACCTCACGCTATGCTTGATAAGTTTTAGATTTTTTTATAAAAATACAAAACAGTAAGCAAAGTGTTTTGAATAAATGTTATATATGTATATTTTTATTTTTTTATCAAAATAATGGAATACCACCAGGAAGGAGGAATTGGGTATACTGTAATGGTTTACTTACAGCAGATGTATTTCTGTGGAGCATTGTAAAAAATAAATGGTTAAAAAATAACCGTGATCTTTTACCGCACTTAGCTTGTACTGAAGATTCTACTATTATCTTGAAATACCTTCCGTATATTTTATATAATCCTATCACATATACCAGTGCTCGGAATTAGTTGCTCATTTCGAGCCGATTCCTGAGGCGACGCCTCCTATTCCTCCATTACCGCTCGAGCAGACACTGCGGCCGAGCTGCCGACAGCGTGTCTATTGCTTTAACTCAGGAACGTCTCTAAAGAAAAAGAAAGCTAGGACCTTTTATATCATTAGTAATATTTTCCTAAAAAAATAATTTCTGCTTTCGTAATAAATAATTAATCGAAATGTTATTAATATTTTATGTATATAATCTCTTATATACGTATTATATATATTATAATAATACATTATAACGTATATAATATGTATTGTATAATACATTACATAATATATTAATAACATTTCGATTAATTATTTATTATGAAAGCAGAAATGATTTCTTTAGAAAAATATTACTAATGATATAAAAATCCTAGCTTTCTTTTTCTTTAGAGACGTTCCTGAGTTAAAGCAATAGACACGCTGTCGGCGATTCGGCTGCAGCGTCTGCTCGAGTGTCGAGTGGTAGTGGGGGAATAGGAAGCGTCGCCTCGGGAATAGGCTCGAAATGAGCAACTAATTCCGAGCACTGGCATAATTGATTAATAGCTACATAAAAATACTTATAATAAATATTATAATTTATTAATATTTACCAGCTTGCTGAATATCGACCATTACCCAACCTTCAGAAAAGTGATTAAATCGAAAATATGGTTCCTCTTCTGATAGCCAAAACTGGATCTTTTTAAAATTATCTGTAATAATACGTATAGGTACCATCCACCATTCGCCGCCGCGATCTCCGGATCTGATACCTCTACCTTTTTTCTGTGGGGTTACTTAAAAGATCAAGTGTATCAAACTTTACCACATAATAGAGACGATTTAATTAATCGTATACAAACAGCTTTATTACAAGTATCGCCAGAAATGTTACGTAAAGTACGAGAAAGTTTTGTGCGACGTGTGGTTTTATGTGAAGAGCACGATGGGGGATATTTTGAACACCTGTAAATAAATTTTGTTAAAATAAACATTTCAATTTTATAATTATTCAAATATTTTTTTTCAAATACAAATTATAATTGATAATATATATTATATATTATATATATATATAATATATATATAATATATTATAATATTATATATATTATATATTAAATTGTTTATAATATAATATTATTAAGATTATATATATAAAGTATATTAAACATATACTATTATAAAATATTATACGACAACAGTTTATAACTTTTGCAAAAAATATATTTTTCATTGTAAAACTTCATCTAATCAAGAGACACGGTAGTGTCTTGTGCTAAGTCCGCGTAAGCAACAAGACGCTCCCGTGTATCTTTACGCGAAACGGTCAGTTGAGAGCACTCAATATTTCGAGTTTTCATATACCCGCTCCACGGATCGACTTCTAAGTAGTCTTAATCGATAGAGCGGGGTCGATTTGTATAAGAAAAGTGTTTTTATTTTTGGGCTACATGCTCTACAAATCGAGCTATTACGACGCAAAGTCCAAATGTGAAAAATATCATTTAAGAAACGTCGTCGTCTTCGTTGTCGTCGACCGCTCAGATTTTACTGTTGTGGCATTCGACATCAGATCGCGCTAGCGACGCTCTGGAAGTGTGATCGATCGTATAGTGTTATCGATAATCGATTGATATAGTAAGTGACGTCGATTAATGAAAGTTAGGTAATTAGCGACAACGATAGTGAAAAGTAAAGTGAAAAATAGATAGTAAAACGTAAAACGAAAAAAAACGAAAGTTAAGTTATTAGCGGCGACGATAGTGAAAAAAAGCGACTTAAGAAATGAGGTAAGCCAATTATTATTTTAATATCTTCATTTATATACAGGATATAAAAATGGTTTCTTTTATATACAAGAAAATTGCATGGCAAGAAATAATGCAGTAAGTAATGTTGATTGCTTACTGCATACTATCTTGTCTCATAGCATTTTTATCCTGTATGTATTACATTTTATTTCGTTTAATAATAGTATTTTATATTATAATTATGTGCACTTTGGTTTGAAATCGCTGAAAGAAGATAACAGAAAAGATTCAAGATGGTGTATCATCCTTAATAACCAAACTTGCATTAGTAATGGGCCATCTTTGAAAAAGATCAGGATAACTTTGAGAAAGCTGCCATATATATATATATATAGAGATATATATGATAACATACCACATATATATATACATAATAACAAAAAACAATGCGGTAAGTATTGTTGATTGTTTACTGCATTTTAACTTGTCTCTCAGCATTTTTACCCTTTATGCATTATATTTCATTTTGATTTTAAAATATTTAATAATAGTATTATATATTATTAAAATTGTGCTACATGATAAGAATGATTTTTATTTTTTGTAGTTTGGAATTGCTGAAAGGAAATGATACAGAAAAGATTTGAGATGTATATTCTAGATGGTCTTTCATCCTATAAATACTATATAGGATATGAAAATGGTTGTGTAGCAAGAAACAATGCGATAAGTAATAATGATTGCTTACTGCATTCTATCTTGTCTCTCAGCATTTTCATCCCTTATGCATTACATTTCATTTTAAAATATTTAATAATAATATTTTATAAATCAAAAAGTATAATTAAAATTGTGAGGTAAGCAAAGAAGTATTCAATTTTATAATTATTTATTATTTTATTATTTTAATATCTTCTTTTATTTACAGGACATAAAAATGATTTATTTTATATACAAGATATGAAAATTGTTGTGTAGCAAGAAATAATGCAGTAAGTAATGTTGATTGCTTACTGTATGCTATCTTGTCTCTCAGCATTTTTATATATACACAAAAAATCGAACTGATGTACAAAAAAGAGTGATATCTATAAAAAAATTACCTTTTTAAAAAAAGGTAAAAAAAAGGTGCTAAGTCCGCGTCAAAAAGTTCTTTGATCTTTGCAAAATAGTATAGTATTATTAACTCTAAAAAACTATTAAAAAACCTATTTCCAAAAGAGTGTGATATTAATCTACACACATAAGTTATTTTAATCCAAACAAAATGGTTTATTTTAAACCATAAAAAAACTATAAGTTATTTAATTATACGTTCTATAAAAATAATGATATCAACAAAATTGTGCTAAGTAAAAATAAAAATTAAAAAAAAATATTTTTAAAAAGTTACAAAATAATAAAAAAATAGTTTTAATTTTTTTTAGTATATCCTACTAAAATACTGATATCGAGAAATAAAAAAAAAAAAAAAAAAAAAAAAAAAAAACAAATAATGTAAAAATATAAAATTAAAAATTATTTACAAAAAAATAAAAATTAAAAATTAATGAAAAAATATAAAAATGTATATAAAAATTGAAAATTAATATAAAAATAAAAAATTTAATTAAAAGACTTAGCTCTGCTACAAAATATGTTATTTTAAAAATTAGCAGCGCTAAGTCTTTTGATTAAATTTTTTATTTTTATATTAATTTTCAATTTTTATATACATTTTTATATTTTTTCATTAATTTTTAATTTTTATTTTTTTGTAAATAATTTTTAATTTTATATTTTTACATTATTTGTTTTTTTTTTTTTTTTTTTTTTTTATGGAGATACGGGGGATATTAGTGAAAAAATGAAACGCAACATATTTATTAAAATTTAGCATAATGCATCACAAACAAATCATACAGTGGCAATCGAAAATAGATCTTAAAGCTGAAGACTAATACTGTACGATGCCATTTTCCGAAATAAACAATAACAATTCGTTCCCCCACAATGACTGCTTGAAATTGGCCAAAATGGCCATTTTTGCGCCATTTAACCTCAAATTACTCTAAAACGTGCTAGAGAATTTCTGAGTCCAGATTCATTTTCAGCATCGAAAAAACTATAAGTTTTCCACCTCCTTTCATTCCTGTAACTGACAAAACCTCAAATTTCGCAGGCCTGTGTAATCATACAAGAAATGCTGTTGAAATTCGAGATACTTTCTCTGATTAATTTATAAAAGAGAGTTAAGTTCCTTGGCAAGAACTTATGATATAGACTGTGTTTCAAAATTTATTTTGATCACTATTTACGTATTCATTAAATTACTGATATATTTGTTATTAATGAAATTAAACTTTAGACATGTTTGTTTTTTTAAATTTTTTTCTTCAGAATTCTACCATTTTCCTTCCTTCCTTACATAGTGAAGCTGCTGATCCGTTGTCCAGTCTTCTATCACCTGGTGTTACCATTTTTTTATACCATCTATGCTTCTTGATACGCAATGTTTCTTGGATGTAGAAAATATTTCAGTATTTTATTCAGTAATGTCAAATCTCATATAACAGTCAGTATAATGTAACAGAATAAAGAAATTTTAATATTGATTTATTTAACTATTACTTACAAGGGAACCTGTGTCAAATTGTCAAAAATTAAAAAATGCTGTACTTCCGGTCCGGTCGAGGTACAAACGAAATGAAAAGTGATACAAACAGGTACAAACAATTCTCTATTGAATGGCACTAATAAAATTAAAATATCCGAAAGTTGGGCGCTAGCTATTTTTTAATTATCTTATATTTGTTTACCCTTTGAGGTACAAACAAAATAAAGTGCGGTACAAACAGGTACAAACGAAGTACAAACGAACTATGTTATTAATTTTTAATTTTTGTAAAGTCGGGCGCCAGGTTTACATCGGTTTTTTCTTGAGACAATATTATGATTTCTTTTAAAATTTAATATCCACGCTCCTGCTTTAAAAGAGGAAGATTAACTTTTTCTTTTGCTTCTAGTGCCCATCGTCGCAAATCTAAATCATGAATAACACTGTTTCTGTTGTTAGCATCTTGGAATTTTGTCAAGACGTGTTCAGATATACGTAATAGTTTTTCTCTATGAGTACCACCTTTTTGTAGTTCCCATTTATACAGTTGCGGCAAGGATTTTACTCTTCTAAAGCTATGTTGTACTGATGATAAAGAATGACGTCCTTTTCTACCACTTTTCCAGAATTCAACAGCTCTTCTTTTGTAATCAATATTTATAATTTCACCTGCTTCTGATGTACATGTACGATCATCTTCTTCATCTTCATAATTTTTTTCAAGTTCTTCTATTTCGTCATCTTCCACAAATTCTGCCTCGGATGTTTGAATCCCCCAATGTTTGAGTCCCAATAATTCTCAAATTCTAACGTACTATCAGTCTGCATAGCAAATATATCGTCCATTGAATTTTGTATAATATCCCTTATAGTATCATGTAATTCGATTTCTCTACTGTTTGTAGGTGTTTGTGGAATATTTGAAATTTGAAATGTAACAATTAACATATTAAGAATATTTGCAGGATTTACATGTAACATTTTTACATTATACTTAAAGATTCACTTGACCTGAAAGTTAAAACTTTGACGATCTTTCACACTTGAATGAATCGTTAAACTTCGTGATCATACTAAAACTACGCGCAATATATCCAATTTATATAGAGAGACTTATTATCTCATATATCATTTTAATTATATCTTTTAATTATATCTTCACATCAAAGTAGCAAGTGTGAAAAATTATTTCAATTACTATTTCAAATTCTCACGTAAAAATGAAATGCGATATAAATATGTTCGATGATTGCTTACGTCACATTGTGCGATATGTACGTGACACTGCACTGCAACGTTATTTTATTATCATTTTAATTACTGTTATATTAATTACAGTTATTATATCACGTAGTTATTAATTATGTATATGTGAAAATTTGAAATAATAATTGATAATTGAAATAATTTTTCACACTCGATACTCTGATATGAAGATGTAATTAAAATGATATGAATGAGAGATGATAAATCTCTCTATATAGTAAATCAGATACATTGTACGTAGTTTTAGTGATCGCGTTATGTTGTTAATTATGATATCAATTTACATTTAAGAAATAATATCATTAAATTACAATCCTTAACTCACATACAGCTGTCTTCTCCGCGATTTCATAAACTTTTTAAATAAGCTTGGTTTAAAAGTGACTACATTGAAGAACGGCCATCACAATTCGAAAATCCGGTAGATTTTTGTTTCTCCGGAAAAAATATACAAGAAATACCACGCTGTGCTAGGTTAGGTTAGGTTAGGTTAGGTATTTATATAGCTCCCCCTCGTGGATGCCACCTTGTCGTGGTGAGGGGGCTTAAGGAGGGACTCCAGCGATCCGTCGGGGCAATGATGTTTGGCAACGTTAGTCGGCATCATTGACTCGACGGGGAGGAGTCTCTCCAACTAAGAGCATCCAAAGGAGCCCGGCTTCCCTTTAGGGACTCTGTTTTGAGTCCCAATGTCGGTAGGGGTAGGCGGCCCCGACTGCAATCGCCCGGTGGGTCGGACCCGTTAGGAGGACGCTAGTCCTCCACCGACCACGGGGGTTTCCGGGTGTTCCCGGATTACTGGGTGCCTGTCGTCCGGTGCTCCGGGCGGCAGGTGTCCCAGAGGGGGGGCCGAGTGCTCTCGGCAAAAACCGGGTGTTCCCGCGTCCGGTGCTCCGGGCGCGGGACGCTCGGTGGGGGGACGTGGGTGCCGGTCCACCGGTGTCGGGAGGCGGCCGATCCCCGCCCAGTCATGGACGGGGGGAGGTGCGCACCGACATCGGGGGAAGCGGCGTCCCACAATGGGGAAACGCCCCACCGCTCCTCCTTAACGGCTGCGGGACGTGGTCCCGCAGTACGCGGGAGTGATGTGGGGGGACGGGCCGGTGGTGTCCCGGAACTCCCGGGCCCACCGGGCTGGGCCGTTCCAGGCCGCTCGGACATATTCCGAGGTCGGGGCTGGAACGGCGGAGGAGCCAAGTTTTTTGGCTCGGTGCCCGGGCCGCTCGGACATTTTCCGAGGTCGGGGCCGGGCAGCGGTGGCAAGGCCTGCATAGGCGGCGCCACCGCGGGTGTGTGCGTGATGCGTGTATGAGGTGCGGTCGGCCCCGGTGGATATTCCCAGGAGACTAACCAAGGGGGGAGTAGTAGCCCCCCGACCGTGGCGAGCGGTGAAGTCTGTACCTGACCTCTGCGGGGGAAGATACGGGTGCATAAGCCCAGGCAATGTCAATAAGTCCTGGCAAAAACCGTCTGAACCCGCATGTTAAACGTGGGAAAACCGCTCCCGTCTCGCTGTACGGAGCCTATCCTGGGGTTGAAGCCGGGTAACTGGGCGTACGTATGGAGGGGCGCTTGGCTAGCGTCCCCTCATACCACTGCTGGGGGTGGTTTGCCCCAGCAACGTCTAGCCCGAAGCCAGGGTATGCGCCGTTCGGATCGGTAGCGCCCTGGCAATAGGGGTGACGATAAACCTCAGCATCATTATGGCGCGGGCCTAACCCGTAACCCTTTTTATAGAATCATCACGTATGGCTAGGACTGGCCACCCGAAAGCCGCTTCTCGGTTGCCATACGCTTAACTAGGGTTTATTCACCGGTGGGGAAAGATGTCTTACCGAGGTAAGACTCCCATGATGGGCGAACCACCGTAAACGCACATAACTATAGAAATGGAACAACAGAAAATTAAAATCAAACCATTGCTGGTCTCAGTGGAGAAGATACCCTTGGCGTCTGTCGAGGGTATGACGTATGCAGCTCTTGCTGCGAGTAGGAAGGCGGAGGGCAAAAGGGTGGGCGAAGAGAGAGGCATGTCCTACTTGGAGACCACCTCTCCCACAGCGTCACTACAGGGGGATGAGGAATCCGGCCCCCTCTCCTGTAAGAAGAAGAGGAAGGTCATGAAGGAGCACGAGCCTAGTTGTGAAGGCGATTCAGATGCCTCATTGGCTTCCTGCGAAACCACAGCCTCGATGTCTTCGCTGGTATCGGGGGTGAAAAGGAAGAAAGGCCGCCTCCCGACTACCGGGGAATATGTTGGTCAGGCAGCAACTCTCAATGAAGTAAGGCGGCTGAAGGAAGAACTCAGTCGGTTGAAGGCCGAACAGGAGCTGGCAGAAAATGCTGCAGAGGCAAGACGCACCAGGTCAGCGTCAATTCGGGACATGATAAGCCTGATGAATGGGCAAGAGAAGTGCCCAGAGAATAGATGCGAGGGTGTTAAGGCGCTCCAGAAGAAAATTATGGCTGATGTAGGGATACTTAAGGACGTTGCAGTCAAATCGAAAAATTTAAAGGGCACATTTGTCCATGCCCTTAAGGAAGCGGCGGAATCAATTGTCGAGAGTATGGAGACTCTCTCCTCTACTTCAAGAGACGCGGAGGTGAAACGTCTTGAAAGGGAGAATGAGAGCCTAAAAACGGAATTGGGCACAATGAGAGAAGAAATAAGGGTCATGAGGGAGGCGATGATGGAGATGAGGGCGGAAATAATAAGGTCTAGCCTTCCCCCGCCATTGCCTACTATGTCTCATACCCTAGATGAGAAGACCTCAGAAGGAGGAAGCAATCCTGTGGCTAGGAAACCACGACTTCGTAGCAAACACGAGGCTGGATCATTGCCATCCGAGACGTTGAAAAGGACGGTGGAAGGCAGTGAAATGGAGAACCTGGCACGCACTATCATGTCCCAAGTAGGAGACATGATTAGTGCGCGCTTTGAGGCTATAGAGGGGCGACTGATGCCTGAGCAGAGATTGAGACCGCCTCTCAGCTCAGACAAAAAGAAGGAGCTAAGGCAGCAACAACAGCAACAGCTTCCTCAAGTAAGAGACGGACAGCGAGCAGGACGGCAGACATATGCAACTGTAGCTGCCGCAACCAAAACCCCACGACAGCCCGTACAGGGAATGGTTAGTGGGGGCAACAAGGTCACGTCCAAGGCGGCTTCGGGCTCGGCAATCGCCAGCAACAAGACAGGAGGAGGGAAGGCTGAAAAGCCCAAAGCTCGCGCCCTTACTTCTGCCCCACCTTCGGCCAAGAGTGCGATGGGGGAGTGGACTAAGGTGGAGGGTGGAAAAAAGAAAAAGAAGAAAGCGAGCAAGGCTGGAACGGGGTCAGCTGTGCAGACGACAGCAGTCAGAAAGGGTAACAAAGCTGGTCAGACCAAGAATACCGGGGAGGGCCAAAAGAAAATGAAAATAAAAATCCGCCCTCCTAGAACCGCAGCTGTTATATTGACACCCATGGCTGCAAATGTAACGAGGGCGGAAATACTGACTGAGGCGCGCCGTAGGGTTAGGCTAGAAGATTTCGGAATCTCGCACGTCCGCCCCAAAATAGCGGCCACTGGGGCGGTCATGTTGGAGGTTCCGGGAGAAAGGAGCGGAGAAAGAGCTGATGTCCTGGCTGAGAGCCTGCGTGCTGCCCTGAAAGACAAAGATGTGAAGGTGTCGAGACCGGTCAAGACCGCAGAAATTCGTGTTGGCGGTCTTGACGAATCGGTCACGGCGGAAGAACTCGCTGTTGCACTGGCCAAAACAGGAGGGTGTGCAACAGATGACGTCAAAGTAGGCCAAATAAGGAGAAGCCAAATGGGGCTTGGCACTGTGTGGGCTAGGTGTCCGGCCACCGCGGCGAGGAAGATTGTGGAAGTGGGTCGTGTAATTGTGGGGTGGGTGTCGGCGCGCGTCGAGGCGCTGGCCCCACGCCCAATGCATTGCTATAGATGCCTTGAAAAGGGGCATACAAGAGCAAGGTGTACCGCCCCTATAGATAAAGGGGATCGATGTTATCGGTGCGGGCAGAGCGGACATACGGCGAGCGGTTGCACGTCCAAGCCAGAGTGTCCGCTCTGCAAGGACGTCGGTCGCCCGGCGGGACATAGACTTGGGAGTGCGGCATGCGCACCCCCTAGAAGAAGAGGTGGGGGCAGGGTAGTGACGGCGCAGGTTGAGACGGCTGCAGTGCCGGTCACGACCACGGCTACGGAGAAGGAGGGAGGTCGGAGGACCGAGGCTTCCCCAATGATAGTCGACCCTATACCATCCCCGAAGCCCCAAAGGCAGGGAAGGGTCGAAGCAGATGGAGGCTCACCTCTTAGTGAAATGGAGGTGAGCCAAGAAGTGGAGAGGGCAGTGACTCTGTCGCTACCCTCGACACAAAAGGAGGAAGATACATCGGAGGAGGCGATGGAAATCGTGGGGAACTAAAATGCCTCCCACGACCCACCGCCTCCTCCAGACGAACTTAAATCACTCCGCCAGGGCGCAGGATCTTTTCATGCAAACCCTGGCGGAGTGGAGGATAGGGCTGGCGGTAGCGGCCGAGCCATACCATGTCCCTGAGCAAATGTCCAATTGGCTCGGGGACTCATTGGCTTCGGTCGTTATCGTCGGCATGTGCGCCGCGGACGCCCCCCCTCTCACTCTTCAGGGGAGGGGTGATGGCTACGTGGCAGCGCAATGGGGGGAACTGGCTATTGTCGGGGTGTACTTTTCACCCAACAGAAGCCTCGTCGAATTCGAGCAGTACCTGGACCGGGTGGCGGCCGTCGTTGTCAGACTGTCACCCGGTCGGGTCATGGTCATGGGGGATTTAAATGCCAAATCGGCACTTTGGGGATCCCCCGTGACCAACGCTAAAGGCGAGGCTCTCGCAGACTGGGCAGCGGGGCTGGGCCTAAGTATTTTAAACCGAGGCTCAGCCCATACGTGCGTAAGGCAGCGAGGGGGATCCATAGTAGACGTTTCGTTCGCTTCCCCCGCTGCCGCACGTTACGTGACGGACTGGAGGGTCGAGGAGGGGGTGGAGACATTATCAGATCACTTGTATATCAGGATCTCTCTCTCCACCTCCACATCCTCGACCGCTCCACGCTGCCCAGGGGCGACACCCCGGCAGCCCAGATGGGCGCTGAAGCGTCTGGATAAAGACGCTCTGATGGCAGCCGCCATCGCCGTTGCCTGGCCGGAAGCCCCGGCCGGGCACGACGGGGACGTGAACGAGGAGGCGGCCTGGCTCCAAGAAGGCATGACCCAGATTTGTGATGCGGGCATGCCGAGAGCCGGGCCGATGAAGCCCCGTCGTAAGGTGTACTGGTGGAGCGATGAAATAGCAAGGCTCCGGGCGCTATGCGTCCGGGCTAGACGCCAGTACACCCGTCACCGCAGAAGAAAACGCGGTGACGCGGCGATGGAGGCAGGTCTGTATGAGTCGTACGCTACGGCGAAGAAGACTCTGCAGACCGCCATCAGGGATGCCAAGACCCGGGCGTGGGAGGAGCTGATGGAGACTCTGGACACTGATCCGTGGGGGCGTCCATATCGCATAGTGCGTAACAAATTACGCCCATGGACGCCCCCGATCACGGAGAGTCTCCATCCCCGGCTCCTGGAGGACACCGTTGCCACCCTCTTCCCTCCCGCTGAGGGAGAGGGCTGGAGTCCTCCAGGCGGAATAGGGGGGGCGGGACCGCTGGCTGTTGAAGCTGACGAAACAGCCCCCCCCCGTGCCGGGAATCTCCCATGAGGAGATGGCCGGGGCCGTCAGGCGTATGGGAGCGAAGAATACTGCTCCCGGTCCTGACGGCATACCCGGCCGTGTATGGGTCTTGGCCCTCAGCGTCCTTGGGGAGCGGCTCAGGCTCCTTTTTGACAAGTGCCTGAGCCGCGGCCAGTTCCCCCGGGCATGGAAGGAGGCCAAATTGGTGCTCCTGCGTAAGGCTGGGCGCCCCGCGGACAGCCCATCCGCGTATCGCCCGATATGTTTGTTGGACGAGGCGGGCAAGCTGCTTGAGAGAATTATAGCTGCCCGCCTCCGTCAGCACCTATCCACGGTTGGGCCCGATTTGGCGGACTGCCAATACGGGTTCCGAGAGGGTCGATCGACGATTGACGCGATCCTACGCGTCAGGACCCTCTCGGAGGAGGCCGTCTCCCGGGGCGGGGTGGCGTTGGGGGTGTCATTAGACATCTCCAACGCCTTTAACTCCCTGCCCTGGGAGTGTGTATTGGGGGCACTCAAGTATCACCGAGTGCCCCCATATTTGCAGTCCGTCATTGAGGACTACTTCCGGGATAGGTGCATCGTATACACCGGGCGATACGCGGCCCCCCATCAGAGAATGATGGAGAGGGGGGTCCCGCAGGGGTCAGTGCTAGGACCCCTGCTATGGGACATGGGCTATGATTGGGTCCTGCGGGGCGCACTCCCCCCGGGCATTGACAAAATCTGCTACGCAGATGATACGTTTGTCATTGCCCGGGGGGAGGATTGGGAGTCGGCGAGCCGACTCGCGTTGATTGGGGTGACACTAGTGGTGCGCCGTATCCGGATGCTGGGGCTGGAGGTCGCGGTCCACAAAACAGAAGCTATTTGGTTTTGTGGACCGCGGAGGAGGAAGCCTCCTCCTCAATACACCAGCATCCGGATCGAGGGAGTCCGCGTCGAGGTAAGGTCCTCGTTAAAATATCTGGGCCTTATCCTCGACAGCAGCTGGTCGTTTAAGGAACACTTCGCCGCAATGGGTCCCCGGGTGGGAAGGGAGGTGGCCAACTTTGGCCGCCTCCTGCCTAATCTTGGGGGCCCGAAGGATGGATGCCGCCGCCTCTACGCGGCGGTCGTAAGTTCAATCGCGCTGTACGGTGCCCCCGTGTGGCACAAAGAGCTGAGGGCCAGCAGCAGAACCGCCATGCTGGCGGTTCAGAGGACGATGGCCCTCCGTCTATCACGGGGGTACCGGACCGTCGCGTTGGAGGCGGCATTGGTGGTGGCCGGACAACTCCCCTGGGACGTTCAGGCCGGAGTCCGTGCGTCCATGCATGAGTGGCGCGCACGGCTCCGGGCCGGGGGAATCCGGCCATCACCACGAGCGATTGCGGCGAAGCACGACCAGCTGCGACAGCGCGCAGTCGAGAGTTGGAAAGGAGAATTAGCTCATTGTAGGAGGGGACTGCGCGCTGTCGGGGCGATCCGTCCGGTTCTGGCTGAATGGATGGATCGTCCCCATGGCGGACTCCAGTATAGGCTGGTGCAGGTACTCACAGGCCATGGATGTTTTGGCGAGTACCTGCACCACAAAGCCAAGAGAGAGCGCACCGCTAAGTGTCACCATTGTGATGAGGTGGTGGACACGGCGCAGCACACCTTGGAACACTGCCCAGCCTGGGCAGAGCTGCGCCGTGTCCTGAAGGAGACGCTGAGGGAGGAGAGAGTAGGTGTTGGAGAAGATGAGTTTTCTGGGGGGGAGGACCTCTCGCTGCCGGCCATCGTGAAAACAATGGTCGGGAGCGAGAGGTCATGGGGTGCTATGGCCTCCTTTTGCGAGAGCGTGCTCTCGCAAAAGGAGGCAGCCGAACGGGATCGGGAAGTCGACCCCGACGCCGATCCCGTTCGGAGAAAGAGGAGGGGGGGGCAGAGGAGGCGGCAGTTCGCCCGCCTCCTCTAAACCGCCAGCGTGCTGCGGTCCCCCTCCTCCCCACACGAGACGCGGCCGGCAAGTGCGGGGGCACTTGACGGCCACTAGGCGTCTCGGAGTGGGGGGGCGGCCTTGCTCGGTGGTCCGGCAACGTCGCCCCAGTCGGGGTCGGGGGGGTGGGGGAGGGAGGCGCGCGTTTTTCAAGCGCTAATCCCTCCCTTCGCCCCCTCTTCAGAGAAGGGTCCCTCCTCCTCTTGCATCGTTCTACCTCCCAGTCCCTTCGTAGGAGGGGAGGAGGGGTGCGGGAGGGGGAGGGACACTGTGCGTTGGGGGACACCGGTAGTATGCCGGCTGCGTTCCCGGGGTCCCCCAACAACGCACGAGGAGGGCCACCGTAGGGTTTTAGCCGGTAAGAGTCCGGCATAACCTGCTCCCTCCCCCGGGGGAGCGGGTATCCATGAGGATTTCCCTACGTTAAAAAAAAAAAAAAAAAAAGAAATACCACGCTGTGCTATATGTGGTGCACCTGCCGTAATACGTTGCTCCTGGTGTAAGAAATATTTTTGTATGCATCATTTCTTTGAGGAGTATCATGATTGTAAATACTACGAAATATAAGAATTGCTCGTAAGTAAGAAAAGAAGAAAACTCTATAAAATTTTTAAAAAATTTTAAATAAATAATAAAAAATATAAAAAAATATAAATAAATAAATATATAAAAAAAATATATGATGCAATAGCTCTTATAACAAATATCATCAACCATAGGATTAATGCACTCTGTCTGCCACATGGGATTTCTTCACACGTAATTATTACTTTTATTTGGTTTAATCAGATAATTATGGAAAATTTTGGATGATGCAATCTTCTATAAGAATGAAAAAGATTTATCAAGGGAGAGTTTTTAGTGGGTATACCTGTATAAGGAGAGTCCCACACTACCCTGTCGGACCGGCCGATATGAGGTGTGCGTAAAGCATTTTCTCTTCCTACGTAAAAAAAAAAAAAAAATATATATATATATATATATATATCGGCACATATTAAAACATATTAGACATATTAGAATAAATAGAGAAATTTTTAATTGGCGCTAAAACTATTAGAATATTTAAAGAATTATAAGCATAATTCAGAATAAAACTTTTTTTTCTCATATTATAATGCGATAAATATTCTTTTATTATAATAGATGCAAAAAATTATTTTTTCAAAATTATTAATGTGCTGAAAGATGTTCTTATGATGAAATATTACACACATGTGGGGAGAAGAGAAGTAAATAGATAAATTTAGAAATGTTCAATTGCTATTAAGAAACGATTCTAAGGGGAGTGAAACCATCCTTCATATATAGAGCGACTTTTTACTCTACTTTTCCCAATATATCTCGAAAACTATTGAAGATATCAAAAAATGTTTTATACAAAAGTTTTATGGTAAAATCACCTCTATTTAAATATCTTAACAAAATTTTGGAAAAAAATTTTTTTTCCAAAATTTTGAAAAAAATATTGTTCAACAAATTTTTTTTCAAAATTTAGTTAAGCTGGTTAAATAGAGATGATTTTACCATGAAACTTTTATATAAAACATTTTTGGATATCTTCAATAGTTTTCGAGAAATGTAAACCACTCTATATATGAAGGGTGATTTTACCCCTTAGAATCGTTTTTGGGCAGCAACTTTATATTTTTAAATTCATGTATTGACTCCTCCTACATGTGTAAAGTTTCATTATAATCAGAATTTTCCACTTCGCGAGATTCCCTTGTTAGTGTTTACTTAGATAAATTGTGTTATATTTTGCGTAAAATCACGATAAAAGCCTATAATATACAATGCTTTTTTTCATGCAATATTATCTGTGAGCTCCATAGCGATTTGATAGTTATTCAATATGTAATTCCAAATCACAAATTAATCAATTCTTGTGTTTATATTCAATATATTATAACAAAATCATCATGTGTGGCATACTTAACATAATTATATACATAGTTATGTTACGTCGTATTAAAACAGTAGAATTTCTCCTATTTTTGAGTCAATGCATTTAAGCACTTTACCCTGGGAACGGAGATCAAGTCGTACAGTTTTTAGGATTGACTGAGGAAGGATCGCATAGTTCGAGGGGAGGACGATTCGGAATCCTGAAGAGATTGCGGAGTCTATAGGCAAGTCTACGGGGATCGCTTTTGGGAATATTTTTATGGCTAGGAAATTTAAGGTTAATTTCTAGTTTGTTAAGAACGAGGGCACTGAATTTACTCTTGATTGTTCGAATTTTTTTTCTAATTGCGCTAATTTTTGGAATAAAGGAAAAGGATCCTGGTTTAAAATAAAAGCTGTTTTAATTTGAAATTTCAATCCCTTTAATCGCACTCGTCGTCTGCCTTTGGAAGGCATGAAAGAAAAGTAGTTACGACAGAACGCACCAAGGAATCGTTATTGGAAGGACGGGGCCACGTTATTGACAGCGACAATCGTAACAACTTCTTGGATATCGTTGTGTGTAATGTAAATTGGCAAGAATTTAAACTCGAGGCAGAACAGAGATTCAACTTCAATCAGAATTATAAATGTTATTTGAATTTATTGAAAAAAAAGAAAAGAAAGCGAAACAAAAAATAAAAGATTATTATAAAAGATACTACAAAAACTATTAAGGAAGTGCGACTATGGTTCTCACTTTGAATTCGTTATAGAACTTGAGGAGGACTCTGGGAATTTAGGAAAGTATTGCGAGCCGTGTTCCGAACTTGAATTGTATTGCTTGATTCGACTGAACTGTCTGGAAAAAACTGTGTGTGTCTGCTTTTTGGCAGCTCCTTTTATACCTTAATAGATCTCCTCTCAAGAACTAATCAACACTCTTCAAGTTTGGCAGGACCTATACTCGCACTTGCTTACTTAAGATAAGAAAAGGGAGAGCAGAGCTCTGCGTAAGCCCCACTCTTGACTCTACGGAGTCTCGACTTAATTCTAAAAGTTTAAACTATATATTTCTAATAAAAATTTGGTTAGTTTTTCTATGCTGTTTATCCTTATGTGAGGAGAGTCTATCATGTTTTTGAATCGTTGTTCTAAATTTTCTAGATCTTAAGATATTTCGACAAGTATTATTTTAATGTGACTTTAATGATTTACTCGTCCTCGCATTCAGGAAGATTTCTATCCTATTGCTAAAATTATTTAGTTATTATAGACGCATGCATACTTATTTTGCAAACTTATTTTACAAAAGAGTTTCCTAAGAGAAAGAAAAAGGGAATTAAATTTCTTTATTCGAGAATGGTTTGGTCGTAGCAATTGTGGTCTAATGCGTCACCGGTGCCGTCTTTTATCTTAGGGACGGTTGAGCGTATAAACACCGGTGAGTAAGATCCTCTAGAATGCTCAAAAGGAAAATTTAGATGAAATTTTAGAGAAAACTCTTTTGTAAAGAATACATATATAATAAGAATACATGTATAATAAGAGAAAGAGGTTTACTGGGATGTAACAGTTAAATATTACGTACAAGAAAAGTAAAAATGTTTAATATTTGAAATAAAGTATATTTGAACAAAATATGAATTTTAATACATTATAATATTTTATAATATATAAGTACATATATATATATATATATACTAGGTGTGTGAATTAATTTTGAGGGATTTACAATAGATGGTGCAACCAAGCTGCCTCGCATCGGAAACTTTTGGAATTATTGTCAAAAACATCTGTGTTACCAGGGTTCAATGTTATATTACGCGTTATTTTGCAAAGCTATCAACAACATATTTGTTTTTAATTCTGAAGATGTCGAATTTCAAGCCAACAAAAAACCATTTGCGGGAAACTCTTCTTTTCCTGTTTCATTCAAAGAAAAGTGCTGCTGTGAGTCATCGAATGCTGCAGGAAACTTACGGCGAACATGCTCCATCGATAAAAACTTGCGAGTATTGGTTTCGACGTTTTAGAAGCGGTGATTTTGACACAACTGACAAGAAACGTCCTGGTCAACCAAAAATGTTTGAAGACGAGGAATTAAAATCATTACTCGATCAAGATTCATGCCAAACGCAAAATGAACTTGCTAAATCACTAAACGTTGATCGCACAACAGTTTCCAAACGTTTAAAGGCGCTTGGTATGAGTTATCAAAAAAATCCCTCAAAATTAATTCACACACCTAGTATATATATATATATATATGTGTGTGTGTATTTTGTGTGTAATAGATAAAAAGTAATAAGATAATAAATCTTTACTATTACTTTTAAAAAGACAGCTGTAATTTGTCGCAGATTAGATTCGTAGAGTGTACGGATCCAACGGAATGTTGTCTCATTCTTCCGCCAATTGCCTCATTGATGATTGAGATGGAAATCTGCTCCTCACTCTCTGCTCCAAAACTCCGCATAGCGGCTCGATTATGTTGGGATCTGGCGATTGTGCTGGCCAGGGAAGATGCTTGATATAATTCCGATGCTCTTCGAACCAAGACTGAACTTTTTTGGCCGTGTGTACGGGCGCATTATCGTCTTGGATAATATGGCAGTGTTTGGCAGCAAAATACTGGTCATAGTAAGAACTTCATCGTTGAGGAAGTTGAGATATTCATTCTCAATAATACGGCCATTGAGAGTAATAATCGGGCGGAATACCATGATATAGCCGCCCAAATCATCACGGAGCTGCCCCCGTGCTTGATTGTGGGTAGTAGGCAGTCCGGATCGTAGGTTTCTTTGGGGATTCTTCATACATAACCCCGGCAGGGTTTGTAGGGAACAAAGTAAACGATAATTCTTCGGACCATATTCTTCCAATCAATCGTCCAAGTTTTATGATCATGGCACCACTTCATTCGCAGCTTCGCGTTGGCATCCGTTATAAGAGGTTTCGAAATTGCCTTGCCATAAATGTTACTTTTGTGGAGCTTCCGCCGTACTGTTTTTGTCGAAACAAGATTGTTCAGGTGACTGTTGAGTTCTGCTGTCACCTTTGCTGTGGTAGTTTTATGTTGTTTAGCCACAATCCTTTTTAATATTCGGCGGTCCCTGTCTGTTAACGTTGTTTTGCGCCTACTCCTTCTCTTCGCCGATGTTGATTTGCCGTGTGTTTTGTGTAGGCTGTCATCACCGTGGATACTGTCGCTCGTGAAACGTTAAAGAGTTCAGCCGTTTTCGTCACAGATGCTCCTGCTAACCGAGCACCCACGATTTGCTCTCTTTCAAAGTCTGATAAGTCGCCCATTTCACCGTCGCAGAAAAAAGCAAGTAGTATATTGAAATATAAACTAGAACAGTTACTACGTGAAGTGCGCCATATACGCGCCGCACCGTTTATATCTTAGCAGAGGACCCAACACAAACAAATGTGTAATATTTCGCATTGTGTTCACATTATTTTGTCCACGTATGTATGTATACCTTAGGTTGTTTAAAAGTATTGAGCTTTTGGAGATCAAAATTGAGAATACATTTATTGTTATTTAAAAATAACATTATGAAACCACACATGCATCATTTTGTTCGATGATCTGCCATTTTTCCGGCAACCATAGTCTCGTCGCTATAGAACTTCTGTGGTTTCTGGTCAAAAAATTGTGACACGCGTTTTCTTTTGAAACTAACTTAACACCATTCAGGGAGTTCTGCAGAGACCGAATAGTGATAGTCTGACGGTGCCAGATCCGGGCTATATGGTGGATGCATTAAACCCTCCCAGCCAAGTTCTCTCAATTTCTGACGGGTCGTTAAAGATATATGCGGTTTGGCGTTGTCAGCATGGTATACGACACCCTTTCTGTTAATTAGTTCCGGCCGTTTCTTTTGAATTGCTAGGTGCAATCGCGCTAATTGTCGACAGTACAGATCCGAGTCTATCGTTCTGTCTGGCGGCAGCAGCTCGAGCATGCACGATGCTCTTCCAATCCCACCAAACACACACAGCATAACTTTCCTGAGCATCAGTGTGGGCTTTGCCACAGACTGTGGAGCTCCTCCTCGCTTCGATCACGATCTTTTTCGCACATTGTTGTCGTAGGTTAACCACTTTTATCACTCGTGATCAACCGCTTCAGAAATGGCTCGATTTCGTTACGTTTCAGTAAAGATTTGCAGATAGAAATTCAATCGAGTAAATTTTTTTGAGTAGATCATGTGACACCTAAACATCGAGTTTCTTTTTGCATCTTTCTCCAAATGGTTTAACACTGTTTGGTGATGGATGTTTAGGTCATTGGCGATGTCATGACTTCTTACATGCCGGTCTTGCTCGACTTTTGCCTGAATATCATCTACTTTTTCTGTGATTGGTCGCCCACTGCGAGGAACATCTTGGACATTGAAATTTTCAGAACGAAAGCGACTGAACCATCTTTTGACTGTTGCTTTTGATAACGTATCTTGCCCATAAACAGCACAAACTTCTTCACGGGCCTGCGCAGCATTTACGTTTATCGAAATAAAATGGTAAAAAAATATAGCGCAGTTTTGCGGAAGTTTACTCATCTTCACGGCGCAATACCTTACGTCTGATTATAAGAATTCCAACACTTTTTGCACATTTACTAGCTTTAACTGTCAGCTATCAAATGACGTTAGGCCTGACCCGCTGCGATTTATATACTGAGATTTGGGACACTAACGCTATCTCGTACGCAAAAGGCTCAATACTTTTTAGACAACCTAATATATTTTCCGTATGTAACTTGATATTCTACGTCACATGTACGACATTTTGAACTTACATTTTTTATATCATCAATGACATGTTGTATGTGTTGCAAACCTTCTTGCAAAAGTATATCTATATTTATATTACAGGTTATTGTTTGACGCGAATATGTATGTTTGCATAAGCAAGACTTATTAAACGCATCTATGTTCATTTTTGAAAATGTATTCCGCTAAGTGAGGCGCGTTTACAGTTGGCATTTAAGCGTTTAATACTACGTGTATAAGTTGTAATTGCATCAGTAAAAGGGGGCAAGTCTTGCAAAATGGAAACTCGTTTACTGTAATGTGGAGAAACTATTCTTCCTTTTTCTAAAATGGATTTAATTAATTGAAAATATAGTCAGAAGATAACTGTATTTCATTTTGATATGTTTAATGCATTGCAATTGCACTTACGATTAGTTGTAAAATTGAATCGAAAGTACACGTTTCTTGTACAGTGGTTACACTGATTGTCCTTGTTTTACTGGCTTGCATTTGCTACCGTTAATAATTAAAAGTAAGTTAAGAGATTTTATATTTTTGAAATAATCCTACTCTGGACATTTGTCGATATATTATGGTTTAGTTCGGCTTTTAGGAATGGGTTTAGCAACTTCTTGAGATTGTTTATCTATAATAATGTTACTTGAACTATTACCTCTAACTATCAAACCGTTCCAATTTTTGCAGACATTTCAGATATGATTATTATTTATATCATTGATTCATTCAAGCTTTCTTTAATAGAATCTATATGTGTATATGAAACATTTTCTGAGTCGTTTTTTATTGAAATATCCAAAGTATTATTAATTATGCTTGAAAATGAGTCTTTGTTAGATAAATTTTTGTCTGTAAAATAAACATTAAAAATTTGGTGAGGAGTGTTAAATGACGTCAAACTGGCATAATTGATATAAAAATGATGATTTATTACTACGTTTCGACCTCCGATTTGGGTCCTTATCAAGTAAATCTACAAAAAAGTGGTACAGAAATGTAACGATCGTTTCATACACGGAAAGGTATATAATTACATTCAAGACTTACATTACTCAGTCCCGTGTTCCGAAATACAAAGTGTTGGAAAAACGTTGAATTATATATAATAATTAGATTTAAAAAGAATATACAATTGAGTTGATAGGATAAAAGACGTCAGTTGTTTGTGACAGCTACATTCGGACTGAGCGAGATGAAATTTGCTTGTGTGACTTAGGGGGCAACTTAGTAATAAACAAATAAGATGAAAAGAAAGAAAAAGACGGTAAATGTGCGTTGAAACCAGGTCAATGTACTAAAATGTAAGCAAAAAAGAATTAAAGGTGACGTCAGTAAGTGTGTCAAAAATATTATAAATATTAATACGGTATGAAGAAGGCCAAATTTATAAAGTATAAATACAAATTAAATAAAGTAACGGGCGATGACAAAAATAATTTAATAAATTAAGGTAAGTCAAAGGACAGTCAATATGATAAGACATGAAGGCCAGGTGAACGGATAAAACAAAGTACAAATATAATAAAAAAATTTTTTCAATAAATAATGGACGGTAACAAAATAAATTAATTGGGAGAGATAAGTCAAAAAATGCAGTCAATATAATAAGAAACAATGATGAAAAGTAAGGGATGTGTTATGTGAACTATAAGATATTAAGTAATCTGTCATAAATCGCCGTTAGGTTCTCAGTGTCCTTCTGTGAGTTGATTGCCGAATTGCATTTTTTGATGAACAGCATCTCTGCTATTTCTCTTTTTCTTGTGTGTGTTTCTTTGTGCAAAATTTTTGGGTTGTCCCAGTCAAAATCGTGACCATACGATAATCTGTGATTTGTGACAACGGAATGATTTGATGTATGTTTTTTAATGTTGCTTTGGTGTTCTTTTAACCGGGTTATTAAATGTCGTTTTGTTTGACCGATGTAACATGCGTTGCAATTCGAGCAATCAATCTCGTACACTAATTCTGTTTGTTTCAGAACACTAAGCGTGTCTTTTCCTTTCTTTATTACGCAATTCAATTTATTAGAGATAGAATATAATATTTTGATGTTTGAGTTCCCAAGAACGCGTTCGATGTTAATAGCCACCTCATTGTTGAAAGGGATAACAATATAGTTGCTTGCGTCTAGAGGAAGATTTTCAGGGGCGTTATTTTGCCTGTGTTTTAATATGTTAAGTCTTTTCTCGATGTGATGGTCGATCATGTGATTGGGGTAAAGATTATTGCGCAAAATTTCTTTTATAATACTAATGTTACATTTGTGAAATCTTTTGTCAGAAAGTAAAATTGCTCTGTCAACGAGGTTAGTGATAGTGTTTCTTTTGTATTTTAGTGGGTGGTTTGAGAGAAAATTGAGATAACGACCTGAAAATGTGGGTTTACGATACCAGTTTGTGATGAGAGTGTCGTTGTCTCTAATGATCTTTGTGTCGAGAAAAGATATAGCATGATTAATTTCAGTTTCATAAGTAAAATTTAGGCGAGGGTGATATTTGTTAATTTGTCTTTTAATAACTTTTACAAACATAGATCCATAAATAAATTTAACCACCTTCTGAGGAAATTTAACACCGCACATAATCCATTCGAAAACATGGACACATCTAAATGGATCGTAAATATCAGCAACAAAAGAATTCCAGATTCAACACTTAATCTCTTGAGCTTGGGTGACAGGTTCGCGCTTCCTTTAAATAAGAAAGACTCGCACGATCGCGTCAATTACTCAATGGAAATCGTTAAAGGCTTCGAGAACTTATCGCACAAATTAGATAAAAAAGTCGCCGATTTAACACGTAATTCTATTAGTAATATTTTAACAAACTTTATAACTACTGACAAACACATTACATCTACTGACAAATTCATTTTAAGACAACTCCACGAATGCAAAAAATTCATAAGACAAAATAATGACTTACTAATAACCAAAGCGGACAAAGGACAGGTCACTGTTATAATGGAACGAAACGTATATGACAAACAAATGAACACATTATTAGATGACGAAACGACTTACAAGAAATTAAAAAGAGACCCGACAAGAACATTACAAAACAACATAAACGAACTGATCAAAACATGGAAATCGAACTCAATTATCGACGAATACACTTATAAAACATTGCGTTGCACCAATGGAAATCTCCCAAGATGCTACGGACTGCCGAAGATCCACAAAACGGGTTATCCACTTCGCATCATTGTGTCGGCATCTGGGAGTCCGCTTTACAATGTAGCCAAGTTTTTACATCGAATTCTCGACAATTCCATCCCCAAACCCGCCTCTCACATCAAAGATAGTTGGACCCTGGCCAAAAACTTAAAAAATGTACATATTAATTCCAACCAAACCCTTCTCTCCTTGGACGTCACCGCTCTTTACAACAACATCCCCAAAGAGTTAATATTCAAAGCAATCGAATCTCGTTGGAATCACATCTCCAAGGTTTCCAATTTCAATCTTCAACAACTTTTGTTCGCTATTAACTCCATTCTCTCATCAACTAGTTTCGGCTTTCGTGGGTCCTTCTACGAACAGATCTTCGGCAGTCCTATGGGGTCTCCACTTTCCCCCATCTTGGCCGATATAGTCATGGATGACTTAGAAACGCAATGCCTAAAAGATCTTAAACTTTCCATTCCGGTGTATTACAGATACGTTGATGACATTTTCATGATTGCTCCTACTTCCGAAATCGACAATATTCTCGAAGTCTTTAACAAATATCACCCTCGCCTAAATTTTACTTATGAAACTGAAATTAATCATGCTATATCTTTTCTCGACACAAAGATCATTAGAGACAACGACACTCTCATCACAAACTGGTATCGTAAACCCACATTTTCAGGTCGTTATCTCAATTTTCTCTCAAACCACCCACTAAAATACAAAAGAAACACTATCACTAACCTCGTTGACAGAGCAATTTTACTTTCTGACAAAAGATTTCACAAATGTAACATTAGTATTATAAAAGAAATTTTGCGCAATAATCTTTACCCCAATCACATGATCGACCATCACATCGAGAAAAGACTTAACATATTAAAACACAGGCAAAATAACGCCCCTGAAAATCTTCCTCTAGACGCAAGCAACTATATTGTTATCCCTTTCAACAATGAGGTGGCTATTAACATCGAACGCGTTCTTGGGAACTCAAACATCAAAATATTATATTCTATCTCTAATAAATTGAATTGCGTAATAAAGAAAGGAAAAGACACGCTTAGTGTTCTGAAACAAACAGAATTAGTGTACGAGATTGATTGCTCGAATTGCAACGCATGTTACATCGGTCAAACAAAACGACATTTAATAACCCGGTTAAAAGAACACCAAAGCAACATTAAAAAACATACATCAAATCATTCCGTTGTCACAAATCACAGATTATCGTATGGTCACGATTTTGACTGGGACAACCCAAAAATTTTGCACAAAGAAACACACACAAGAAAAAGAGAAATAGCAGAGATGCTGTTCATCAAAAAATGCAATTCGGCAATCAACTCACAGAAGGACACTGAGAACCTAACGGCGATTTATGACAGATTACTTAATATCTTATAGTTCACATAACACATCCCTTACTTTTCATCATTGTTTCTTATTATATTGACTGCATTTTTTGACTTATCTCTCCCAATTAATTTATTTTGTTACCGTCCATTATTTATTGAAAAAATTTTTTTATTATATTTGTACTTTGTTTTATCCGTTCACCTGGCCTTCATGTCTTATCATATTGACTGTCCTTTGACTTACCTTAATTTATTAAATTATTTTTGTCATCGCCCGTTACTTTATTTAATTTGTATTTATACTTTATAAATTTGGCCTTCTTCATACCGTATTAATATTTATAATATTTTTGACACACTTACTGACGTCACCTTTAATTCTTTTTTGCTTACATTTTAGTACATTGACCTGGTTTCAACGCACATTTACCGTCTTTTTCTTTCTTTTCATCTTATTTGTTTATTACTAAGTTGCCCCCTAAGTCACACAAGCAAATTTCATCTCGCTCAGTCCGAATGTAGCTGTCACAAACAACTGACGTCTTTTATCCTATCAACTCAATTGTATATTCTTTTTAAATCTAATTATATATAATTCAACGTTTTTCCAACACTTTGTATTTCGGAACACGGGACTGAGTAATGTAAGTCTTGAATGTAATTATATACCTTTCCGTGTATGAAACGATCGTTACATTTCTGTACCACTTTTTTGTAGATTTACTTGATAAGGACCCAAATCGGAGGTCGAAACGTAGTAATAAATCATCATTTTTATATCAATTATGCCAGTTTGACGTCATTTAACACTCCTCACCTGATATTTCCCATCACTGGCAAAAAGAAGACACTCACTCTGTATTAAAAATTTGGTTCGTTTATTATGGGAACATCTTTTTCGTTACAGGCCAAACTAATTTTTGCATCAAGATGTTCCAAATGTTGAGTGATAAATTTATCTACTCTCATAGGCAGTTGACCTTTAAAACCTTGACTTTTTTAAATCTGAAAACTCTGCTTTAACTGAGAAAGATGGCATCTGGGAATTTTCTTAAATGTTTTGAAATACGAGCGCATTACATCCGTCCATATAGATAAGTATGGCAGTAAACGCGTATTTATTTGCTTAGCAAAATCAGTATTGTAGCGTTTATAATATCGCCACGTGAGTCTTCTGCGATCATTTTTGCATAATCTAGAACGGAATTACTCCATTCTATCCAGTTAGTAGCTTCAAAGTTTTCTTCAAGACTAATAGAATCATGGGTAAAGGACTCATCTTCAGGGCTTTCATCATCGTCATTATTGTTATCATCGTTCACAATCGTTTCTATTTTACTATTAATATTGATATTACCTTTTATTATATTTTTTAAATAATTCATACATCAGATGCCACTGTTTGATATCATTATTTTTATAGAACGTATAATTAAATAACTTATAGTTTTTTTATGGTTTAAAATAAACCATTTTGTTTGGATTAAAATAACTTATGTGTGTAGATTAATATCACACTCTTTTGGAAATAGGTTTTTTAATAGTTTTTTAGAGTTAATAATACTATACTATTTTGCAAAGATCAAAGAACTTTTTGACGTGGACTTAGCACCTTTTTTTTACCTTTTTTTAAAAAGGTAATTTTTTTATAGATAGCTTATTACGCGTTGATAGCGTGACAGCTAATATATACTTCGTCGAAAATGTATGCGAGTGATCTGTATTACCTATCCCTGCATTATCGGTCTTGCGCTCCTTTGGGCAGGCAACCCGTCATAATGAGTTGTATGTTGACGGAACACGCGGTACATATACAAACGGCTGTAATTTTAGAGTCATTATATTAAATTGTAACAAACAACATTTAAATTGTTTATTGTCCGAAATGTAAATATAAAATGTACATGTATAATTTAAATTTAAAAATTTGTTTACAGTTATCTTTTCTGCGATCTATTTTATCTTAAATTTTACTGAACTTTTAAACGTTTTTATGCATGCAAGAAATATGTAGTCGATGGAACATTATGTATAAGATGAAAACTTTCAACAAATCTAACAAATAATTTTAAATTAGCAGAGTTTTGGCATATTCAAAATCATAATTTATTCTTGAAAGAAATATAAATTTATGTATGTGAGTGTCATGTGTTCTTATCCTATGAATCCCTCTTATTCAGATAATTTTTATAACTTTGATTTTACCACGCATGATGAAGCAAAATATTAATATATTATTGAATATACAGTGTGATTGTAATCTTACTTTTTTCAGAAGTTACCACAAACTAACAGTGAAATGGTTACGGATTTCATAAGAATTACAACATTTTATACATAAATAACTTTTTATTTTGAATATCCTGTGGATGATTTAAACTTGACGAGTTTTGTGTCTTCATGTTAAATAACTTTCAGTCTATTTGATATAATATTTAATGCAGATATTTGTCGCAAATTTATTCAAACGTTTGAATTCTCTTACCAAACTGGTAGCATTTTCTAACTCATTACATGTATTATATATTATGAAGATTTTCTTCTCCTTGATCTTAAAGCTTCAAAGTTTAAATTAAATTATAATTATATTACACTTGTGTTTAATTTTAAACTATATCTATTCTTTTAAGTTTTTATACATGACATCTATTTTATACATATTTTTGCTTGTCTACAATGGAATCTTTTGTTCTTGTGAAGGTTGTAACATTACAAACGTTTTTATAGAAATTTTAAATTACATAGAAAGATTTATTTATCTCTTTTTTTTTGTGAATATTTATTTTACCTTAAATTTCATATCTCACAGCATTTGTACGTTATGTTGCGCACTCTTTTATATCTTCTTATTAGCTAATAAAATGCAAATAATGATGAATATATATATGATTACTAGCATTCACTTCCAACGTTGTAGGTTTCTATAATCTTGAGACAATTATGTGTGAATGGATAGATAGGGGAGATCAAAGTATAGAACACTTATTTAACCGTAATAATAATATATTCAATAAGAACACAAAGATACATGTCTTTTTCGATCCCTTGTTGTATATCGTACACTTTCCATGCGCGCCCTCTGCTCCTCCTTCTCTTTTTCGTTTCCTAGGTGGCTCTCCAGCCTCCTTCTTACCTAACGCTGTTCACACCTTTATGCACACACTCAATCATTTACCTTTAATAAAAACAATCATTCATACATTCACATTATGAAAAAAGAAAATAATATTTATAATTTTTAAAGAGTACTTTTAGACTTTTTATTCTTTAAACAGACAAACAGATATAAAATGTGCTATGATTTTAGAAATCTTGTGAACATTTGTGTATTTCCGAAATTAAATTATTAAAATAAGGTATAACAGCTGTTATAAAAATACAGTTTTCCGTTTATACTATTACAACACTTTAAAATACCATTTTAAAAATAATATTAATATTTTATTAAAATTACCTTGAATGACTGCAATCTTACTCTTTTGAGAGATCACTGCCAACTGACATCTAACAAACGGGGCGTCTATTTCATAAATACAAAATGTTTTGTTTATCAAACAACTTTTTCTAGATATTTTATAGTTACTTTACCGGCTTGTGTACATTTCGTCTTATCCAGTATTGACGTAAAGAGCTTTCGAAAAATACATAGAGAATATATTTAACGTGCCAATTTATTCAAATGTTTAAATTCGGTGAAACCAGCATGCACTGGTCACACATTATGCTAGGAAAGTTTTGCGCATTCCAGAATTATTAAAAATTAAATTTATATTTTGTTTATTTAATTTTAAAATATCTGTATTTTTAAATATTTATATTGTTTTTATGATATAAATATTTGTTTGTGTCCTATAACGGAATCTTTCACTGCTACGTTTTTTTCTCTGAATAAAACAAAAACTTTCAAGTATTGATGCTAATAAGTTATTTTTATCTTATTCTTAGAAATTTTTCCCATGATAATTCTCGGTTATCATTTTGATAGAAATGAACGAATGCAATTACTAACTATTTTTACATTATACAGGTATACAGAAATGTTATATAAAGAATTTTCAGGTTTTTATAAATTATTGCAGGTTTCGCTACAAATTATTTTTTGCCTTAAATTTATTATAATATGATTTTCTTTTGTAAGTTTACTGGATACAGACAAATTTTTACTTTTCATTACAAAAATGCTTCGAACATAACTAATATATAGAAATAAATAATTAAATGGACATTAAAGAGTCATCCTTATCACCCACATATTACTATTGGGGTAAGAAAAGCAAAAAGATTTTAGTTAACCTTTAGCTGGCACACTTCTTCAGAACTTTATAACTGGCATACTGGGTCGTTTGAGATGTCAGATATAAAAATGCTTGTTTGCTACTGATTCTTTTTACTTGAAAAAATTCTGAGATACTTTGATACTTCTTTGATACTTGTTTTAACATGTGCTATAGGTTAATTTGATCAATTTTAATAGTATTTATGGAAAAAAATTGATTGAAATTAAATGGATTTAAATAGGCTGAACTTGCCTGGAGCTTTTGATATCCCACGGTGCCAGCTAAGGATCAAGGTCTGTAACTGGATTGCCAAACGGTATAGAAATAATAAGTGTTGTAAATAATGAGATTTTTTGCAGAAAATATTTGGTAAAAAATCAGAGTAATAATGCAAAATAATAACTTAATCTATCTTAAATTACACAATGCAAGATCTTTTTTATAACAGTAACATTAATAGTATAAAATTAATAATATGCAAATAACTCAAGACTAAAAATATAGGTAACATAATGGGTACAAAATGTGAGAAAAAAGAATAAAAAGAAAACAAGTAATAACTAATACAAACTAATTAGAAATAAAGAAAAATAGTATACAGGAATTTTCAAAATTGAAGAGATATTTGGACAACGGTACACTAGAAAACTTTATTATTTTTGAATGATTAGAGATACACAAAAATTTATGTTTTTGTGCTTACAATTAGGATGAATAATATATAAATTCAAAATAATCTGTTTGATGCTTAATTTGAGACAAACGTCTTTGAAGCTTTTGTTCAATTTTTAAAAATTGTTGTGGATTAGTTACGTATTGAATAGTGTAAACAAAAATCTGAAAAAAAACAAAAATTATTTAAACGTTTAATAAATAACTTTCTCGTCATTCTACAATAAAAGTAACGTTTAGCATATCGTTGCACAACCAAATTTTTCATTTTCCACGTGTTTGAGACTGAACGGATCAGTCAGGATAGAGAGAAATGGACGAGCACTCACACACAATTAACTGACACGCAAGTTTAACAGAACAAAGCAATAAAGTATATTTAAATAGAAACACAGTCAATGAGTTTATACACAAGATATTTACAGTTCTTTTCTTAGTGTACCGGGCGTACACGATTCAGCGCACTGCACTGGGCAGTGCGCGGACAGCGCGAGTCCGATGCACGAAGCGCGCGAAAGGTCCGAACGCGGTGGACGCGCACCAAACCGATCCTGGTGAAGCAGGCGACTTCACCAAGGCGTATATTGCGGCAGAGCAAGCGACTCTGTTATCGCGAATATGCGAGAAAGATAAGCGTAGTCCGTGAGGCGAGCGAAATGTCCGTGTAAATGTTCGTTAACTATGATTGAAGCGTGCGGGTCGTACTTGAGCGTGTCGAAGCAGACTGGCACCGTCCCCACTCCGTAATCGTTTTTATACTGCGCCTTCCTGGAATGCTCCTTCCTGTCGTCACTTCCTCTTGAGGGAAATGACGACATAAAAGGAACACTCCAGAAAGGCTCGGAAAATTCTGTATAAATATTTCGTCACAAATATAATTAAAAAGGACTAATTGGGGACGATGACTCAGGTCTTTCGAATTTGCGGCAGCGGCAGCGCCGCTGTTTCGCTGCTTGCGCGCTCCGCGTGAGCGCGGCTAAGATCGATACTGTATCGATAGCGGGACGTAAGTCCCGTACGCGACGCAAATGGAGAGCAACGACAGCGATGTGTGCGACATAACACACATCACTGCCGCTACCCCACATGTGCGTTGGAGATGCATTGCACCACCTATGTTGCACAGGCCATGCAACACAGGTGATGCAATGTGGCGCGATGAGGGCCTTGCGGAGCCCTTCGTTCGCTCGCGAACATTCCGCCCGCCTCCGGTGTTTACCGGACGAAATGCTATTTTGCATGGTGACGCGTGTGACAAGCGGCTAAGTCCCACGCGAGCCGCGGGGCGGTGTCACGAGCGATGAGAGCGCTCGGCGCGCAGGAGTAGCACCTGCGTGGTGCACGTAACTTTCCGAACACGTGTTCGCCGCGTGCCGCGGTTTGCTGTGTTACGCGAATCAGCTGTGAACGTGAGACCGAGTATTATCGCGTTGAAAATGTACGTGCCGCGGCACGCGACGAGATGTTACCGCGGGTGAATACGCATGTGACATTACTCGTGTGAAATGTGGTGATGTGAGAATGGTGCAGCGTGAAATGAAATGTGCCAGTGAGATGAGTGTGAGAAGTGAAATGACGTGAGAATGAACGGTGAACAAGAAAAATGAAAACCGGCGTGGAATGAATGAACGCTGTGAGGTGCTTACGCGGAATCCCTCGTGGTTGCAGAGCTGGGAGGACCCGCTGTGTCTCGTGCGCTTTGCGATGGTCCCGCCTCGTCTCTGTGCAGCACCACGAGCTTGGTAACCGGTCGAGTGAGAGTTGAGGTGGCCGTCTTCACCTCAACTACGCGAACCTGGCCGTCGCGGCCAGGATGGACGGCGACGATGCGGGCGAGCGGCCATTTCGCGGGCGACGTGAGTTCGCTGCGCACGAGGCACAGCTGGCCCTCCTGCACTGGCTCCGTTGCACGCTGCCACTTGGGACGTTCCGCGAGACCGTGGATGTACTCGTCCCGCCACCGCTTCCACAGATGGTCCCGCATTTGTTGGACGAGCTGCCACCGGGAGAGCCGGTTCACCGGCACGTCGAGGAGTGACGGCTCAGGGATGGCACGGAGAGGCGCCCCGATGAGGAAGTGGCCCGGTGTGAGGGCCGCCAAGTCGTCCGGGTCGTCCGTCATGGGGGAGAGCGGCCGCGAATTGAGGCATGCTTCCACCTCGGCGAGGAGGGTCGCCATCTCCTCATAGGTGAGGGTGGCATCGCCGATGACCCGCCTCAGGTGGTGCTTTGCCGACTTCACGGCCGCCTCCCAGATGCCGCCAAAGTGGGGCGCCGCCGGGGGGTTGAATCGCCACTGAATGCGTTCCTCCGCCAGGGCACGGGTGATGTGGCGGGCCTCTCGAGAGCTCGCCGTGAAGAGGGCCCGAAGCTCCTTGTCGGCACCCACGAAGTTGGTGCCCTGGTCGGAGTAGATCACCTGCGGCACCCCCCGACGGGAGACGAACCTCCGAAGTGCGGCCAGGAATCCCTCCGCGCTGTAGTCGGTCGCCACGTCGAGATGAACCGCCTTAGTGCAGAAGCAGATCCACACGACGACGAAGGCCTTGCTGCTGTGACGTCCTCGGCCTTTGGCGGCCCGCAGCAGTACCGGACCCGCGTAGTCGACTCCGGTGTGCGTGAAGGGGCGCGCCGGAGTGACACGGGGCGCGGGGAGATCGGCCATTAGTGGCGGCGCGGATGCCGCCCGCCATCGCGAGCACCGAAAGCAGCGGTGGATGAATTTCTTCACGGCGGCTCGTCCGCCTGGCACCCAGTAGCGCTGCCTCAGCGCCGCCAGCGTCTGCTGCACGCCGCCGTGGAGTGTCCTGGCGTGGCACGCGTCGACGATCAGCGTGGTGAGTGCAGACCCTTGTGGAAGGATCATGGAGTGCCTCTTGTCGAAACCAAGAGGTGCGCGGCAGATCCGGCCTCCAACCCGCAGCATACCCTGGTCGTCCAGAAACGGGGTAAGTCTGAGTAGGCTGCTTTTCCTTGAAACTGGTTGTCCGTTCTGTAACAAAACAATCTCGTGGACGTAGGCTTCCGCCTGTGCCAATCGCACCCAGGCCAGCAGTGCGGCTTCCAACTCGTCGCCGGTGAGTTCTGGAGGCCGGTCTGCCTTGTCGTCCCTCGTCCGTAGCCAGCGCCGACACCACGCTGTGATGCGTAGCAGCCGTCGCAGGGACGAGTACCGACGCAGCAGCTCCGGCTCCTCCTTGGCCAGCGTCGCCCCGACGATGGCTCGTGTCCTTTCTTCGGGAAGACTGGTCGCCACCAGCTCATCCTCTGACCCGCAAGGTAGGTTGCCGCGCAACCAGGCTGGGCCCTGCCACCACAGCTCGTGTTGCACCAGCTCCCGTGGCGGCAGCCCCCTGGAGGCGCAGTCGGCAGGGTTGTCCTGCCCAGTCACATGGTGCCACCTTGCACATGGTAGTGTGGTCTGAATTTCAGAAGTCCGATTTGCCACAAACGTCTTCCATCGAGTGGGGTGGCCTCGGATCCAGCCTAGCGCGACGGTGGAGTCCGACCACAGGTGGACCGGCACGGTCTTCAGCTCCAGGGCCGTCCGCACGTGAGCCACCAGTCGAGTCAGCAGGGTCGCCGCGCACAGCTCCAACCTAGGTAACGAGACTTGCTTGAGCGGAGCGACCTTGGTCTTGGCAGCGACCAAGCGAACCGTCCACTCATTCTCGTTTTTTCTGCGCATGTATACCACGGCAGCGTAAGCCCGCTCCGAGGCGTCGGCGAAGCCGTGCAGCTCCGCCTGGTCCTGCCTGGTGGACTGGAGCCACCGCGGGACTCTGATCTCCGCCAGCGCTGGTAGGTCGTCCAGGAAGGCCTGCCACGTCGCTGCCTCCGCCGTCGGGAGGGGGAGGTCCCAATCGCGCGACAGTAGCCAGGTCCCCTGGACGAAGATCTTCGCGCGCACGACTGCGGGGGCCAGCCAGCCCAGCGGGTCGAAGAGCTGTGCTGCTTGAGAGAGGACCGTCCGCCGGGTGATCCCTCTCGACGATACCGGTTGCACCATGAAGGAGAAGGTATCGTCCCCGGGACGCCAGTGCAGCCCCAGCGTCGAGTGGGTGGTGAGTGTCGTCCACACACGCACCCCAGGCTGCGACAGATCCTCCTCCGGGATGTCCTCCAGGATGTTTGGCTGATTCGATGCCCATTTTTTTAGGGGGAAACCGCCCGCCATACAGAGATCCCGCAGCTGGCTCGCGAGATCCCTGGCCTCCTTGATTGTGGGTGCCCCTGACAGGACGTCATCGACGTAGGCGTCCCGTCGCAGAGCACTCGCGCCGTCTGGGAACCTCGCCTCCTCGTCAGTGGCGAGCTGACGCAGCGTGCGGATCGCCAGATAAGGAGCGCACGCCATACCGTAAGTAACGGTATTCAGTCGGTACTCTGAGATTTCTCCGTCGTCGTTCCTCCAGAGTATTCGTTGCAGATCCCTGTCTTCTGGGTGGACCAGGATCTGCCTGTACATTTTTTCTACGTCCGCGGCGATGACGTATCGATGCCACCGCCAGCGGAGCAGAACGTCCGCCAATGAGGGCAGCAGATTCGGCCCTACCCGCAGGAACCGGTTGAGGGATTCGCCGCCGGGGAGAGCCGCCGAGCCGTTGAACACGACCCGGAGCTTAGTGGAAGTGCTCGTTGGCTTGAGCACTCCGTGGTGCGGTAAGTAGCACCCCTGCTTGCCCAAGGGCAACGCCGCGGCCCGCGTCATGTGCCCGAGCCGCTCGTACTCCCGCATGAAGGCCTGGTACATGCTCGCAAGTTGGCCGTCTCGCGCGAGCCGCTTCTCCACGCTGGAGAGTACCCGCGCGGCCACGCTCCGCGTCGCGGTGAGCTCCGGAATCGTGGGTGCGGTCGGGAGTCGCACGACGTACCGGCCACTCTCGGTGCGAGCGTGTGTCTGGGCGAAGAGCGCCTCGCACTCCTGCTCCTCCAACGTTAATGCCGGGTTGATCTCCATCGCCTCCTCCTGTTCCCAAAATCGCCGCACTAGGGAGTCGAGCGGCTCGTCCACGGAGCACACGTGCAACGACGCCATGTGCGACGCGACGGTACCTGCGGCGCCCGAGACGATCCATCCTAACCTCGTTTCTTGGGCCACAGGTTGGAGTTCGCTGCCCCGACGGATGCCCGGAGCAACGATCGCGGCGTGCACGTCGGCTCCGAGGAGGACGTCGATGGGATCCGCCGACGTGAACTCCGGGTCGGCCAATGGAATGCCCCGGAGATGGGGCCACTCCTGCCCAACACCGCTTGCCAGTCCGGCGTAAACGCTGAGCCGGGGAAGCACGATCGCGCGTACGGTGAGTACCTCGCCACCACTCACGCTTGCCAAATCGAACCGCACCTGTCCGCGCGCGACGCCGGTTTGCCGTCCCCCCACACCGAACACAGCCACTGAGGCTCGCGATCGCGGAAGTCGTAGTCGTTGTGCGAGGGCCTCCGTAATGATCGACACTTCCGAGCCCTGGTCGATAAGGGCTCGGACGGGATGAAGTCCGCCATATCGGTCGCGCACCTGGATCCGCGCGGTGGCTAAAAGCACGGCAACTCTACTCTCCGGCGGGTGATACGCGAAATGCGATGTAATTGCACCCGCTGCAACGCGATTAGAGTCTGTTGCGGGTTCGCGAAACGCGTCATGCAACGCGGAGTGGTGACGTTTCTCGCAAACGGTACAATTGCGCTTAGACTGGCACTCACCCACTTTGTGCTTCCCCAGGCAATTGAGACAAAGATGATGGTCCTCTACGAAGCGCTTCCTCTCAGTTGCAGTCCTCTGGCGGAAGGCGTCACAGGACATCAAGAAATGATCCTTGCGGCACAGGGAACACCGCTCCTTCTCTCTCTTGCTGGGCTCCTTCCGTTGCGCCAGGTGAGTCTTAGCAGCGACTCGTGGGGTTGACTCGCTCCTGGTCGATTGCACGGCCTCAAGAGTGTGTAGTCGCCGCTCGAGGAACTCGTGCAGCTCCTCGTAAGTGGGTGGTGCGCTCGTGCCACCGATGGTGTCCTCCCATTCCCGTCTGGAGCGAGGATCAAGCATCTCCACGGACAGGAAGACGAACAGGTCCTCGCTGCTCGTGATCGGTCGTCCAATGCTTTGTAACGAGCCGACGGTGCTCGTCATTGCATGGAACAACCGTCGGAGCTCGGTCACCGACTCGCCTTTCATTTTAGGCAGCGCTGTATATGCTGCGTAATATGAGCGCACCAGGAGACGTGGATTCTCATAATAGCGCAGCAGCGCTTCCCACGCCCTGGTGAAGTTCCCCTCGGTAGTGGCGAGGCTTCTTACCAGCGACTCCGCTTCTCCTTTCAGGCTCACCTTGAGGTAGTGAAGCCTGGTGACGTCCGAGATGGAGGGATCGTCGACTATGAGAGAGCGGAATAAGTCACGGAAGGGCGGCCAGTCCTCATACCTTCCTGAGAAGCTCGGCAACTGAATTCTCGGCAAAGTCGTCCGAGGAGGTGGAGCTGTCTCCGAGGATGCCGGCTTCACATCCGCTGCGGCGGATTGGTATTCAAGGAGCAGTGTCCTTTGCTCTAGGTACGTACCCTCTGCGAGACCCATGAGGTCGTTTGTAAGATAATCGTGATTTTCGAGCTCCTTAGGGTAGGAGCGAATCAGCGTCTCGTGATGAGCCTCAAATTTCTCCCATCTCTTGTCGAGAACATGAAGGGTGTTCTTGATTAAGGCCGCTGTGAGCCTCGCGGTGCCCACCTTCTTCATGTTTTCGACCGTTCGCGCCATGCGCCCGAAATGGTCGTTTTGCAACGCAATCAGCGCTTCCATTTTTCAGATCGATGGAATTGCAACGGCAAGGCGCACTGAAATCTTCCGGCTGGAATCCGGCTCGAAGGACCAAAATGTTTGAGACTGAACGGATCAGTCAGGATAGAGAGAAATGGACGAGCACTCACACACAATTAACTGACACGCAAGTTTAACAGAACAAAGCAATAAAGTATATTTAAATAGAAACACAGTCAATGAGTTTATACACAAGATATTTACAGTTCTTTTCTTAGTGTACCGGGCGTACACGATTCAGCGCACTGCACTGGGCAGTGCGCGGACAGCGCGAGTCCGATGCACGAAGCGCGCGAAAGGTCCGAACGCGGTGGACGCGCACCAAACCGATCCTGGTGAAGCAGGCGACTTCACCAAGGCGTATATTGCGGCAGAGCAAGCGACTCTGTTATCGCGAATATGCGAGAAAGATAAGCGTAGTCCGTGAGGCGAGCGAAATGTCCGTGTAAATGTTCGTTAACTATGATTGAAGCGTGCGGGTCGTACTTGAGCGTGTCGAAGCAGACTGGCACCGTCCCCACTCCGTAATCGTTTTTATACTGCGCCTTCCTGGAATGCTCCTTCCTGTCGTCACTTCCTCTTGAGGGAAATGACGACATAAAAGGAACACTCCAGAAAGGCTCGGAAAATTCTGTATAAATATTTCGTCACAAATATAATTAAAAAGGACTAATTGGGGACGATGACTCAGGTCTTTCGAATTTGCGGCAGCGGCAGCGCCGCTGTTTCGCTGCTTGCGCGCTCCGCGTGAGCGCGGCTAAGATCGATACTGTATCGATAGCGGGACGTAAGTCCCGTACGCGACGCAAATGGAGAGCAACGACAGCGATGTGTGCGACATAACACACATCACTGCCGCTACCCCACATGTGCGTTGGAGATGCATTGCACCACCTATGTTGCACAGGCCATGCAACACAGGTGATGCAATGTGGCGCGATGAGGGCCTTGCGGAGCCCTTCGTTCGCTCGCGAACACCACGTAAATTGCTAGCGTACACGTAAAATATTTGCGAAACATGCATTTACACATACGTATTCCTTTATACAAAAGAGCAAATTGCATTCATACGTAAGTGTGTGCGTGCAAGCACACATGACAATGTAGTATATTTGTCCATATTTCACTTACTTTATCAATGTGTTTCTTGGAACATACATAGTTAATGATGTCGATTAATGCTACGATTGTATTGATCTCTCTATAAAAAAGAATACAGATATTTATAATTATATTTACAAAATTGCATCATAAAAGTCATAATAAAAAGACAATATTTATTTATAGAAACAAATATTATTACTTAGGTTTCATTATGTCCCAATTTGATAATATTTTCGTGAGCATGTTATAATCGTTAGCATGTTTCGAAATAATTGAATGAAAAATGTTTATACGGGAACGGATAATTGTAACATTTTGAGTTGTATATATGTGAGGATTATATAAAATATACGGGAGGTATTCCAAGAAAATAGCAGAATCTTGAGTACAAGCTAAGTGCGGTAAAAGATCACGGTTATTTTTTATCCATTTATTTTTTACAAGGCTCCACAGAGATATATCTGCTGTAAGTAAACCATTACAGTATACTCAATTCCTCCTTCCTGGTGGTATTCTATTACGTTGAAAAGAAAAATAAAAATATACATATATTATACCTTCATTCAAAACACTTTGCTTATTGTTTTGTATTTTTGTAAAAAAATCTAAGACTTATCAAGCGTAGCGTGAGGTAAATTTACGCTTTGTTAACACATTTTATGAATAAATGTATAGAAAATTACATGTTTGAATGATCGAGATAGTGTAATAACTCTTCCTTGGCCATTGCCAAACACTGCTCATGACGGAACATACATGACCATTTTAAAATTTCTTCTCTTAAACATTGAACAAAGTCATTCTTTGGTAGATGTTGTACATCCTTTAGTATCTCAAAGGTGTAGTGAATCAAATCGCTTAATTTTTGCTAAAATAACATGAATTTCCTTCATAAGTTATAAGAAATGTATTTGGTATACAGGTTTAATATTCTCGGTTGAGTAAAAGTTCTTTTAAATAAATTAATATTGAATATAAAAAATTAGTATATGTAATGGTAAAAACAAAAATAATTTTTTACTGTATTATTATTTATTTTGAAATAAAAATTATGAAAAAAATCAATGTTTGAATTTCGTCACTTGATATATTTTGTTCTTGTCTTCTAAAAATTATGTCAATACAAAAATAAACTATGTTGCATAATTGTCAGCTAATAACTAATATCTATCATTAAAATTTATGCTATTTACCTTAACAATGAAACCAGTTGAGTGTTCATAAAATGGAATCATATTCGACATATATTCAAATGTTTTGAGCATAGGATACCACAAAACAAATTCATTTATGTCTAGCCGTAAATAAGTTGAAAGAATCCAGAACACTGAATTGTTTACCTGGCGTTCAATCATGAAATGGAATGTGTC
>CABEGB010000616.1:85614-455318 GCA_901521435.1 Crematogaster levior
TAAGTTTAGAATAGATAAATGTAATAAGTTTAGAATAGATTTTTTTACATTCTTTTTCTATTAATAATAATATTTATTTTTTTATTAATTACATGCATTATTATATTTTTTTATTATTGTGATATTCATTTTTAGGAAATTTAGAATATTTATCTTGTACGAGTTGTACGAATATTTAATTATTTGCAAAACACTACCTTTAATGTAACGAGGAAATCTATAAAGTGACACTATTTCAGAGACGTTGTTAAATTGCGGGGGATTCATATCATAATAAGAATCCAAATGGAGTGATTCGTATTGATTCTGAACTATGAAGAAATCCAGTATTTCGGAATTATTGAAAATCTGAAAACAATGTATGTATGTTAAATTAAAAGATATATCCACTTAATGATCTAATATATGCTGTATTTCGGAATTATTGAAGGTCTATATAAAGACCATTATGTATTATATATTTTAGATATTTAAGATATATTAGAAAATGTGAGAAAAAATATATTCGCTTAACTATCTAGTTAGTATAATACGTGCTCACTATGCACGTTTTTGCTAAAAAAATCTTCAACTTCAATAATTAATATTAAATAAGGAATTATTAAAATAAGTTGCTATGAAACTAAAAAAAATTAAATTTTTTTATTAAATTAAATTGAAATGAAATGTTGTTTAACTAGTGGACTAAGTCTTTACGAGATACATATTTCCGTATGTATTTAAAATTTAATTCAAACTTCTCTTATAGATTAAAGTTTAGAGAAAAAGAAAAGAGAAAGTGAAAGTGAGACACAGCCTCGAGGAGGTCTATTTAAATTTGTAGAAATAAAAAAGCAAATTGATTATATTAATTGTTAATATTGTTATCATATTAGTAAATGTAAAAACCTTAACGATAGCTTCCTCTCCGAATATAGTAGCAAGACCGTCGTGTAGCCAAAAAGAAGACCATCGCGATGGGCTAACTGCATTACAAAACCATTGATATGCTATTTTAGATGCTATAAAACGTGCGACTTCTATTTTGCGCATAACCGGATCAAAACCTTCATCGTAAATGAGGTCTTCTTCCCTAAAAGTTATTATAATTTCTTATATATTCTTACTATAATACATTCGTATATTATATATATATACTATATCTAATACATTAATTACATTCGAGAAATGAAAGAGAGAAGAATAAACTTATTTATATAAGTGCTTAACAATCGAGGATTTTATATGTATATTTATTTGGAATCATGTCAATTTAATAGAATTTCAGAATCAAAACTTTTGATACTCGGTGGTTGCACTCGCGGAACATCTTTAATGTTTTTAATTCGATTTCTATCGGCTTTTGAGATACTCGGAACTGTTGTTTTATTGGCGACTTACGCCTCTACTCTAACAATTTCTTTGCTAATGAGTCGTCGCAAATTTGTCGATCTTACTGCGGAAACGCTCCGAAAAAGAGGAAGAATTCACCTTCTCCCTTCTTCTCGTTAATAAATCATGCGCGAAAATACATATTTCTACAATATATTGTTACATAATTACATAAATAACAATGCTTAATGTGCAATTAGTAAAATGTTTGACTTTATTGTTTAGGATTTTATTTTTAAATATAATAAAAAATTGGTGATTGAGGGGATTTCTGCAAAAACTCATAGAACGATAGAAGGGACTTACACAATAATAAGAAAGATATTAATTATTAAAGTAGAACGAATGAGTTGCTACCTTCCAATAATAAGAAAGATATTAATTATTAAAGTAGAACGAATAAGAGCACGTTGAGACAAGTTTGCGAGCCGCTCGAACTATAGCACAGCTGAATGTATCTAGCATTGGGGCGAGGTGCTATAGAAGGAGCGACTCGGATGCTTGTCCCTTGCCCTCTTATTCAACGTGCTCTATTTTAATAATTAATAACTTCCTTATTGCACCTTTTGTAAAATGATATAGAACTTTTCTTTATTTCAATCCCTTCTATTGTTCTATGAGTTTTTGCAAAAGTTCCCTCAATCACCGTATTATATTAAGAATAAAATTTGTGTTCTCTATGCAGTTTAACCAATTTAATTAAACAATAAATATTTCTTTATAATGTATATAATACTTCTTTATATTATCATTAACAAAATCAACACATATAAAATTTGGAACATTTGTATAAATTTTACAATAATTTATACAAATTTGAAATGTTACTAAGCGCGAGTCAATAAGAAATTTTGATACACATTAATGTAAATGTGAATTGTTTTATTCACACATTTTAAAATTAGATTTAAATTATAATTAGATTTAAAATATAATGGATTTTTTTCTCTTTCTATCGGAAAATGCGCACCATCACATAACATTTTAATATTTACTTCTAGTAATTTAACATAAGTAATTGTTAATTACGCATAAAAATAACCATATTCAGAATAATAATGCGAATAACATGTCAAGTAAAATCATCTATAATAATCGTCTATAATTATCATCTATAATAATCATCTAGTAATAAATAAATTTGTTAATTTTAATTTTGCAAATAAATTTGATAGATCGTTACATCTCTTAAACTACGTGATACCTGTGAAAGATGAGTCCCCACTTCGATGTGCCATCTTGTGGAAAATTTGGAATCGCGACATAATCTATTTTTGGAATCTCTATTCCTTCAAAAACAGATGTGAAGTAGGACGTAACATTTTTTATAACTTGATTTGCGAATTTAAAAATATCATATATAAATTTATTTCCAGAACATTGTTTGCACCACAAATGAATGTTTTTGTTAATGCGAACGTAGTTATAATTTGTGATTGCAATCGCAATGTGATGCGTAGATAGTGGAGGAGTAGTACAAAAGAGTGTCCACTTGTAACCATCATCATCTGTAGAAAATTTATGCTTCGGCATATTGGATAAAGCTCTAGTATTCTGGGGATGTTTTATAGAAATGGTAAAAGTTGTCCTTATTCGCGGATTATCCAAACAGGGAAATAATTGTCGGGCTCCAATCTGAGTGTATGTTGCGATCACCCATCTGTCACATTTCATCAATTTTTATAATTTATTTAAATGTAATATTGTAAAATAATAAACTTAAATTATAACATAATATTAAAAATTGTTATAACATACACAATTAGCATACATAAACTACATTAATCATCTTCAAGTAATGATTTTAATTATATTTTATAAAAATTTTATGTATAGTTTAAACATTTCAGTATGTAATCAATTAGGAAATCAATTTGTAAAATTTGTAATTTCTATCAGAAATAACTACATTATAGGCAACATTATGATGTAACAATGTATCTTCCTAGTTTAAACAGTTACTTACGATGTATCTGCGTCTTTATTTTTGTGAGACGTTTTCAAGAAGCCTTCCTCGTTATCATTTGCCATATTACCAAGGAATGACATTTTCAAGTTGTAAAGGCCAGGAAACAATGTATCCTCAAAATAAAGGTGTAAAATATTTTCTTCTGCTACAGTTTTCTTTGCATAAATTAAATCATTCTTTTTAATCAATTTTGACATGAAAAACTGATTATCTTGTACATGTAATGATATACTTCGTGTCGAATGTAAGATATTAATAGTCATACTGGACTCTCCGTGAAAATACTTGTTATTATTTGGCATAGGTATTGGAATTGTCTCATTGTTATCGTCTTTGTCGAGAAAAAATATTAGTTTTACGTTGTAATGCATCGGTATGAAGGTCGTAGATAAAGGAAAGTCGACAGGACTGTTGAAATTATTTTGCGACTCGCCACCGGTAAGAGTAAATGTGATGATAAATATTAAAGCATAATTTATGTTTTCCAGGTTCATGTTGCACCAATTTTTGTTCCAAAAATGTTGTAAAAATGTTCCTACCCGATAGAAAGTAGACGATTAGTAATGAAGCTAGATAGTTGTCTTTGTAAGTATTCAAACGGTTTTAATTTTAGAAAATCATTATATTAAATTATAACAAAAAATATTTACATAAAAACATAAATTGTTTATTGTCCAAGATGTTATATAAATTAAATATTATAATTTAAATTTAAAAAATTATTTACTATTATCATTATTAATTGTTATCAATTCTGCGATCATTTATCTTAAATTTTGTATTTCACAGAAATTTTAGAGATTCTCATGTATGCAAGAAATATATAGTTATCGTCTTTGATGGAACATTATATAAGATGAAAACTTTCAGCAAATCTAACAAATAGTTTTGAATAAGTAAAGTTTTGGCATATTCACAATCATAATTTATTCTTTATAGAAATATAAATTTATGTATGTGAGTAAAATGCGGTCTTACCGTATAAATAGAAATTCTTTTATACAGATAATTGAGATAATTTTTATAACTTTGATTTTACCACACATGGTGAAACAATATATTAATATTTTATTAAATATACAGTATAATTGTGCTCTTTTCAGAGGTCAAACTAACAGTAACATGGATAACGGATTCCATAATAATTACAAAATTTTATTCATAAACAACTTTTTTTGTATATCCTGTTGTTGAAAGTTATAAACTTAACGGATTTCGTCTCTTCATATCAAATATTTTTCACTTTGAATCTTGAATCTTTTCAATATTGTATTTAATGCGGACACATTTTTGTCACGAATTTATTCAAATATTTTAAATCCTGCTACCGAACTGGTTAGCATTGGCTACCTTTTTAATATTAGGAAGTTTTACTTCTACTTGTTCTTAAAGTTTTACAGTTTAAATCATATTACATTTGTGTTTAATTTTAAAATATATCTATTCTTTTAAGTATTTATATTATGCATGACATATACATATTTTTGCTTGTCTACAACGGAATCTTTTGTTCCTGTGAAGGTTGTAGCATTGCAAGGAACGTTTTTACAATAATTTTAAATCACTTAGAAAGGCTTAATTTTTTTCCTTGTAAATAATTATCTTACCTTAAATTTCGTATCTCACAACATTTTTACGTTATGTTGCACACCCTTTGATATGTTCTTATTATCCAATATGCAAATGATGATGAATATATATATGATTACTAGCATTCACTCCCAAACGTTGGCTTCTATAATCCTGAAAAAATTCTGGAAAAGGAAAAATATTTATAATTTTTAGAGAGTATTTTTAGACATTCTATTCTTTAAACACGCAAATACATATGAAATGTGTTATGATTTTAGAAATCTTGAAATTATTAAAATTAGGAGTATTAAAATTATTAATATAAAATAAGCTCTTATGGAGATACTGTTTTCCGTTTATATATTGCAATTCATACTATTTAAATAAAATACTAATATTTTATTAAAATTACCTTCGATGACTGCAATCTTACTCTTTTGAGAGATGACTGCCAACTGACATCTAACAAACGAGCGTCTATCTCATAAGTACAAAATGTTATGTTTTTAATAAACAACTTTGACTAGTTTTAGTGCTTTATATTCACTTTGAGGAATTGGTTTGGTCAAAGGGAAAAAAAACTTTTAGGTTATATTGGACACATATTAAAGTATAGAAAACAATTTTTTTATTTGAAAAAAAATACAAAATGGCGGCGTGACAGTAACTTCAATATAAGTGATTTTTACTAGAGTTGCTCCACTGCAAGCACTAGAAGTGTCTAAAATTTGTTCTTGGAACAAAAAATGAAACATTTTCATGAAATATATTAGTTTTAGCGTGGAAGTACCTGGGGAAATTCAAAAATTTGAAAAAAAAAAAATAGAGACAAGTTTGAAAAAAAAGTTTTATTTTTTAACAAAAATTTTCGTATAAAAAGTTGAATAACTTTTTAAATTTTTAATAAATCAAAAAAAACTCAGGTACTTCTCTTTGAAATCTATCTAAGAAGCTACAGTTAAAATTTAAAGTCGATTCAACAAAAATTGATTAGTTCTACTGCTTGCAGATTTCCAAAACACCATTTCGAGATAATCGCGTTTAAAGTTTTCGGTATCAATAACTTCTCAATAACTTAAGAAATTTTTTACATACTAATCAGCAATGCCAGCTCCATACAGTTGCCCTTCTAAGTTAATATACTCTTCATTTTTGGCACACACGATTTCAAAGTATGGTAAAATAAAATGAGAAAGAAACTCAAAATAACAGTATATATTGCCGACAGCGTTTTTCGGCTGTTAGAGGGCTGTCAGAAAAATGCTTGAAACCCATCTAAAAAAATTTTTTTCAGCTATAAACGAATTTGCATCATATTTTTAAGGGTTTATAGGATTTTTTAAAGTCAAAAAAAAAAAATCGATTTTATAGTCACTTTAGCGGCTTGTGACGTTTCGTCTTATCAAGTATTGACGTAAAGAGCTTTCGAAAAATACATAGAGGATGTGTTTAACGTACCAATTTATTCAAATGTTTAAATTCTGCTAAACTGCTAGAATACACTGCTAATACATTATACTAGGAAAGTTTTACGCATTCCTGAGTTGTTAAAAATTAAATTTACATTATACGTATTTTTTATTTAAAAATATTTATGTTTTTAAATATTTATATTGTTTTTACGGTAAATATTTAATTGTGTTTTATAATGGAATCTTTTGCTCTTACGTTTTCTATGCGAGTAAAACAAAACCTTCGAGTATTGAAGATAATAAATTATTATTATTTTATTGTTGAAAATTCCAGAGTCTCCCATTGTACTTCTCGGTTATCACACTTCGAAAAAACGAACACAATTGCTAAAAATTTTTACTTTATACAATATGTAAAAGTGTTATATATTATATAAAGAACTTCCACAAATTTTGACTTTCTGACAAATTATTTTTTGCCTCAGAATCAATTAAAATATGTTTTTCTTTTGCAAAAGATCCCGTACACTTCTTATAGAAAATGGCTTTCAATCGAATCGGCTGAAATTGCTGTATAATGTAGTTCATTACATCCTGATGAAAAGTGTCAATGGGCACAAGGTCAAAAAATGCACAGTTTCCGAGTTATAGAGCATCAAAGATCGGAAAAATGGGTTTATCTGCTCTATAATCGGAAACTGTCTCGGAAACTGTCATTTTTCGATCTTATGCCCATTAACACTTTTCATTAGGATGTAAAAAATGAACTACATTTCATACTACAATTTCAGCCAATTTGACTGAAAGCCATTTTCCATAAAAAGTGTCCTTTACTGAATGCAGACAAATTTTTACTCCTTATTACAAAAATGTTTTCAACATCAACAGTATGTAGAAATAAATGATTAAGTGGACACTACAGAGTCATTATTACTCACAAATTGCTTAATATTAGAATAAGGAAAGATTTTTCGTTAAAGTCTGTAACCAGATTGTTAAACGGTATAAAAATAAGCTTTGATAATAATAGCAAAATATAATGTAGAAAATGTTTGGTAAAATATCAGACATATCAACAGAATAAAATGCCAAATCATTATTCAATTTATTATATTTACCATAAAAGGACTTTGTTACAACAGTATTAATATTAATAGTATAAAATTAATAATAATATGCCAATAACGAAGAACTAAAAAAACAGACAACATAATGGATACAAAATGTGAAAAGATACAAAATGTAAGAAAAAAGTAATAAAAATGAAACAACATCTTATACAAATAAATAAAATAAAAATAAACAAAAATAATATAAAGAAAATTAAAGAGATATTTGGCAACAATGGTACATCAGAACACCTTGTTATTTTTAAATAATTAGAGATACACACTAAAATATATTTGTTTTTAAGCTTATAATTAGAATCGATCAATGTATAAAACAAAAATAATCTTTGTGATTTTTATTTGATCAACGTGTTAGAATCTTGTAATCAATTTTTGAAAATTGTTGTTTGTCAGTTTTGTGTTGACTGGTGTAAAAAGACATTTGAAACAAAAATTATTTAGAGTTTGAACACATTTCGGAACAGTAACTGGTGTTAGGCAGAGTTGCCTGTTGTCGCCTCTTCTGTTTATACTGGTCCTGGACGCATCATGTCTAGTACTTGCATGAAAAGGCGTGGCATCCCTTAGAGGGGTAAATCAGCACCTGGAGGACTTGGACTATGTCGACGACATAACACTGCTCTTGAATAGCTGTACATGTGTAGGAAAAAATAAACGAGCTGAGTTTAGAAGCTAAAAAGCAAGGACTGAAAATTAACGTGAGCAAGACCAAGTTTATAGACAATAATTATAGGGGGATACTGCCTTCACGGTGGATGGCCAGGTGGTGGAGGAATCAACAGGGTTTCGTCTATTTAGGCAGCGTTGTCACTCCGACTGACGGTGCGGAAGGATGTCACGCACCACATCAAAAAAGCAGGATGAGCGTTTGCGTCCCTAGGGAGCGTCTCATAGGTACAAAATTTAATGTCTAATAAACAACTTTTTCCAAATATATTATAGTCAACCTAAACTTTCTGAGATTTTGTCTTATAAAGTAATGACAACAAATTCTTTTTCTAAAGGATATGAGATTTTGTCTTATAAAGTAATGACAACAAATTCTTTAGGATAATACTAAAGGATATGTTAATGTAATTAAAGGATGTGTTTAACGTGCTAATTAATTTAAATGTTTAAATTCTGCTAAACTGCTGGAATACACTTCTAATACATTATACTAGAAAAGTTTTATCTTATTTTTGAAAATTTTAGAATTTTCATTGTATTTTTTTTTCATTGTAGGTATTATCACATTTTGATAGAAAAAAACAAACAAAATTACTGAAAATTTTTACGTTATATTACATACTAGTATGCAAAAGTGTTATATATCATATAAAGAACTTTTACAAATTTTGACTTTCTGACAAATTATTCTTTGCCTCAGAATCTATTATATGTTTTTCTTTTGCAAATGTGATAAATGCAGACAAATTTTTAATCCTTATTACAAAAATGTTTCCAACATCAACAATATCTAAAAATAAATAATTAAGTAGACACTGCAGAGTCATTATCACTCACAAATGACTATTGGGGTAAGGAAAGTAAAAAGATTTTTTGCTAAGGTCTGTAACCGGATTATTAAACGGTATAAAAATAAACTTTGGAAATAATAACAAAGGTATTTTACAGAAAATATGTGGTAAAAAATCAGAGTAAAATGCAAACTAATTATTGAATCTATTATATTTACAATGAAAGAACTTTGTTACAACAATAATATTAATAATATAAAATATTAATAATATGCAAATAACGCAAGACTAAAAATTAATAATATGTAAATAATGCAGGACTAAAAATATAGGCAACATAATGGATACAAAATGTGAAAAAATAATAATTATAATGAAAAAAAGTAATACCTAAAAAAAGTAATACCTAATTAGAAATAAAGGAAAATAATATAAAGAAATATTCAAAATTAAAGAAATATTTGGCAACAACGATACACCAGAAAGCCTTTTTAAATGATTAGAGATACACACTAAAATATATTTGTTTTTAAGCTTACAATTAGGATAATTAATGTATAAATTGAAAATAATCTTTTTGATTTATAATTTGAGACAAACGTGTTTGTATCTTGTGCTCAATTTTTGAAAATTGTTGTTTATCAGTTATGTGTTGATTGGTGTAATTTAATATCTAAAACAAAAATTATTTAGACTTTTAGTAAATAATTTACTGTTATTCCACAATAAATGTAACGTTTAACATGTAGTTTCATGACAAAATTTTTCATTTTCCACGTAATTTGCAAGCGTTCACATATAATATTTTTTGCAAAACATGTATTTACACCTACGAATTCATTTATACGAAAAAGCAAATTGCATTCGTACATAAGCGTGTGCGTGTAAGTATGACGATATGGTATATTTGTTCATATTTTACTTACTTTATCAAGATGTTTCTTGGAACATACATGGTTAATGATGTCGGTTAATGCTACGATTGTACTGATCTCTCTATAAAAAACAATACAGATATTTATAATTATATTTACAAAATTGCATCATAAAAGTCATAATAAAAAGACAATATTTATTTATAGAAACAAATATTATTACTTAGGTTTCATTATGTTCCAATTTGATAATATTTTCGTGAGCATGTTATAATCGTTAGCATGTTTCGAAATAATTGAATGAAAAATGTTTATATGGGAACGGATAATTGCAACATCTTGAATTGTATATATGATAGGATTATATAAAATATACGGGAGGTATTCCAAGAAAATAGCAGAATCTTGAGTACAAGCTAAGTGCGGTAAAAGATCATGGTGAATTATTTCATTTTTTATCCATTTACTTTTACAAGGTACTACAGAGATACATTTGCTGTAAGTAAACCATTACAGTACACCCAATTCCTTCCTGGTGGTATTCTATTACGTTGAAAAGAAAAATAAAAATATACATATATTACCTTCATTCAAAACTCTTTGCTTATTGTTTTGTATTTTTGTAAAAAAATCTAAAACTTATCAAGCATAGCGTGAGGTAAATTTACGCTTTGTTAACACATTTTATGAATAAATGTATAGAAAATTACACGTTTGAATGATTGAGATAGTGTAATAACTCTTCCTTCGCAATTGCCAAACATTCCTCATGACCGAACATACATGACCATTTTAGAATTTCTTCTCTTAAACATTGAACAAAGTCTTTGGTAGATGTTGTACATCCTTTAGTATTTCAAAGGTGTAGTGAATCAAATCGCTTAATTTTTGCTAAATTAACATGAATTTCGTTCATAAGTTATAAGAAATCTTGTATACAGGTTTAATATTCTCGGTTGAGTAAAAGTTCTTTTAAATAAATTAATATTGAATATAAAAAATTAGTATATGTAATGGTAAAAACAAAAATAATTTTTTACTGTATTATTATTTATTTTGAAATAAAAATTATGAAAAAAATCAATGTTTGAATTTCGTCACTTGATATATTTTGTTCTTGTCTTCTAAAAATTATGTCAATACAAAAATAAACTATGTTGCATAATTGTCAGATAATAACTAATATCTATCATTAAAATTTATTTACTATTTACCTTAACAATAATACCAGATGAGTGTTCATAAAATGGAATCATATTCGACATATATTCAAATATTTTGAGCATAGGGTACCACAAAACAAATTCAAGTATGTCTAGCCGTAAATAAGTTGAAACAGTCCAGAACACTAAATTGTTTACCTTGCGTTCAACCATGAAATGGAATGTGTCATCAATTATTTTAGCACGGTTGATGACACTTATATTTCTTTTTGCCCCATACAAGTAATGTAATGTATAATATGATAAAATCTTGAAAAAATTCTCATCTTCATAATTAACACGATAATACCCTGTTGTGCGATACAAAAACGTTATTGAATTATTGTGCGTTTGAATGAGTATATTAAATAAATAAACTGAAAATAATAGATATAAAAAATAAATATATTTTACTAATCACAGTTAATTTTATTATTTTATTTTATGATTAATTTACTATTAATATTTAAGAAACGTTAAAAAATTATGTGGAGCATGTAACTTACTGGTCTTGTATAAATATAAATTTATTTTAAAATTATAGCTCTGTTTAAATTAAAATTTTTTTAAGTAATTAACAAATAATATAAAATAACATAAAAATAGATTTTATAGTATAACGTGATTATTTGTTTAATATTTTTGAAACATTAACGCACCAAAAACTACGTTCTACTCACAAATTTATTTTTATATTATTTTGTTAATTCTAGTAATGAATGTCCACCTATGTAATATGTATTTTTCAATACAAAAATAATATTGTGCGAAAAGTTAAAGAATCAAATGTATATTACATTCATTCTAAAAAATAGGTTAGAGACAAAGTAGAAGATGTCATACAAAATTTTATCAAAGACTAATACAATATATGGCAACGTATATGATTCCTTGTCTACTTTTGTAAAAATACGAATAAAGAACTAGCAAAAAGTACTGAATAATTGATTAATAATCATATAAAAATGTCTATAATAAATTTAATAAATTATTAATATTTACCAGCTTGCTGAATATCGGCCATTATTAAATCTTCGTTACGAAGTTTATTGTATAATTCTAAAATACGGCTTTTCCTCTGTTAGCCACAAGTTGATCTTTTTAAAATTTCCATCTGGAATAACACGTATAGGTATCCACCATTTACCATAACTTGTATTGAAATATTGTGTTAATATTCCTTGGAAAATATCTTCTTCTGTCCACTTCAAGACAAGATAATGCTTGTACAGTATCCAATTTAGATATGATCTCTTTTGATATGATATAGCCAAACTTTTAAATATGTCTTCGGTAATTATTTAGAATAAGGGACCACTCCCCCTTGATGATCTTGACCTTGAAAAAACTAAAGACTATTGTATATGCAAGATTTAAAACATTAAATTTAAACTCAAATGAAGGGAGACTAGTTGACGTCAAGCTGGCATATATAATTGGTGAGCTACGAGCCGACTTGGTTTGTCAGACTTACACCGCAGTGATTCACCAATTTTTTTTTGAAATCTAAATTCGATTTCCATTTAGGGATAAATAGATCTAAACTTATAAGATGAAGAATTTATTGCGAAAAATATTACCTCAGCCAGGATTCGAACCTGGAACTCCCTCATTCCGTGCGGGTGTCATACCAATTCGACCACCGAGGCATGTGATAATATTTATCGCAATAATAAGTATACTAAGAGAGAGACGCTTTCTCAGGCAGCGCCTCTAGTGAGGGACACCAAATTTTTAAGTCATTGGTGAGATATAACTATATCGTACGATCATTTTCTTTGCCAGTCGAATTGGTATGACACCCGCACGGAATGAGGGAGTTCCAGGTTCGAATCCTGGCTGAGGTAATATTTTTCGCAATAAATTCTTCATCTTATAAGTTTAGATCTATTTATCCCTAAATGGAAATCGAATTTAGATTTCAAAAAAAAATTGGTGAATCACTGCGGTGTAAGTCTGACAAACCAAGTCGGCTCGTAGCTCACCAATTATATATGCCAGCTTGACGTCAACTAGTCTCCCTTCATTTGAGTTTTAATTTCTACTGGCAAAGAAAATGATCGTACGATATAATTAAATTTAAACATTTATATCAGGAATATATTTATTATATCAGGAATAAGCTATTTACATTTATTCTCTATCACGATGCCCAAAAGCGTGTTATATTTCGACCATATTATTTCAGGACTGACATAGCTCCCAAAAGCAGCTGGATGGTACGCGAAGTTCGAGACTGTAACTATTACCTCCCATATATGCCTTGTAAAAGATGCAGATCGTGGGGCTTTATATTATATTTCTAAGGATTTGGAGGAAAGAGAAAGAGAAGCGGTTTTATAGACCAAGCACAGACTAGACTTAAGACTAAGTGACAACTTAGACTCGAAAACTAGCGGGAGAAAAACTTTTTAGATCTAGGTAATGTTAGGGACAAACTTCCTATCCGTCATCATTACAATTACTCTATCATCAATATTATACATTACTACATTTACTCTATTACTACTACAATGCTATAATATTTTTATTTATTCTCTACTACAATATTTAAAATCGCATATTACTTCGGCCGCTTGCTTTTAATATCTTGCTTCTCTTATCGTTGAGATAGAGACATGTGCGTAAAGATCGGCGAGGTCGATCCGGACCTTCCTTAAAAACACTGCCATCCCGTTCATTTATTTTAAACGTCAGAATTTTCCTCACACTGCATTTGGCAGGTTGACACCGTATTACGTTTAGTTTCGTATCGCGTACCTGCCTGCGTCTCCGTTCATACTCAGATATCGTTCTCCATGTACAAGAAACCTTTGAAGTAAACCGGAGAGATCGGTTGTCCAACATTCCAAATATCATATTCGAAATTTCAATAGGCAGCTTTTCGATGACGTCAAATTTTCGAAATCCATCCTCTATAAAGGTGTTTAAGTATGTAACAAGTCTTCTAAAGGTCTCCATCGCTTGTGATCCGTGCAACTGCTAAATAAAAAATGAGTACCTCAGCAGTTCCGAGACGGTATTTATATCCCTCGAACGCTTCCTACTATGGAGCCTTCCTTCCCACCTTTTAACGAAAAGTCGTGTAGGGGGGAAACAAGGAGGGGGGCGATAAGCCAATCAGCGCTGAGTTGTCTCTTTCTTGTCGCGACTTTGTCTTTCTCGCTGCTGAATTGCACGGATGCACGTCTATTTGCAAATTTTTATTTCATTTTTCATTAATTAAGAAATTCACAAAATGACGTAGAGAACTTGTTTATTCTGTTTAATCTGTTCTATTTACGAACAATGTTATATTTGTTGCTTGGCATCCTGTATAATATTGTAAAATGATCCTTGTAATGAAGCGCGCACGCGTTAATCATTAAGGACTCTACATTAGTAAATATACAAACGTAAAAGAACTGTTCTTCTATACTCGTTCATATTCTTTATCTTTTGTCGATCCTTAAGGAGTTATAACAAAATAGTAATTACAGTACAAGTTCAAGTACAGATTTCCCCACTTAATTTTTTAGAAATTAAATTTGAATGATAGAGTCTTACATGCTATGTTATAGATACAAACGTCTATAAAAATAAAAAGATACGATAGTAAAATTTTAAATAAAAAATATTTATTTAAGTTTTAGGACAACCTTTTCGAATAATTTTATAAATTAACCAAAAAATTCTCCTTCCTGTGCTCTACGATTTTTGTACGATTTTTAACACTATTTTTTAAAATGTAACTCCTCCGAAATTTCCCGATTGTCCCGATCTTTCTAAACACCCTGTATAGATGTTGAAGCAGTTGGTAAAGAAGTACATGTCAGTAAAAAGGGAGCTGAGGGAATCCTAAAGCGATATTTACCGAGTACTAAAGCGAATAATTACCGATATTTCTTTTATATATAAAATATTGTAACGTTGTCTGAACTTTCCTCCAAACAGATTTCCGAATTACCGTTCGAAGAGGAAGTGAACTTGAATCATTTGATCAATTGAAAATATATTTTATATAAGATAATGCGTTAGTCAAGAATTTATTATAAACGCTAAGGGGGAAATCATCAATATGTAATGTTTTTTACTATAATTTTTCATCTTATTGCTACACCGTATATTCTTCGTTTTTATTTCATGCGAGTGGTATGTGTGCGCACATGCACTCTTTTCTCACACCTACATTGTTTAACAGTATTCTATAATATTAAAAATTTTAAACATTTCATTCATTGTGATAAATAAAGATAGAAATTTATAGTTTGCTAAAAACTATAAATTTTGCAAATTTATATTATAAATTATGAATTGGTAATTAAACATAGTAGTGTAAAATAAAGATCTTTTATTTATTTATTTCTATAGAAATATGAGGATTCAACATTGGACAATTCATTTTATGTTAACAATTATTTGTCTACTCATTATAGAATATTGAATTATTTATATATAATAGTTTGTAAGTGTTACGTGTAGAGCTAGGCTTCGTATTACACTCTTTTATGACTAGTTATAAACTGTTAAAGAAAATAAAAATAGTTTTCGGACAATTTTATACGTGTGCGATCTATAATGTTTTTTCATCCAGATGTTTTATTATTTGAAAATAGCACGCAAGAATTCTCGGCAAGTCATTTCTCGTCTTTGACGACGTGACTTTCAACATTTCGGGTCAAGAGTCTTAAAATCATTAAAAATGTTTCTTAAATCAAAATAGTCGCAAAAACAAACTAATATTATCACATTATTTATCTTTAAAAACTATGCAATTATTCATCGGAAACATTTTTCAAAAGATAAATTATTTCTCTACAAATCATCTGATTAAATTAAATTGAATCACCCTTGTGACTATTATAGAAGAGATTAACCTTCAAGTGACTGTACAAATTTTGACAGTGAAGGTAATAAATTTTATTTGTAACCAAAGTACGCATTGTCCAACTAAGACACTATGATACAATTTTTACATAAAATTTCATACTTTATCGAATGTTTGAATAAAATTATCCATTCTCACTTGAATGGAAACAATCTTAAGATGACTTTGAAAAAGGCCACTTTTGAAAATTTCAAATCTTTTTCGAACCATCAAACTTTTATTTAATACATTTTTTCAGAAATCTTGTTTTGTGCAATTTGATATGTGCAATTAAAATGAAACATAGAGCGCGCGCGGGTATATGCGCTTGCAAATATATGTATGTTCATGCTTTTTGTTTTTCTATGTATTATATTTGTGTATTTCAATAATAAAATAATACTGGGTTTACTATTAAGATTATTGTCAAATGACTGTATTTAATGGAACTCATAAAAGAATCATATACAATTACGTACATGTTCAAATATCACTGTATTTTTCTTACACATCTACGAGAAGACTATGCTTCTTATAACTTTCCAGTATGATGTGAGTTTAGTCAACAGATCTGAAAATAGAAAACATTAATTAACATAAATAATCAGATAAGTTATTGTCAAAAATATGACCATAATATTAACAGTATAGCAAGCAAATAACTATACTTGAATTAATTTCACAAATTATATTTTAAGAAGACAATATTCTGAAACACAAACAACATTAAAATCACCTCGATTCTTATAAAATTGACTTATATATAAATAAAACATACTACATGTATCAATCAATATAGCTATCTTTACTACATATACAGAGTGTTGAAGAAAAAGGGTCACATATTTTGATAGCAGGTAGCATTGATCAGAACAAGAAGAAAAGGTCTAATTTTTAACATGGGTCCTAAGACTAATATCTTCAAAGATACAAACTATTTTGTTATTTGAGCTCTTTGTCATTTTCTTATTAGTCGTGTCATCTTTAGAATGTAATGAACAAAGGAGTAGGGGAGAGTGGGGTACAATGGGAATATCTTTTTTCTAGGTGCTTAATGATAACAAAATAAACTTTTTTACAAGAAACAAAAAATTTTAATGCTGACTCAGCATTAGAGGAGGTGCTCTATGTGATTGCCATTCACTCTCACATTTAGTTTCTTTACTTCAGTTTTTTTTATGGAAGATAAATGATTACATTTCATATTAAAATAAAAATTGTTTCTTTATCTCTCTTTGTTTATTTTTTATTTCTTAAGGCACCTAGAAAAAAGATATTCCTATTGTACCCCACTCTCCCCTACTCCTTTGTTCATTACATTCTAAAGATGACACGATTAATAAGAAAATGACAAAGAGCTCAAATAACAAAATAGCTTGTATCTTTGAAGATATTAGTCTTAGGACCCATGTTAATTAGATCTTTTCTTCTTGTTTTGATCAATGGTACCTGCTATCAAAATATATGACCCTTTTTTTTCAACTTGTATAAAATATATTTTTGCCAATATAAAAACATATTGTAAATAATTACATTAATGTACTTCAAGTCATTTATTCCAATTAACTATTATATTATCGCAAATTCATAATAATATTTAATGAATATTCTGTATAATTATTATTAAAACAATTCAAGAAATATAGAAATACATAAAATAGAATATTCAACATTCAAAAAAGATCATCATAGGAATCGGTGTCACTATAAATTGCGCATGCAGGATCTTCTTTAATAAATTCACGTTCTACATACACGACACGAAGTGTATTTGTGAAACCTGAGCCCTGCCGCCATCCTGTCACAACTATAACGGAATCACCAGTTTTGATAAAACCACGACTTTTGCCGAAATTTAGTCCAAATTGTACACGTACGTCCACATCCTTTACCCAATCAGCTAATGGTGCTCCTGCTTAATAAAGATTAGTGTTGAATATAACGTATATACGCGCACATGTATGTCATACTTTAAAATAAAATTTGTTTTTTTTTTTTTATATAGAAAATAAAACAAATTTTATAAATGTTTGTTAGTAAAAAATACATATTACAAATTCAATACGTTTTTTCTCTGAGTTACTTATTTATAAGTCACTATTACATATTATGATATATAAGTTTCAGATTTTTTTTTGTATAATAATGTGCTGTAAAATAAATATTAAAAACTATTTATCAATATTATACCTTCATAGTATAATGGTAATATTCCGCGATACAAATGTGCTTGTCGAGCAACTTGATGAAATCTGGTAACCGCAATAATGGGACAACGAGGTCTATATTTCGCAATTAGATGTGCAGATCGACCAGATGTTGTAATAACAATGATAGCACTAGCCAAACATTTAACAGATGCTTCTACAGAGGCAATGGCAACAGCATGTGTAGCATCAATAGGTGGCAAAGCTTTGCTCGATAGATCATGGAAGATTTGAGTTTGCCAGATCGCAGCTTCCGCTTCCTTACAAATATTGGCCATTGTCCGAACACACTCTAAAGGATATTCTCCTTTTGCCGTTTCACCTAAAATTTATAGACCAGAATTTATAATTGCTCATCCGATAATAACAGTGCACCAATACATAATCCATATACTAGAAATAAACATTAATTCTTCCGTTAGATTTCAGTTCCAATCATTAGAATCTATACATTTAATATAGACTTGATATAAATACACTTAATATACACTCAACATAAATTTTTAGTCACGTTTTTTTTATTTTTAGTCACGTGTATTTCCGTCTTATTATTGTATTATGTGTCTTTCTTTCTTCTCTTTTTCTCATTTTCCTTTATTTTTCTTTTTTTTTTATCCTTAAGTATACTATTTTATTATATTTTTATTTTTATATTGTAATTAAAATATTATTTTGTTTTTATCTTTAATTTTTTTCTAATCTCAATATATCGGAATAAATTACCTGACAACATAACGCAATCAGCACCATCGAGAATGGCATTAGCAACGTCTGAAGTTTCGGCTCTCGTGGCACGTGGTTTTTTCACCATGGACTCCAGCATTTGTGTGGCACAAATTACTGGCTTGCCAACTTTGTTGCATCTGCTGATCATAGACTTTTGTGCCAGAAATACCTTCTGCGGTGGTATTTCTATTCCCAAATCACCACGCGCTACCATGATGCCATCGGATGCGTCGATAATCTCGTCGAGATTCGTCATACCTTGTTGGTTCTCGATCTTCGATATAATTTTGATGTTTTTACCCTTCTCACCGAGAATGTCACGGATCTCAGTCAATGCAGCAGCATTTCTAATAAAGGAAGCAAATATCATGTCCACTTCTTGTTCAACACCAAACTGAAGATCGGATTTATCTTTTTCTGACACTGCTGGGAGATCCACTGGCACTCCTGGCAAATTCACACCTTTGCGAGAGCCCAACGTGCCACCATTTTCAACGGTTGTCGAGATTAAATTGGGACCTAAAAATATGATAAATTAGGTAACATTCTCATAGTTATATTGATATTTCTCATTATCGAGATGAATGACAGATCAAAATTGTAGTTTTAAGTTGAAATTATCAATACTAGTTCATGCATTTAAAAATATATAACTATGTAAAATATGTACATTTAAGTTTATTTTTTCAAAGTAACTACAATGTTTAAATATTTTAAACTAAAAAAAATATATATTATATTCAAAAACAGAAAGTAATTTTAATAGTAATTTATTTCACACACATACGCACGCGCGCACGCACACGCACATGTGTGCTCATATATATGCATAGAGAGACGCTGCGGGGGAAGGGGGAGGGAAAAAAAGACTCACATAAATTATACTTACCGACAGCAGAAACAATGAGAGAAATCAAGCCATCATCCACGAATACACGATTCCCTACTTTTAACACCTTCGAGATATTTTCGTAGTCAACATAAACGACTTGAGCATTTCCTTTCTCCAAGTATGCCTTGTCGGTGGACAATTTAAAAGTCTGACCTTTAGTCAATTCAACTTCAGCCGAACCACCCTATTAAAATAGTAAGATTTGAAAATATTATTATCGTCTTACTAAATTGAATTTTTGTATTTTAGTTGTATAATATTAATCACGTACGCCTTCTAGGAGACCGGTACGGATTTCAGGACCCTTCGTGTCGAGAGCAACAGCAACAGGAATGTTAATTCCGGCGCGGGCGGTTAAATTCTTTTGCGCCTGGCGAACATTGGCAATAGTCTCAGCATGATATTCGTGAGATCCATGAGAGAAGTTCAATCGGGCAATGTTCATCCCTGTCTCTATCATCTTCTCCAAAGTCTCCACAGATCTGGATGCAGGACCAATTGTACAGATGATACCAGATAAACGGACGAAGGATACTCGACTGTCGATGTCCAGAGCGCACATATGGTCCAATTGACTTTGGGCGTATAACGCCTGAGTATTCGGTTTGCCATCCATCTGTAAAAATTTAATTAGATCAGAAGAAATTTGGAAGAATTAAAGATAAAATCGAAAAACTGTTATTTAGCTTGATATAAAAAATATTGTATTATAGAAAGCTTTATGTTACAGCTTGAACTTAATTTTGATTATGCTATTTACAGGACGTCAGTAGACGTGTCAGTGCATTTCTAGATTTATAAGCTAATTATATTAATAATCAAAACTGACAAACAACATCTATCAATAGAAAAGTATCATTAATAAATTTAACATGCATGAAAAAAGTTAACTGCCAACAAACTAAAATCAAGGAATGCATGTGATCCGAAGATTCATTATTTCTTTAGAATGTTTTCGGTTACACTACGTGATATTAATGAATGAATTAATATAGGCGATCCACTTGGTGTTACAAACACTCCTTCTTCTCTTTTCGTTTAATAAAGAAAAGAGAAAAAATGAATCGCAGTCATAGTTGTGACCTTCTTGTCATTTCGTAGGTAGGTTCTCGAATAGAGTATGATGCACAAATAGTTGCGGTAGATGTGCTTCTTCCATTCCGAGAAGCACTGTCGCTTCTGACTATAAATATACAGTGACAAACTAGAAGCGTCGTTTTATATACGAAGAACAATTGATTGCAAGCTAATAGATCGCAAGAGAAATAATATTCGTATTCCGTGAATATTTTATGTTATGAATATTTCGCGCCAGAGAAGTGTTAGATTTTCATATCTAATGGTTTCCGTAATGTAATTTAAAATTGAAAATAAATTGATTATGAATCAATAAATTTTCACATACAATCTTCAATTTAAAGTAAAAAAATACACATGTATAAAAAATCAATGAATATTTGAATTCGGTCGAAATTTTTCTATATTATTACACACACATCTTTCTTTTTCATTTTTTATAAATTTCAACTAATTAGGGAAAATTTAAATTCGAAAGTTACATCTGGTATTTAAAGCATATAACATTTAAGGTATTCCTTTCGCAAAAAAGTAGATTTTGTAACTTAAGAGGATTTTCATCAAACTTTTTATATAGCATTAGATCTAGAAAAAATAATATTAGATTTAATATTAGTCAATATAATATTCAAAAAGTAAACATAATATTCAAAAAGTTAAAATTTCTGATAATGTATAAGTTTAGAAATATTTATATTTTTCAATAAATTAGTTGCAAGAATTTGGCTTTAAATGACAGTTTTCTGAATTTTAATATTTTTCAACATTCGGTGAGTTCACATTTCTGTTGACGCCATTTTCAAATGCATAGCACAGTTGATATTCAATATTCCGAGATGTTTGGCAACTAACTAGATTAAATGCTTAATGCTCTAGATTAATGTGATTAAATGTGCAATTGACATAGATTAAAATGTGGGCAGCAGGCTTCTCACATATTAATAATGTAAAGTCACATATTAATAATGCGATTTTTAAATATTTTTCATCTGTCTAAAAAGCCAGAGGTTTTGATTGCATTATAATTTTTGTGAGATTATTTTAATCTCGAAAAGCAAACTTTGCAGAGAATAAGATTCAGTATCATACAGATAAGAGGTAAATGTATTCAATTCGTCAGACGAATGATGTCACGGGAGAATAGCTGTGGAGTTATATTACATACTTCTCAGACAACACACATGTATAAAAGACGTGTTAAAAACTTCTTTACCAAAGTCTTAAAAACAATCACAAAATTTTTCTCTTTTGTAATATATAAATATAAATATAAATAAATAAATACACACACACACACACACACACACACACACACACACACACACACACACACACACACACACACACACACACACACATATACGCACACACACACACATAATGAATTTAATACTTATACTATACATTAATATAATATATATACATATTATACATATATAGATTGTTATCAAAGTTATATAAATATTAAATTATTTATACATATATCGATTTATCAAGCAACACTAGCTCTTCTTTCGTATTTATCTTCTTGTTAACGCATTTTATTATTATTTTATTATTATTTTATATTATTATTTATCCAAAAATGATCTAAAATAAGACAATTCAAAAACGTTATAAATCGTTATAAACATTGTTATCGGATCATAAGATGTCTTTTTGATAATTTTAGTTTTAAAAACGCCTTATACAAATACAATATTTTCATAATTTTTTCTGGACCATACTTTACACGGGTTTTCGATAAAATAATAATATGAATTAAATACATTGGACATATTTTATATAAATATGGCCAAATATAAATGAGTGATTATGTATATAAAATTTTTTTTTCAAATTTATAAAACGATTTCAATCACAAAACGTCAAATTCTAATGTACAAATTCTGATCATCTATCAAGTATGTATAAGAATATATGTATATATATGTATATATATATCAAGTATGCATAAAAATGTGTGTAAAAAAAATAAAAAACAGATATATAAACAATCAATTTCGTATATAAAAACTTTCCACTGCATTTTTTAAATTGATTTATGTAAAATTCATGCCAAAAAAATATCAATTTTAAGAGCAATATATAATTATCGCAATATATAATATTGCAATAAACTACATACTGTTTCATCTCTTTAAGAACTCTTCAAAAAAATCTTAAATCGCAACAGGAGTCAAATAATACACTACTCTTCTAAATAATAAACTATTTCTAAATAAAAGTTTTTAATTTTTTTTTTACTGTATTATTTTTTTTAATTTAGAAGAATATTTCTCAAGAAATCGCACTTGGAAGTCTAGATATTAAAAATTAAAAATTCAAACTTCATTTACTTTTATAAACTTTTATAAACATTACACAAACATTTACTTTTATAAATGTTTGAATATAAATGCCTTCACAAATCAGCATATAGTAATAACTCTAATTAAAGTTAGGCATTTTGAAACATTGCTGTCATTCTATAGGATTTATTCATTATTTTTTTAAAAAGATTCAAAACAGCATACGAACTCATCTTATTTTTTTTTATTAAATCTTTTTCTGAGGTTACCTAAAAAAATAAAATTTATATTACAATGTCAGATTTCATATATAGCTCTATATGCTCCATTACGTATGTCGAGAGATATATTATCAATATATTTCAGTTATAGAAATTGAATATTATCAATACAAATCAATCGATTACAAAAAAAAAAACAAAGTGGAAAATTCTTGTTGGCTCACCATGTATATGTATACGCATGCACTCAATTATCACTTCCACACTAAGCAAATGCCTAGCAAGGTGACAGTTCTACGCCGTTACTGCTTCTGGAATCGCTTTTAGCACTGCACAAGTATAAGCTCAAATAGTCCTATAGATATACAGGGTGTCCCATTTTAATGTCCCACCCCAAATAACTTTTTTATTTTTAATTGTAGAAAAAAATGTTTCAGATAAAAGTTGTATGGTTTCGAGGGGGACATAAGATGTTGCCATTAGTTTGATCTTGAAATCAATCAATTGATGTAAAAAAACACAAGGTTGATTTGAAAAAAAAAAAAATGTTGCAAAGTACATACTTGTGGTGTTTGGCACATAATTGATTGATTTCATTATTCTATGCAAAAAATATCAAGATAAGATTATCAAAAACTGAATGTTTCTCAAGATATGTTATATTTTATGTCAAAATACTGTATCTTTCAAGCCTCGTAACTCTAAAAGTACTTAATGAAAAAAACTTATACCTTTTTATAATGTTTTGGAAAGCTCTTGAGATAAGCTACAAGAATATGTAATAAAAAGTAGGTAGTTCCATTTAAGAAATTGAAGATGACCTTCACATGACCTTCAAGGTCAAATTAATGGCACCATCTTATGTCCCCCTCGAAGCCATACAACTTTTGTCTAAAACATTTTTTTCTACAATCAAAAATAAAAAAGTTATTGGGGTGGGATATTAAAATGGAACACCCTGTATACATATATATATTTCTCATAGATATGTACTATAAATGATATCCATTTTGTGAAATGCAACGAGGAACTCCAGCTCCAGTAACATTGTCATAATATAATATAGTAAATCTTAGATGCTATTTTGAAACATTAAAAAAAATAACAAAATATAATATCGTATAAATATAATATCGTACGATGTGTATGATTTTATTCAATAGAATAACAAAGTATATAAACTGTGACATTATACGGTCCATATTATACTATTACATCATCCTATCACATTATACCATTGTATCTTTGCATGCTACAAAATGTCATTTAAAAATGAAAAACTTTTCGTTACTACCGTGTCTACTTTTTAAAAAATGGGATCTGTTAAGTATCAAATAAAAATTCTTTTTAAAAAATGAGTTCATAAATATTTTATAAATAAATAATATACAATTATTATTATAATTATTATTATTATTAAAAATCTAACCTATACAAAGAAAAATATTTTAAACATCTTTTTCATTAACATCAATTTTAATAGTTTTTATGTTATAATTGAAAGACTGGCAATACTACAAAAAAAAAGAAGGAAGAATGATGGTTAAAGTTCTTATTCAGTAAATAGTGTAAGATTCAAAGTGTACTGCATAAAATAACGGAAGTTAGACCAAAATGATTTCCATTTCAAACATACATTCGCATGTATTGTAGGCAAAAGCAAAATTAACTTTGTAATTAATTCATTGATCAATTTACACACATCCCGTACAATAAGTTACATATAAACAATTCCATATAAAATTATATTTACTTCCGCATATTTTCTACCTTTATCGAAGATCTAAATTACATCAATGTTATTATAAATATGAATAGTAACATTCCAGTAAAAATTTTTCATATAAAAACATACAGATATCATTACATTCCAAAAATTAAAAAAGTAATTCCTTAGATAATTTTATTAAAAAAGTTGCATATGCACTTGTTTGTCGCTAAACACTTAATTTTAGAATGCTAAAAAAATTATATATTTTTTTAATCTCTCGGTTCCAATTATTAAAATTTACTGCGCGTTAATAGTGACTAATAGGCTGACTTTCAGCGAAAAATTCTATCAATAGCAATTCTATCAATACGCTTTTTGTCTCGGCTTTTTTCAAAAATCCTCAAGAGTTAATACTTATGACATTCCACATATAACTTCAAAATTTATATTTCTGGTGAAAATTCAATTACATATAAATATATCCGTAACAGTAAATATTTATAAATTTTTATAAAATTTTAGTAAATTTTTATACGAAAGATTTTTTACCAGGATATCATACATTTTTATGCGTATCATATTTTTAGTCAAGAATTTTTGAAGAAAATATGAACATTAAAATGTGAACATACTAACTCGTTTGAACACGCATGCTTAAACAAAAAATCCAAGCAGTAGAAAAAGAATAAACTATATATCGAAACCATCAAGTATAATTTCGGTGAAATAAGTTCTACTTCCGTGCTACAAATACGAGCAAAATTATCATTGTTTCAATATCGCAAATACACTCGAGTTGTTCGCGTTCGGACCTTCCGCTTCTAACTAGAGAAACTATTTTCCACCGAAATTATAAACTTATTATTATATAATTAGAAATAAACGCAAACTTTAAATCAACAGAGAACAAAATCGACCAAGATCACACAATGACGGTACCTGATCGTCGGCGGTGATCCAAACCATTTTGGCAGGCTGCGCAAAGAAAAAACGGAAGACTGATATTAGTAACGATGCGTTTGCGATGACATCGCTGCGACGACTCTTCCGAACCGCAGCAGTCGCGTGCGAGTGTGGCGATCCGGCATCGCCGACAAGGCATGATGAGGAATACGGTGTCGTCACCGTCACCGTTGCTGTCGTCGATAATATTCGGAAATATCGATGCAGCGGACGGATACGGGACGAAAAATCAAATACGATGCCGGTGTAGTGCATCAGGCGATCAACGGTGATGCCAAAACACGCGAAAAGTTCACGATAACCCCGGATCCGAAAATAGAATTCTCTACCAGAGGAGGAAAATAGGCCATCTATTGTATCAGGTGCTTGCCGAAATAATTTTCGTAGATCGAGAAAAGAAACCGAAATGCCATGAAACTATTTTATCCTATATTCAGGATGGATCTTTGAGAAGGTGCGTAATTAGAGATATGATATCGCATTACAATAATTGTGAACTGCAATCACAATTTTTATTACAAATAATATAATTTTGAATTGTGGAGGAATTATACGGAATGTTTTACTATACGAAATATAAAATAATTATACTAATACTGATTAATATGATACTGAAAATTATATTAAGTTAGATTATAAAGGTAAATATTTAAAAAATGATATTAAATTAAAAAATTAAAGAATATATACAAATGTTTGATCACAATATTAAAAAATAACATACATTTTTCCATATTTTGATGTAAATAAAAATTTAAGCATGTCCATAATAACTTTTTCTTATTGTTAGTTCTACATTAAATATTATATTCTATTAAATTTTCACGAACATAAATAAAGAACAAATTTCGAAAAGATTAGTTAAACTATATTTCTTTTTAGTGTTAAAAATAAGCATTTAATAGTCCGAACCAATTGTATATTTGTAACATTTACAAAAAATGTGAGATAATTTTCGTTTTGTCAGTTTTATATAAGTATTAAATTTTATATAAGTATTGAACGAACACTTACATACTATAATAGTATAACTTCTTCACAAGTGTGATTTCGAATTTTATTTGCGATTTTTAATCGCAAAGTACAATTTTGTGATTAAAAATCTTGCAAAAAAACTACATACCGCATCATGATTTAAGAAACAAATTGTAATATTAACGATATATCCACAAAATCACAATGTGTATGTATAATTATGTGTAATAACCTAATCTCTATGCGTAATAACCTAATTGAATATATTGCTACTTCAATAAAGATGTATTTTGTTAAAGTTTATTAATCAATGATAATTAAATGAGAAAAGTTCAGTAACTTTCGGAAAGAGAATTTATAATTTTTGTATTGTATAATTTGTTTAATATAATAGTATTATATGAGATTAATTAAAAAATAATTAGAAAAACAATTTTTATGTTTTTATAAGAAATAAAATTGCGCGTGATTTTAGGATATGATATAATATTCTATATATAATCATATATAAGATCATATTTTATATATGATTACTTATATAAGCAAATTTCTTCAAACTTTTTTACTTTAAAAAATGAAAGAATTAACCTCTTAATTATTTTAAAAAAATTGTCTTCTTAATTCTTATTACTTTCCCTACATATACGAACAGAAATTATACAAGAGAAAAAAATATGTAAATATATTTTGTGTATAAAAATTGTGTATATGGTATCATTTATATGTATATATATTATATACAAGGTCATTTTAAATAATGCATTAAGATTTCTCGAAAACTATAGATACGGAAAATTGTTTCAAACAAATATTGTATGGTTCGGACATAAGAAGGTATCATTGATTTGACCTTGGATGGCACATCGTTAAGGTCAGGTCAAGGTCACATTAATTTTTTGTAATGAAATATATTTTTTATTCCAGAATCTAATAGCTGATAGCAAAAGTTTTTCAAAACACTATAGTGAAGTTTATTTTCATTAAGTACTTTCCGAGTTGAGACTTGAAAGTTACAGTCTTCAGCATTAGCACTAGGCGAAAAAAAAGAAGGGACAAGAACACACTCGTTCTCGTGCAATCCGTTAACACGAAGTAATCGATACGAATAATTCGGCTAAAGAGTCTGTAATTAACAATCCGGAAATAGCACGTTAATAAAGTTCCAATACTGAAAACTGTAACTTTCGAGTCTCGTAACTGGGTACTTAATAAAAATGAACTATAGTGTTTTGAAAAGTTCTTGCTATCAGCTATTAGATTCTGGAATAAAAAATATAGTATTCCATTTAAAACAATTGATATGACTTTGTCTGACCTTAACGACGCCACCTAAGGTCAAATCAATAATACTTCCTTATGTCCCCCTCCGAATCATACAATAATTGAAACATTTTTCCATATCTACCATAGTTTTCGGGAAATCTTAATGCATTATTTAAAATGGGACCGCTGTGTTTGTGCGTGTGTTTGTGTATGTACTTATATTTTATGCATATAAAGATGTTTTAGAAGTTTATTATACATGCATGTACGCACTCGTATACTTATAATGTAAAGAATCGATGGTTTCCTTAATTACACGGTTCCTAAGTATTTCTAAGAATCATTCTATAAAATATATCATAAAAATATTTAAGTGTATCTGAAATTTCTACATTGTTTGGAGCTATCTATGTAAATAAAATTCTTTGAAATACGTACAGACAGTATGCATACTCAATTCATAATAAAATATTCAAACCCAAAATACTTTAATAAATATGCTTTATAAACACACTATACTCACATTTTTGCAATAAAAAAACTCGAATTTTAAATATTTGATACGATATTCTGTTACCGGTTTTAATAATATTTCATCATAATCAAGATTTTTATAAAACTATTTCGTCAAAAAATTAATTAATATCTCTTTTTTTGCGATTAAAATATGAAGATGTAATTTTTAAAAATCTTATCTGTGTATTATAGTACTTATTATATATATATATATATATATATATATATATATATATATTTATATAATTTTATATAATTTTTATATATAATATATATATAGTTTTCAGAGCGTGAATACATGTCTTTGCAAGTAATCAGCTGACGTATGTAATAGCGCCATTTCAAGTTTGATCTACACAATTCCAGTTAATGTGACGAAATATGTTGACGTTACACTACCAATTATGTCACGATTGATAGTATAGCATTAATATTTATTTTTACACCGATAAAATGTGTGTGTGGTGTGTGTGTGTGTGTGTGTGTGTGTGTGTGTGTGTATTGTGTGTCTGTGTGTGTGTGTCTGTCAGCTGTGTGTGTGTGTGTGTGTGTGTGTGTGTGTGTATTATTGTGTGTGTGTGTGTGTGTGTGTGCATAAAAATCTATCCTTGTATAAAATATTCTTATATACAAAATAATTTTTAAATAATAATAAATTCCTAAACAAATTCTCGAAAATTATTAAAAATTTTAGTATTAAGGTTATGGAGAAATTATTTCCAATCTTAAAATATGTAACAATGTGTATTTGTATAATCTTTAGTTGTGTTATTGTAGCATCTTTATTAATATTTTTACATTATAACTGACAAATATTCTATATCATAACGAATTGAAAAATAAAATGTTTTCAGAAATAATATCTCTAATAATATCTCTTTGAATAATATATCAAGAATATAACATATAATTTAAAGAATATACAATTTAATAATAAAATATACACAGTTGAAAATTTGTGTTAAATTTAACAGATATCGCATATCCTGGTTCACACAAATTTTTGTGTTAATTTTACATAATATGTTAAATGGTGACACCGATACTATGTAAATATATTAACACAAAATAAATCTCAAGGTAACTTAAATAAATTTTGTGTAAAATCAACATATTTTTAATGTTAAATTATTTTTAATTAAAATTAACCAAGAAAAAAGTTATTTTTACATTTTATAGATGTAATAATTCAAACTCTTTTAATTATTGTAGAGGTGTATATCGAATTCGCCAGGCTTTCGCTTAGTATGTGATAAAAAGAAGAACCTTGCGAGTCCTTCACTCGATCAAATAGAGCAGTTGTCTGCTCAACTGTAAAGCATGCTCGAGGTATTCTTATATATTTCCTTGTTTCTAATCAACCGTTCTCGAGAAAATAAAGGTGTGACAATTATAGCTCTACGTAGCAACTACGTGCGTTACTTGTGGTAGGCGGTCTACGGTGTTACAGATACGATTCGAGTCACACTGTGAATCGACTGTCACAATTAGGGAATAAAAATTTTTTTGTAAATTTTAGCAGAAATCCTGTCACTGATAATACAGTATACATATCTATTGTATAAAATTAAAAATAGATGCACATTGTATTATATTATTTTTACACTCTTATTAGTTGTTTTAATAATTTAACACTTAAGTTCAATTAACACAATAGTAATAGTAATATTAAATTAAATTAATATATGAATGTGTTATTTAATAAAATATTTAACATATTCATAAAAATTTTAATATATTTTTTAAGGCATATTTTTTAACAAATTTTTCAACTGTGTAAAATTATCTATTTACATCAAATAAAAAGAAAAGACTGAATACGTGTGTAAAACAAAATAATAATAAGATTTTTAACTCTGAAATAGTTTAAAATTTTAACTATTGGTGCTATGATCAAAAAATCTTATCTAATATATGTATCTTATTCAAAAGCCTGCTGACTCGATTGCCAAAATCATGTTGAGCGACTCAATTGAAAAATGGTGGAAACGAAAATGTCATTGTATATATCGACACAAAATATATGTAAGAGTGTATGTACTGAATGAATGATGAATGAATGAATGAATAAATGAATGAATTGATAAATAATTAATGAATAAATAAATAAAGTTAAAGTAGATAGAAGTAGAATGAAGTTAAAGAAAGGATAGACAAAATAAATATGATGAATGATATGCTTTTTAACACATCAAAAAGTTAAATTATTCTTGCAGTGTACAACCATTTCTCGCGTTTTTATTTGTAATGTTTTTAAAATTATTATAAATTATATTATATAATTATATAATTTAAAATAATTGTTGTAGTATTAAAATATAATACAGTAAAATTATCATAAATCTAACTGGACAACCCACGTAGTATACCTTACTCCACGTAGTATACCTTGTGCTTAACTAGCAATATTGCTACTTTCAACATAACTAAGTTCTTAACAGAAAAATGTTATTATCATTATAGTGTTTTGAAAAGTTATTTATAAAGTTATTATAGATAAGCTATAGAAATGTGCAATAAAAAATGATTTCCACTTAAAAATTTCAAGGTGATCTTTACGTGACCTTGACAACGCTATTCAAAGTCATTAATATTGATGCATTTAGAACCCTACAATTTTTGCATAGAATATATATTTTTAAATGTATATTTTTCTTATTAAAGGTTTCGACACTTTACATATCTTTTTTACACATATTCATCATAATTTTGTATCCATTTATTAATAACTTATCTTAAATTAAAAATATATTTGTTGACAACATAAAAAATATAAATTCTTTTAATAAATAATGATTATCTGTATAGAACAGAAAATTTGGACATTTTTTGCATATAATTTCGTAAATTATATTTACTTTGTGCTTTGAACCATGCACTAATTACTTTTTTTAATTAATTTGAAATGTCTTGAAATGTTATCTTAAGCCAAAGTTGAAAGTATAACCTCATATTATTAAATTGATATTACTAGTATTAATAAATACTTTGTAAACAAACAAGAACTTTATCACGAAAAATATATACCCCAGCCAAGGCTCAAACATGAACCTCCTTACTTTCTAAGAGAAAAAATGTAGAGAGTTCTGGAAAAGGATTTGCAAAAAATATTTAAAAATATATGAATAAAAATAAGATTTGGTCTTATCGACTATTTCTTTTAATCTTGTTTCTTTCTTCTTTAGTTATACATGTGATAACATATAAGATGAGATAATCATAATCAAGACACAAACTATCTCTTATTAACTACATTATGCATTTAATATCAATTTGAATTTACAAAACTCTAATCTTGGCGATATATTCTATAAAATCTATTTCTATTTTTTACTGAATAAAATTATAAACCAATTTTAAGTTTTTTTTTAAATGTCTAATTAGAAACATACCTTCACCTTTAATTTTATTTTATTATTTTTAAAATAATTTTTTTTAAATTATGGTATCAATTGAAAAAATCTATTATCTATTTATATCTATCCATTTTTATTTATTATCAATTGAAAAATAATTTTTTTGCAAATTATATCAAGACCTATTAGACTGTATATATACAAATAATTAAAGATTTTTACACTTCTATAAAAAATTAATATATGTAAAAAATAAAATTTTTAAAATTATCAGGTTTAACAGGTTTCACAAATTAAAGCTATTTCCAGTTGTCATTAATCTGCTGATTAAATTTTTAATCCAAATGTTACAATTTAAAATAACATTGTAATATCCATAATTTGATATAATAACCTTTCTTGCTTTTATAGCACAATCTGAAAGTGGAATAAAATAAATGTGGAATAAAATAAATGTGGACTAAAATAAAAATTGTTTAAATCATTATCAATAAAGCTATATGTGTGATAAAACAATTATAGAAGTATATAAGATATAATTTTGATTATTATTTTGATTTGTAAAATACATTAGAGAATCACAAAAATTTCCTCAGACCTCTTTCCTCAAAAAACTTTTCGATTCTTTTACTAACCTATACTATTCTACAATGAGTACTTAAGAGTTCAGGATTAACAAAGAAACATATTAATGATGCTTGACTCATAACATCGAAAGACAGCATGTAAAGTTGAACCATGACTTAAAAAATTGTTCATTAATTGCTTGAAATTTCGATGACCTTGAAATCTTGACTTTTGTAATTCGTTCATCGAAATTTTGACTAGGATGGAGAATCATATAAAAGAAAATCGATACAAAATTATCAGACATATTTACCTGTCTCGTTTGCCTGGTAGATACACAGCAGCAAGAATGGAGATCGACTTTCAAACAGAAAATCGATGAACGGTGACACAACTTGACCACGAAGCAAGCTACTAACAGCAAAAACTGACGTTTTGAGGACGCAGAAGGTCACCACTCCCTAGCGATTCTGAGCATGCGTATTTACTGTAGTAAGTTCAATGCCGGCTGATTTTCACTACACGACCATAGACCATGAAGGAAGAGGGGAGGAGACTCAACTCCGTGAAAAAAAGCGATCCCGTTTTGGCCGATCAATTGGGAGGAAATCTGCTGACCGGAATAACTTTCTAATTCGGGTGCCATTTGCAATATAACCTAATTCTGCATCTTTGATAGAAAAAATGTCGTGTTGTATTCGTGGATGTAGTGTTAAAACAGAAAAATCGGAAAAGAAAAGTAGCCTTTTCAAACCTCGCACAGTAAGTATTGCAGTATTATTAATAATTGTAAAGATACAATAAAGTCGTCTAGCTGTCAATGTATGTAACCCGTTGTTATATGTCACGTATGTTATGTTAGCTAACAAGCTAATAGAAGCGCAAATTGGAGAATTACCACTTGTAACTTATACTATTGATATGTCTGTGACGCCTGTCACTGTGACTGGTTAAAGGTTAAAGTCATGTTCCAATATATGTATACTAAAAATCTATAGTATACACAACGTTAACTATAGCTTAAAAATGGCACCTGAATTAGAAAATTATTCCGGTTAGCGGATTTCCTCCCAATTGATCGGCCAAAACAGGATCGCATTTTCTACTCGTACACGACGAAGTTGAGTCTCCTCCCCTCTTCCTTCATGCCATAGACCATTGACGTACTGGAGCGTAAGGTCAATGTTAGGGCAAGGGGACCGATAAGCGGGACGGGGGATCGGCCATATTGTCTGGCGACATTTTGGCGCCCTGTTTAAAATGTGACATATATATCATGATATTATTTTTACTTTCATTGCATGAGAACAGGATTTCATGTGTGAAAAAGTTAATTTAATGGTTGTACGCAATTGAAAATAATATTCTGCAATAATTTTCTTTATATATATATATAATTATTGTAGAAAATTATTTTCCATTGCACACAACCATTAAATTAACTATATACATATTTATGTATGTATGTATAAAACTATTTTTAAAATTGTTATTACAATTTATAATCAATAAAATGAACTTAATTTTAATAACATTGATTATATGTAACAACATTATTATGACTTTTTAGTTAAAAATGTTTTTCATATGTTTAAAAGTATCTAAAATATGAAAGTTATTGTTCTCTGTATAAATAATATAAAAATATCACTACATTAGTTGGTTATATGAAATATATGAAACAATTTATTTAAAAATATTTTCTGAATAAATTTATTTATCAATTAAAAGAGTATTACGTAAATAATGTTAATATTATTATTACAAAACTTATATCTCTCTTATATCTCTCTCTTCTTATATATATCTCTCTCTTATCTATTCTTCTAACATTGTACTTAATTGGATGATCCGTTTTTCTTGACACTTGTTTTTCTGCTTCAATACTTGCACCTGCCGTTGATAATATGTCTTTTGATTGGCTAATGCTTTGAGTAAAAATTTTACTCTTCGTGATTCCTCTAATCTTTGATCAGTGTCAGCATTAAATGTTGAACAACGTCCTTTTTTTAAAAATACAATTTCATTGTTATCATCACTATCATTAATATCTTGTTCTATATGATGTTTGAGTGTTTGTATTTCTGTTTCTGACACCAACTATAATTGTAAAATTAAAAATTTTATTCATTGTTTATTCATAATGCACAAGAAATGAAAATATTCCATCAAATTTTAACATAAATATCAAAGATGAAAATTATTTCATACCTTACAAGAAGTTTCAATCGTCTCACTTTCATCATTACTTTCTGAAATACTCATCTGTAAATGCTCATCTGAAATGCTCATCTGTGAATATAATATTGTTATTGATTTAAATATGCAATTAGTTAATTGTAATTAATCTCATGCTCAAGAGAAGTACTTACAGTCAAATCATTATTGTCCACTGATTCTGAATTAACTAAAGATGGAATTTCAACTTCTTTTGTATCTTCTGAAATATTTGGCTTTATGTATAAAATAGATTTTAATAATATATTTATTAATTCATAATTGCTATATAATAATAATCTAATAATTGATATATCTGACAATTAATATTAAAGTATAAACCAAGAAATATGAAAGTTAAATAAAATCTAACTACTGAGTAATATAATTTATAATAATAAATATCAATATTACAAATAAATGAGACAATATTCTATAGAAAAATCCATAATCAGAATATAATTCAAGATGGTATATGCATTTAAAGTTATGAAAATTACAAACACAACGAAAGTCAAATTATAAAATTATACTTACAATTGGAATAGCATCTTCTTTTAATCGTGTTCGCGTCAAAGAGGTACGATCAAAATCGTTCTTCGAAAAATGTAATGAATGTAAATAAATGTAAATAAATGTATAAATGTGGAGACTTGGGTAAACTTTCCTTACAAAGACCCATAATTTTTACCCAAGTTAATTTTTTTTCTTCATCTTGTGGAAATCTAATGAAATAAAACAACTTAATTTTATATAAAATCAATTTCATTTAATAACAAATAAAGTTCTTTTATAAAATGCCACATAAAAACTAACTAGTGTTTGGAACAAATATGTTTAAGTAGTAAACTTTTAATTTAAAATCTTACTTTATTGATATAAAAAAACAGTACATATTTTGTAAGTTATGAATGCAATATATACTTGCCGGTGATATGTGATTTTAACATTTTGTTCTACACTTATTTGACCTTTAGTCTTTCGATAACTTTTATTGCAGCAGCCGATTGCAACACAAAGTGGCATTTTTCATTATTTTTCAGTACAAAAATTAGAAAAATAATACTTCTAAATCCTTACAATGTCACAAACATGGTCACAAACAATATTTTCTTTTATATTCTTGCTCCCTGCACCTAGATGGCATTACTAATGTCGCCAGACAATATGGCGGCCCCCTCCTCCCCTAAAATCTTCACTCCCCGCGTCTGTACGCTCCGTCCAGTACGTCAATGCCATAGACCCAAGGCACATATCCAGTAGCGCAACTCTCTGTCGGTACCTTTGAAGTTAGTGTTAGCCAAAATAAAGTGCGCATGCGCGAAATAAGCGAGTTGCTAGTAAGGGCTATCACACACAAAATACATTACACACTTTCCGTAACAGTGGCCTAGTTTACATCGAGCACTTGATACGCGTATCAAGTAGTATATTTGAGCTGATCAACCAATAGCTGAATCAATGTACTAGTTATTTACTATTTGATACGCGTATCAAGTCCACGATGTAAACATAGCCATCAGCCGTAAAAGTTTCGAGGGCTGCGCACAATAAAAAGAATAAGACAAATTGACAAGTGTTAGGCGGGGAGCACAGACTTTTGCATAATGCATAATACATATGCATAAGAAATTCGATTGGTCGAATTCCTTATGCACATGCTAACGGACCAATCAAATTTCTTATGCATATGCGTTATGCGTTATGCAATGGTCTGTGCTCCCCGCCTTAGGGCTATCACACACAAAATACATAGCGTAGCATAAACATAACATAAGACCGCTGGACCAATAAACACCTAGAAAAAAGTCGCCATATTGATTTACATAAGATGCGCATTGGTCCAGCGGTCTTATGTTATGCGTATGCTCTGTTATGCATTTCGTGTGCGATGGGCTTTAGCCTTGTGTCCACGATACTAGGATTGCGTCATAGACGTATAATAAATAGACTGCGCGTTTGGCTGAAAAGTTGTTTTCACTTTAAAAAGAGACAACATGTTTTGAATAGTAACTTTCTCTCTCTCTCTCTCTCTTTCTCTATTTCATTAGACAAAGATGAGATTACTATGCAACATCAGTTGTCTCTTTCTAAAGTGAGGACATTTTTTTAATAGGGCAGAATAGGGAACGCGCAGTCTATTTATTATACGTCTATGGGTTGCGTTCAGATTCCTCACCATATATGTAATACTTCTATATTGCTAGTTCCGTATCTTCACAATGAGAGGATCGAGGCCCATAAAAGAGAGACGCACAATTTTCAAATATGGTCAGACGCTTAAGGACTATAGCATACAAAATGCATAACGAAGCATAAGCATAGCATAAGACCGCTGGACCAATAAGCATCTTATGTAAATCAATATGGCGACTTTATGCTGTGTGCTCATTGGTTTAACGGTCTTATGCTATGCTTATGCTTCGCTGTGCATTTTGTGTGTGGAGGCCTTAAGCCTCGTTATGCGCAGGCGCATCTATTGAGTGAGTGTGAGTGAGAGACTAAGCATTAGAAAATGAGAAAGAACACGAAAAGAGAAAACATTGGTTGCTTTCCTTTTAGAAGACACAAATTAACACAGATTAACACACTCGAGCACAGTTTGCCACAGTTAAATGGAACGCGATATATATAATATGTACATTATAAATACTGTAAATATATTATATTATATTTATTATAAATATTTAAAAAAAATAGAGTTTTATTGTTATTACTGTATTTTCAAATGTAAGAAAAAATAATGATATATATCCAAGGGCAATTAACAATTCGTTTTAAATAAACTAGAAAAATAGTAAACAAATTGAGAGTATGTACATATATTTTTATAATATAAATATTAATGTACTTAATCGTTATTTACGATTACAAAGTACATAATACTTACCATTGTAATCTTTTATTATTAATAATTATTATATTATTTTATTTTATTAATTATGAACACACATTTCACGTACAAAGTATGTTCATAGATTTGACACTGAGAGTGAATGCGTTCTAATATTGTTCAGAATCGGTCAGAAGCACACTCCGACTCTCCTCTCAAGCAGAGTCGAAAAGTGTCGATTGAGTTCGAATGAAATTGTAAATGGAAAGCGACGTGTGTCGATTTGTGTCAGAAGTGTCGACTGTGTTCTCTAAAAGGAAAGCAGCCATTATCGTGTCTGACTAACGCTGTTAGCGCATGCGCACAAAGCAGCTGAAGCGTACTTGAGAGAGAGACTATTATACGTCTGTACCATAATGTTTGACCCTGAGGTCGGCACTCTTCTAGCAATATAGTAGTATTACATATATATTCCCCACCCGGATGCACTATAATACTAGAAGTACTATAGCATACGTGACATGTACATAACAACTTCTAGTGTTATAGGCTACGTTTACATCGTGGACTTGATACGCGTATCAAATAGTAAATAACTAGTACATTGATTCAGCTATTGGCTGATCAGCTCAAATATACTACTTGATACGCGTATCAAGTGCACGATGTAAACTAGGCCATAGTTTGTGGTGGGGAATCTGAATGCAACCTAGAAATCGATCCGAGATCTTGAACCAAGAAATATGTTGTCAATGGCTACGTTTACATCGTGGACTTGATACGCGTAGTACGCGTATCAAATAATAAATAACTAGTACATTGATTCAGCCATGGTGTAAAAAACATGTTTCTTACACCATGGATTCAGCTATTGGCTGATTAGCTCAAATATATTACTTGATACGCGTATCAAGTGCACGATGTAAACTAGGCCAATCAACTTGCAATTTTTATTTAATGTGGCATTTTTATTGACTAAACACTTCTTGGATAAAGATCTCGGGTCGATTTCTGATATCATGGACACAAGGCTTTAGAAGATAGGTAAAAGATTTGAAAAAGCATGAAAAGGTACCAACTAGTTTTTTCTCTTAACTGTTGGCACACTATGAACAACTAGAATGCATGGACGTAGGAAATATATGGACAGAGTGTAAACGGCATTTCTTAGCGAGAGGTATAAAACCGTACGTAGTATATAGCTATTAGATGTGTGAGGGAGTAAAACACGTCCTAACATAACCTATACATGAAACGAGAACAATTAATTTGTGTTTAAATTGACATTATTTGATAAATCAGGGGGTCGATTGTGTATCACACCAAGTAACATGATACACAATCGATCCCCTGCTGAGTTACAGTCGCCGCCATTTTCGTGCCAAATCAGGTGAAGCGGATGCTAAGATCTTACCCTGTCCATTCCTCTATCTACAGACCTTGGGTGGAACCATATATGTAATACTCCTATATTGCTAGCCTACCTCATTTTCCATAGGCGGTGAGCATGATGGAAGGATTACATGGTGTGTGCAGTACGACTCGTTCTCTCTCTAAAATCTGCTCTTCTTTTCTAATCGCGACACGAAAAAATACATGTCTACCAACATAAGGAAATCCCTAGAATTCTAGGAATGTAAGTAGCGTTATATTGCAGAATTGACTGACTAGACTGTTACAATATACGAATGTGTATTATGTGACATATTATACAATATAATTATATATTTATATAATTATATATATATAATTATATAAATATATATAATTATATTGTATAATATGTCACATAATACACATTCGTATATTGTAACAGTCTAGTCAGTCAATTCTGCAATATACCGCTACTTATATTTATATATATATACAGGGTGATTCAGAACAACCCCTGCAGATTGAAATGTCGTATTCCTGAGTAAATTCTGAGATGATTTTTCCTTTACCAAAATTTTCTCCGAAGCTTAATTTTTGAATTATAAAGAGAAATAGTTAACGAATTACGGAAAGAGTACGGAAGGTAGGCAGGGGTGACGCAACTCACCGTCCGACGCAGGTGATTACGTGGGGCGCCTCAGCCTTAGCCCATCGCTTTACGTATCAATACACACGCACATGACACATTCTCGCTCTTCTCACTCACTCACTCTCACTCTGACTTATTCTCACTCTTGCTTACTCACTACCATTTATTTTTCTAATTAAGAAACTAAGCTTAAGAGATAATTTTGCAAAGAAATGTAAGTGTCAGAATTGAGTCAGGAATACGACATTTTTCTCAATCACTTACCTGTAGAGATGCGATGACTTCGTGTTATTGTAGTTTCTTGAGAGAGATGGATGGATCGTATTTCTTGTGACTTCCACAACTTTTTGTAGATATTAAATTGTGTTCCCACTGATAATCCACAGCTGAGTAATCACACGCAAAATATTCTTCTTTTATAAATTTACGTTTCACACATTTTCACTCACGTTTCACTCGCTCGATCACTAATCATTGTCGATCACCGAGTAATTATTTGACTGAAAAGAAATCACTCAAAGAAATACACACGATACACAACACGCGACACGTGTTTACTTCGCGACAGCAAGCAGTCGACTGATTTTTGGTTATGGTTGTACTAGCGCTGCCAACCGTAAATTGCCGCATTCTGAATATTGGAGATATTTGATCAATCGCACGCTTGCATTTACGGTTGGCAGCGCTAGTACAACCATAACCAAAAATCAGTCGACTGCTTGCTGTCGCGAAGTAAACACGTGTCGCGTGTTGTGTATCGTGTGTATTTTTTTGAGTGATTTCTTTTCAGTCAAATAATTACTCGGTGATCGATAGTGATTAGTGATCGAGTGAGTGAAACGTGAGTGAAAATGTGTGAAACGTAAATTTATAAAAGAAGAATATTTTGCGTGTGATTACTCAGCTATGGATTATCAGTGGGAACGCGATTTAATATAATAATCTACAAAAAGTTGTGGAAGTCACAAGAAATACGATCCATCCATCTCTCTCAAGGAACTACAATAACACGAAGTCATCGCATCTCTACAGGTAAGTGATTGAGAAAAATGTCGTATTCCTGACTCAATTCTGACACTTACATTTCTTTACAAAATTATCTCTTAAGCTTAGTTTCTTAATTAGAAAAATAAATGGTAGTGAGTGAGCAAGAGTGAGAATAAGTCAGAGTGAGAGTGAGTGAGTGAGAAGAGCCAGAATGTGTCATGTGCGTGTGTATCGATATGTAAAGCGATGGGCTAAGGCTGAGGCGCCCCACGTAATCACCTGCGTCGGACAGTGAGTTGCGTCGCCTCTGCCTACCTTCCGTACTCTTTCCGTAATTCGTTAACTATTTCTCTTTATAATTCAAAAACTAAGCTTCGGAGAAAATTTTGGTAAAGGAAGAATCATCTCAGAATTTACTCAGGAATACGACATTTCAATCTGCAGGGGTTGTTCTGAATCACCCTGTATATATATATATATATATGATATATATATATATATATATATATAAATATTAATTATATATATATAATATGACAACAGACACTGCAATTAAGGTAAAATTATTTGAATTCGAAGTATCAAGAGTCTAGCATCTATCCTCATAAAAAATGATCTATACAATATATACCGTCAACTATTTAATTAATCTTTGGATTTGTATTAACAGTCAAAAGAAAATGCACTAAGATTTCACGTGACGTACGATTCGTCGGAAATTCAATTTAGAAACGTAAATTTCCAATATGTTGAAGGAAAACCTATTTTTAAAAATGTATCGTTCACCATACCGAGTGGCAAGAAGGTTGCTATTGTTGGAGGATTTGGTTGTGGGTAAGCTATCAGGTATATAAACTATATACAGGGTTGGGCAAAAGTCCGGAAACGGTCAAATATCTCGAAAAGGATCAACTATAGCGAAAAATTGTAAATAGCAAAGTTGTAGGGCTTAAAAAAATGTACCTAATGATGACTAAAAATTTTACTTTGAGTGGAGGACGAAGATCATATAAAAGTCAAATTGAATTTTTTAAATGGAACTGCCTACTTTTTATTGCATATTCTTATAGCTTATCTCGAGACCTTTCCAAAACACTATAATAAAGTATTTTTTTGTTAAGTATTTTCCGAGTTATAAAGCTTGAAATAATTTCATAATTTTACATAAACTGTAAAATATCTCGTAAAATATTTACTTTTCGATGACCTTACCTCAATACTTTTATGCACAGAATAATGAGAGGAATCAATTGGTGTAAAGAAAACACATAGTTGTTTTTAAGAAAAAATATGTAATTGTTAGTTACAAATTGCATATTTTTTCTTAAAAACAACTATGTGTTTTCTTGACACCAATTGGTTCCTCTCATTATTCTGTGCATAAAAGTATTGAGGTAAGGTCATCGAAAAGTAAATATTTTACGAGATATTTTACAGTTTATGTAAAATTATGAAATTATTTCAAGCTTTATAACTCGGAAAATACTTAACAAAAAAATACTTTATTATAGTGTTTTGGAAAGGTCTCGAGATAAGCTATAAGAATATGCAATAAAAAGTAGGCAGTTCCATTTAAAAAATTCAATTTGACTTTTATATGATCTTCGTCCTCCACTCAAAGTAAAATTTTTAGTCATCATTAGGTACATTTTTTTAAGCCCTACAACTTTGCTATTTACAATTTTTCGCTATAGTTGATCCTTTTCGAGATATTTGACCGTTTCCGGACTTTTGCCCAACCCTGTATATAACACAAAGTGAGATGGAAGAAAATACAGGGAGTGCGAAAAGGACGCTTACACACCAGTTGTGCCAAACTTTAAAAGCTAAATATTTCGTTTTTCGCAGTTGCCTGCCCTGTGTTTTTTCGTGCACCGAAGGCTGAAAAGGGGCGTGGTTTACGAGTTCTGCACACACCATGTAATCCTTCCATCATGGGCGGTGCGTCCGTCGATGAAGTGAGACAGATAGCAGATGACTTGGCCATTCTGCACATGCGTGAGCCTGTCAGACAGGCCGCGTATATTTGTGGAATAACAACTTTTGCGTTTTTATTCATTTTAATAAATGCGTACTCATTCGATGAATAACGTGAGTTTTAGATAAAATAACCTAAATATACCTAAACACGCCGTACTGATACAAAATAAGTTCTGCACATGCCCATTCTCGGTTTTAGTGCATGCGTACAACGCACAAGTCGTCTGCTCTAGAGTGAGAGACGAATATTGTCCACACCGTAATGTTTTCGTAGACTCCCGAGCTCAATCAGCAATATAGTAGTATTACATATATGGGTGGAACACACTCCGATAGTGGAGGGACGGAAAACACCTCCACGCGTACACTTTTTAATGCGAAGTGAGGTTTCACATAGATTTGCAATTTTCGACGCGAAGCTAGGTTTTACATAGGTTTACAACTTTCCACGCAAAACGAGGTTCAACTCAAACCTATGTATGTGATTTTTTGGGGATGGAAATAATGTAAATAATAAATTTTTCACACTCGCCCTAAAAATTATCATCATCATCATCATTGGCCAGACAGCCCCTCGTGGGCCAGTGCCTGCTCTAGTTTCTGCCTCCAAATCTTCTTGTCCATAGCCTCTATCCTACCATTTAATATTTGTTTTGGTGGATAACCTTCTGGCGCTCTTTGTATATGTCCTGCCTAAGTCGTTGTACTCTTATGTATGCCACAATATCGTGATATCATACAATTGATATAGTTCTTTATTATATCTTCGACGCCATTCACCATCAATGTTAGTCCCTCCAAAGATTCTACGGAAAATTTTCCTTTCAAAAATACCTAGGAGGTTTTCGTCACCTTTACTCAGAGTCCATGTCTCGCAGGCATATGTTAATATTGGTTTTATTAGCGTCTTATATATTTTCATTTTTGTTTTTCTGCCGATAAGGTGGTTTCTTAGGTATTTGTTGAGTCCTTGCGCGCACTTAGATGCTGACACTACTCTCTGCCTTATTTCTTTACTTATATCATTTTCATTATTAATGTTCGTGCCGAGGTATTTGAAAGTTACTTCAAAATTGTAATCTCCCACCGTTAAATTTTGGCCGATCCTACGTGCTCTCGTTTTTGGCGTTGTTGATATGAGAACCTTTGTTTTTTCTTTGTTGATTGTTAGGCCTATTTCCTTTGCGGCTTCTTCGATGTTGATAAAGCTTTCTTTTAGGTCATTAACTGACCTCGCAATAATGTCAATCATCCACGTATGCTAGAAGCTGCATTGACTTCAGAAGAATGGTTCCTTTACAATTGACCTTCGACTGTCTTATCACCTTTTCTAATGCCAGGTTGAATAGAAGGTACGCCAGGCCATCTGCTTGTCTGATTTCTCTAGTTGTGTCAAAAGTCTCCGACAGTTCATTCTGAATTCTCACTTTGCATGTTACCCTTGTCATTGCTGCTTTTGTCAACCTTATAATTTTCGGTGGGATTTGGAGTTCCCACATTGCATCATATAATTTTGACCTTACCACGCTATCATATGCAGTTTTGAAGTCAATAAATAGGTGATATGTGTCTATACCATGCTCTTCTTGTTTTCTCCAGGATTTGTCGTAGAGTAAATATCTGGTCAATTGTTGATTTTTCTCCCTTGAATCCAGTTTGGTACGTCCCTATGCATATGGACGTAGTCTCTCGCACAGCACATTTGAGAGTATTTTGTATATCGTATTGAGAAGTGTTATTCCTCTATATAGTTTCCACATACTAGCTGGTCTCCTTTTTGTGGAGTGGGAATATCACGCAAACGCCTAATTCTTCTGGGATTTCTTCTTCATTCCATATGTTAGTGATGATCTCATGTTATTACGGGAATGATACTCACACCCGTTGCTCTAATCAGTTCAACTGGTATCGCATCCTCTTCAGGCGATTTATTATTTTTTAGTTTCCTTTAGTTTCCGGCTTTTCTTACCTCGTCTACAGATGGTGGGTTTTCTTCTTCTATTTCTGCACTTTGTTGTTCCTTTTGGTGGTTTTGTTCTTTGTTGTTGTTATTCTTACTGTTCAATAATTCACTAAAGTGTTCTCTCCATCGGTCAAAGATCTCTATCTTGTTACTTATGACGTTTCCATTTTTGTCTTTGATTATGTAGATTCTCGGTTTGAATTCATTTCTACCTTTATTGATACTTTGGTAGAATTTCCTAACTTTGTGTTGACTGTGCAGTTTCTCTAATTGTTCAAAGGTCTCTTCATTTTGTGCTCTCTTTTTTCTTTTATGTGTCTGTTTTTCAATCCTTCTTAGCTCTCTGTATTTTTCTCTTGAGGCCTTAGTTTGCCTAGTCTGCATAACTAAATATGCTTGATTTTTCTTTTTTGTCACTTCCCTGCATTCTTCGTTAAACCAGTCCTTGTTGCTATCATGTTTTGTTCCTAGTATTTTCTCCGCTGCTGTTCTTAGTGCGCCATTTGTTTCTAGGTGTTGTTCAATATATTTTGAAAACTTTTTGGCCATAGGTTCTCTCTTAAGGGTTTCTATATTTGGCTTCTTTTGCTTCTATTGCTTTTATTTTGGAGATGCGTTCTCTTATTATTGCTCTCACCAGATAGTGATCGGAGTCCACATTCGCACCTCTCATGGTTCTTACATCCATTAAATTTGATAGACGTGCGTCTATTAGGACATGGTCAATCTGATTTCGTGTTCTCTGATCTGGTGATATCCATGTTTATTTATGTATTTCTTTCCTTGGGAACATAGTACTGCCCACCACCATGTTTTTCTCGGTCGCAAAGTTGACAGTCCGTTATCATCACACTCTTGGTGCAGACTATGCTGATCTGTTTGTCGTTGGTAGAACGCTTCCTTCCCTATTTTTGCATTTAGATCTCCAACTATTATCTTCACATCGTTACGGGAGCAGTTATCATATATTCTTTCCAGTTGTTCGTAGAACACATCTTTTTCGTGCTCCATTTTATCCTCTGTTGGTGCGTAAGCATTAATTATGCTGATGTTATGGAACCTGCCTTTAATGCGTATTATACATATTCTTTGGTCCACCGCGATGTACCGGTCTCCAATCCAGTATCTGCTGCCTTAGTCTTTGTCCTACTATAAAACCTACTCCAAATACATGATCCTTCTCTACAACTATAGTATACGTCCCAATTTTTCTTGTGCAGAATCCCGTTTCCCATCCACCTTGTTTCCTGTGTCAGTTTTGTATACGGTTAGTACGTCGAGTAATTGCCGCAGAGCTCCGCTTCTGTATAGTGTTCTTACGTTCCAAGTGTGCATTCTGAAATCATTTTCCTTTTTACTTTTGCTGGGTTGTTGTGTTGGGTTCAATCCTATCCGAGGCCTTCTTTGAGCATTCGTAACTGTTTTCTTTTTTCCGAGGTCGGGTAGTTAGCCCAGCGCTCGACCCTCTCTAGGAGGACCAGATCCTCTGTTCCTGTATTTCCTTTTGGAGTTGGCTACCCAATTTTCCATACAGGTTAACGGTGTCACCACTTGAAGATGTGTCAGGAGATTGAGAGGGGTGTGAGTCATTTCGGGAGATCAACCATCTTGTTGCACACTACTCTCCTTTAGACACCCTAAAAATTATCAATATTAGTAATATATCACAAATGATTAAATTTTTTTGTGTTTTTTTTTGCGGCACACAATCACGAATGATATAATTTTGATGAAATATGTCACAAAAAACAGATACGTTAAAGAAAAAATAGATCGTATAAACATATAAATGAACAAGACCGTTTAAATAGTAAAATTAATTGATGCAAATGTTTAATCTGAAATTCTATGTTTCTTGAAAATGGTCACTCTTAAAAATGAGTTTACTTAAAAATAATGCGCGCGCGCGCGCGCGCGTGTGTGTGTGTGTGTGTGCAAGAATAATTAAAATTTCATTAATAACTGTTACATTTTTTATTTCAAAGGAGAAAATCTTTAAAACACATAACTTTTGATTTCTCTGTGGGAGATGTTAATTTTCCTACAGACAATATTCCTTCCAATATTACCAATTCAAATACTTCCTAGAGAATCCGAGGAAATACCAGGCAATCTCAAGGAATCCGAGATAGTACCAGACAATCCCAGGGAATCCCTTATCGCGTTCTGTCTGTAGAAACTTTAACGCGCACAATCCAGGCAAAAATACTGAAATACCTGCTTTTAACAAACAAGAAATACATATACGCTAGATTTTTTGTTCCATTGATTTTCACATGTTAACGGGTTGTCATTCGTTATTCTGCGTTCGGTTTCGGTGCTGTATGGTCGTCGTCGCATACTATGTCCCGAAAGTGCCGTGTGCTCTGTGCAAATAATTTAATAATTAATAATAATTAATAATTAATGACCAATCAGCTCGATTAATTAGTTCCCACGATCAGTGGTTAATGAGTATCGAGATGATGGTAACTATTTAATCGAAATAGGTATTTTTGTGATTTATCTATATGGAATCGAAGTAACAAAATGGAAATTACAAGCTACTATTTTGCTGCGATATTTTGTGTGAAATATTATCTTTCATTATATATATAACGTCATTTATTTTATTCTATAGATTTTAAAGGATTTCGTTCCAGAATTTGAGACAAAATTCTATTTATAATACTATTTATAATATCGTATACTATATATATTGTAAGAAAAATGTAAAAAATTAAAATATAACATGTATGTATATAAAATATGTATTAAAATATACACACATGTATACGTTAGAATACATATGTAAAATTATAGACAAATTCTATTACATTTGGAATATTATTTCGTTTCTTAAATATAAAAGTATTTAAAAAAATTAATATATTTTATAAAATATTGTAAATTCTTTTAATAAAATTCTTTTATATTTTACAATCATTAAATTATTAAATTTTTTAAATATAAAATTGCAAACAAAATTCTCTCTTTATTTTGAGCGATTATTAAATTACAAAATGTCAAGAGGACCAGCCTATTTATATAACTGTGTACGTGGGAAGAAGGATCACAAAGGCATATACATGTATTCATACTTTTTGTTTCTTTATTTGTCTATGTATCGTATTTATATTTTTCAAAACTAAAATACACTGGGTTTATTATTAAAGTTAGTGTCACATCCATGAAGACTATGCTTCTTATAACTTTCCAGTACAATGCGAATTTAGTCAACAGATCTGAAAATAGAAAACATCAATTAGTATAATCGGATATATAATATGACGGATATCATAATATGTTATTGCCAAAAACATAATCACAATATTAATACAACAAGCGAATAACTATACTTGAATTTAAATTTATAAGTTATTCTTAAGAAGACGATATTCTGAAACATAAACAATTGTTAGAATCACCTCGATTCTTGATGAAAATAACATATTTAATTATATAGTATCTTTACATATTTAATTATATAGCTATCTCTACTACATATAAAATATATTTTTGTTATAATATGAAAACATGCTGCATGTAATTACGTAAAAGTATTTCAAGTTATTTATTTATTTATCGTAAATGTGTCATTCAGTATATCATTGTAAATCGATGATAATATTTTATAAATATTTTGTATAATTGTCAAAGATATAAAAATACATAGATGTGCAAATCAAAAGATATAGAAATACATAAGTAAGATAGATATCATACAATATTTTTAAAAAATTCATCACATGTAAAAATTGACGTCACTATAAATTATGCATGCAGGATCTTTTCTAATAAATTTACGTTCTATTGTACATACACAACACGAAGTGTATTTGTGAAGCCCGAGCCCTGTTGCCATCCTGTCACAACTATAACAGAATCACCAGTTTTGATAAAACCACGATTTTTGCCAAAATTTAATCCGTATTGTACACGTATGTCCACATCCTTCACCCAATCGGCCAATGGTGTTCCTGCATAATAAAGATTAGTGTTGAGTATAACGCATATACAGGGTGTCTGAAAATTTTTAGCACAGCCGAAGTGTACAGCTAAATTGGCTCATACTGATGATAAAAGTCAAATACCATTATACAATATTCGCAATAGTTATTGAGTTATTAATTAAAGTATTTGAGCCAATGCGCGCGTGAGAAAGTGGTAGGTTGGGCTGTTCGACTTCCTCGCTTATACATCGGGAACATTAAATTACATTAAATTAATTTAAAAAGATAGGCCAATCCGCGCGAGTAAAAGCGCGCGACGAGAAGAGACCTCCCCATTGCAAAATGATAGAAGTTGGTCGACTGTGCGGCGAAGCGATGGAAGGTCCGATCTACAAAGGACAATCGTCGCAACGAACGCGGATCTTTATCTGGATAGGGTTTGACACGAGGATCTGCGTTCGTCCTTTGTAGAGCGCTCCTCCCGTCGCTTCACCGCGCGGCAGGCCGGCTCCTATCATCTTACAGTGGGGAAGTCTCTTCTCGTCGCGCGTTTCTACTCGCGCGGATTGGCCTATCTTTTTAAATTAATTTCTCGTTAATTATTGCAAAAACAACAAAGTGGTAAAGGACTTTTCTACTTGATTTTACCTGTTCTACCTGCACTACGACTTTTCCAAAATTTTTCGGACACCCTGTATAATATATATATAATAATACGCTGTAAAATAAATATTAAAATAACTATTTATCGATATTATACCTTCATAGTACAATGGTAATATTCCGCGATACAAATGTGCTTGTCGAGCAACTTGTTGAAATCTGGTAACCGCAATAATGGGACAACGAGGTCTATATTTCGAAATTAGATGTGCGGATCGACCAGATGTTGTAATAACAATGATAGCACTTGCCAAACATTTAACAGATGCTTCTACAGAGGCAATGGCAATAGTATGCGTAGCATCAATAGGTGGCAGAGCTTTGCTCGATAGATCATGGAAAATTTGAGTTTGCCAGATTGCAGCTTCTGCTTCCTTACAAATGTTGGCCATTGTGCGAACACACTCTACAGGATATTCTCCCTTTGCTGTTTCACCTAAAATTGCAACCAGATTTATAATCTCATCCGATAATATAAACAGTATATCAATATATACAATATATCCATATATATATATATATATATATATATACTTGAAAAACATTAATTTATCTCGAAAATAAATACTAAATATTTGTTAAATTTCAGTTTCAATTAATCATATTAGAATGCATATCTACATTTAATATAGACTTAATAAATACTTAATAGACTTTATATACACTTAATATAAAGTTTATCAGCTTCATTTTTAGTCACATATATTTCCGTCTTATTATTGCATTATGTTTTTCTTTCTCTTCTCTTTTTCCTTTTTTTCTTTTTTTCTTTACATGTCTTAAGTATACTGTTTCATTATATTTTCATTTTTTTATATTCCACTGTAAATTATTATATTTTATCCTAATTTTTCTAATTTTAATATATATCGGAATGAAGTACCTGACAACATAACGCAATCAGCACCATCGAGAATGGCATTAGCAACGTCTGAAGTTTCGGCTCTTGTGGCACGTGGTTTTTTCACCATAGACTCCAGCATTTGCGTGGCGCAAATTACTGGCTTGCCAACTTTATTACATCTGCTGATCAAAGATTTCTGTGCCAGAAATACCTTCTGCTGTGGTATTTCTACTCCCAAGTCACCACGTTCTACCATGATACCATCGGATACATCGATAATCTCGTCGAAATTCGTCATACCTTGTTGGTTCTCGATCTTCGCTATGATTTTGATGTTTTTACCCTTTTCACCGAGAATGTCACGGATCTGAGTTATTACAGCAGCATTTTTAACGAAGGAAGCAAATATCATGTCAATTTCTTGTTCAACACCAAACTGAAGATCAGATTTATCTTTTTCTGATACTGCTGGGAGATCCACCGGCACTCCCGGCAAATTCACACCCTTGCGAGAACCTAACATGCCACCATTTTCAACGATCGTCGAAATTAAATTGGGACCTAAAAAAATAAGATAAATTAGATAACATTCTTTATATTGTTTTCCATAGTTATATTGATATTTTTCCATTGATTATCTAGATATAGAATAGATCAAAATTATTGTTTTAAGCTAAAATTATCAATTTCATACATTAAATTTCCTTAATTGGAGTCTTAGTTGTTTACGTTTCAAAGATATGTTTTTTCCAGTTGTTTTTCAGACGACTATCTAGGTATATGCCCAGATATTTGACCTCAGACGAGAAGGAAGAAAAAGAGATTCACATGATTGATACTTACTGACAGCAGAAACAATGAGTGAAATCAAGCCATCGTCCACAAATATACGATTCCCCATCTTTAACACCTTTGAGATATTTTCGTAGCCAACATAAACAACTTGAGCATTCCCTTTCTCCATGTATGACTTGTCGGTAGACAGTTTAAAAATCTGGCCTTTAACCAATTCAACTTCAGCTGAATCACCCTAATTTTTAAAAAATTGTAAATATTTTAAAAGATTTTTAATATTTTCTATCATGCTAAATTGAATGTCTTGCATTTTAGACATATTAATCACATACGCCTTCTAATAGACCGGTACGGATTTCAGAACTCTTCGTGTCGAGAGCGATAGCAACAGGAATGTTAATCCCGGCACGGGCAGTTAAATTCTTTCGCGCCTGACGAATATTAGCGATAGTCTCAGCATGATATTCGTGGGATCCGTGAGAAAAGTTCAATCGGGCAATGTTCATCCCTGTCTCTATCATCTTCTCCAAAGTCTCCACAGATTTTGATGCGGGACCGATTGTACAAATGATACCAGATAAACGGACAAAAGATACTCGACTGTCGATGTCCAGAGCGCACATATGATCCAAATGCTTTTGGGCGTATAACGCCTGTGTATTCGTCTTGCTAGCCATCTATAAGAGTTCAATTAGATCAGAAGAAAGTCAGATTAAAGATAAAATCCAAAGATGGTCATTTGTCGGCTAGATATAAAAAATATAGAAAATTTTATGTGACTTGATTTGAGTGTGCTCTTCACAGGTAGACACATCAATTTATTTGAGATAAGGTAATTACATTTTATATAATATACAGGGTGTCCTTCCATAGATGTCCGAGCAAATATCTCGCAACTGGTTGAAGTTACATGAAAGTGTAATAAGAGAAATTTGCACGGCTCTGACAATGAGTCAGCTACAAAATGCAAGTATAAATTTTTTTTTACTCGTGACTTTTCAAGTTATGTAGCTCAACATGGTTTTTTTAAATGAATACCTATAATTTTTTTTGCATATTTATATAGTAGGAGTCATTTGCAATCAAAATCATATGTAGTAAAAAATTGCTACTATGCATCGTTTACGAGATAATCGGCATCTTAAGTATTAAAGTAGTAAATTGGATTGTAAGTATTTTTGAACGTGGTTTGGAATGTCAAAGAGATTAAGAAAGTAAACAAACATTGTTTTTTCATGAAACATTTATTAACACATAAATTGCTCGAAAGTATTACCATCATGTTCTATGCAGCATTCAACGCGTTTTATAACGTAAGCACGTAATTTAGAAGTATCAAAAAATTATGTGCACGCTGTATTAAAGAAATACAAATACAAACCGTTTCGTGATAATTATTTGCTCGGTTATATTTGCTCGGACATCTATGCAAGGACACCCTGTATATAATCAAACTCAACACACATCCATCAATAAGAAAAATGTCATTAATAAATTTAATATGTATGAAGATAGCTGCCAACAAAATATGAAATCAAGGAATGCATATGATTCAGAAATTCATATTACTTCTTTAGAATGCTTTCAGTCATTACGTTAATGGATGAATTACAATTTTGACCTTCTCGTAGAGTATCACGAATAAAATACATGATGCAAAAATAGTGGGACAGACTTTCCTCCTTTCGAAGCACTGTCGCTTTTAGCTGCAAATATAGAGTGATAAAAATAGATTCATTACTTAGATGTTTTATTACTTGTTAAACATTTGCTCAGTGTGGAAATGAAATAATAAATGAATACTTACGCATATACACAGAATAAGCTAACAAAAATTTTCGTTTTTTTTTGTAACCCACTGATTTATGTAAAATATATCGATAATATATCTTTTGATGTATGGAGTATATATATACTATATATATGTGTGTGTGTATGTGTGTGTGTGTGTGTGTGTGTGTGTGTGTGTGTGTGTGTACATATATGTAAGAATACATATATATAAGAAAAGATATACATATACATATAAGATATACATATATACAGATATACATAAGAGATATATAAGAAAAAAACATGTAATTGTTAGTTACAAATTGCATATTTCTTGTTAAAAACAGCTAAGTGTTTTCTTTACACCAATTAATTCCTCTCATTATTCTGTGCATAAAAGTATTAAGGTAAGGTCATTGAAAGGTGAATATTTTACGAGATATTTATAGTTTATGTAAAATTAAGAAATTATTTCAAGCCTTATAACTCGGAAAATACTCAATAAAAAAAATTGATTATAATGTTTCGGAAAGCTCTCGAGATAAGTTACAAGAATATGCAATAAAATATAGGGTGTTCCATTTAAGAAATTGAAGGTGTCCTTGACCTGACCTTAACGATGCCACCCAAGGTCAAACCAATGACACCATCTTATGTTCCCTCAAAACCATATAATTTTCGTGTAAAACGTTTTTCTCTAAAATGCTTAGTTTTTGAAAGGAAAGGGGTGGTTGGGTGGTCAGAACATCCTGTATATATATATATATATATATATATATATATATATATATATATATATTCTATATATGAGATTGATGTTGTGGCATAAATTTTATTTCGTAATTAGAAAAAAAATTTAATGGAAAAATTAGATGACCTTGTAAATCACTCAATTTTTTTCAAAAGATAGTGAATACTGAATAATGTCGAAAATGTGTTAAAATGTCCACAACAATCAGAAACATTATTCTATGGACGTAGTTATTACTGGTGGAGGCATTTCGAACATTTATAAAAGTAAAATTTTCTGTAAAGTTTAAATTTTCAATTTTTGACCTAGACTTTCAAACATGATTTTTTGAGAACACTTGCCTAAATTTAAAAAAACAAGATAGTTTTGTAAAAAAAATTGAAAAGACTTCAAAACGATTATCAGATTACCATTACTATTCATTTTTTTAAATTTTTAACTATCCTAAGCAAATGAATGGGATGAAAAAGAGAAGAGAGAACGGTTGTATTTATTACAATTATATATTGTTCTTAAAAACAAATTGGCGTTTTTCGACATTTTCACCGACTGATTTCTGTGAGATCAGTCAGTGAAAAAAAAAGAATGATGTGAAACATTTTTGTTGATTGTACATGATGTATCTTCAATAATATAAATATTGAAAATAACTTTTGAATAACTTTTTTATTTCTCGATCAATTGTCTCGACTAATCAAAAGCACAACCTCGTTTTAGAGTTGTTATTTTTAATCAGATTTTCGAAATAATCTCCATCACTCATAGCACAATATTTAATTTTTTTTCAAAACTTAAAATAGAGGCTTGGAATGACTGCAAATTCACCTGATTTAAACGATTTCTCTTTATAGAACTTTATTAAGAACAAAAGTTTACAAAAATGAGTTAAAAACAGTAAAATATGTTTAATTCTCTTTTTTATTATTTTACCAAAAAACTTGTACATAAAATAATCATGTATTACAAAAATATGTAATATGATTCCACAGCTATTCTTCTGTGACATGATTTTTCTGACAAATTGAATTTACCTATCTTTTATCTGTATGATACTACTAAATCTTATTTTCTGCATTGTTAGCTTATCATGATTAAATAATCTTGTCATAAAATTTATGATGCGTTCAAAACACCTGACATTTCAGACGGATGAAAAACATTTCACAATTCTACGCCGTTTATCAATTCTGGAATCGTTTTTAGCAATGTATACTCAAATATAGTCTTATACTATAGATGATATTAATTGCGAATTGTAATGCGGAACTTTAGCTCATAACTTTGTCCTAATAATATAGCAAAATTTAAACACTATTTTAAAACATAACAAAAGTTATAAGTCCACATTATCCACATTATTCTATTATACCATTATTTTATTATAACATCATACCATATATCTTTGCAAACTACTATTACAAAATTTCATAATGATGTCATTTGATAATGAAAAACATTGTTATGTCTACTTTTTACATTAAAATTGGGGTAAGAATTTTTTTTAAAGTATGATAAAAAAGTATGAATAAGTATAATTTTTTTTTTTTTAATTGACGACAAAAAAATGTAATGTCATTATCTACTAATTTTACCTTTTGTAAAAAAATGTTTTAAACTTTCATATAAAAAAAGATATTTATTTTTTTAATTAACAGTTTCTATTTCATATAATTGAGAAACTGACAATGTTATAGAGAAGAAAAAAGAAAGAATGATGGTTCTTATTAAGCAAATTGCATATAAGATTCGAGTGTACTGCATAAAATAATATAGGAATTTATGATTTTAGATCTATAATGATTTCCATTTCATATATATATTCATATTGTATGTATATACATATATATACGTATATATATATATATATATATATACCTATCTTATACATATATACATATATATACATATGCAAAGTTAATTGCTTTTGCAATTTACTATATATTGTAAATTGCAAAAACGAAATTAACTTTGTGACTAATTTGATTAATTTACATATTCATACAACCAATTTCCTCCAATTTCTCTTGAAAAATTACTGTGCTTTAGTAACAGTTAACTTTTAGCGATTGAAAAATTCTAATGTTATCAATAATAGGAGGTTACGCCATTCAGTACTTTCAGCTTCTTTGTCAAAAACTTCAATAATTGCCTGTACACTACTGATTAATACCAGAATTTTTCAATCGTTAAAAATGAGTCCATTAGCTACTAGTGCACAAAGTAAATTTCAAAAGAATAACTAAAATCATCTTCAAGATTTTAAAAAATCTATCTTTGTGCTGAACACTTTGTATCTGCGGAACTAAGCATTTAATGAAAAAAGTTACATAAATTTCTCTTCTAAAATTTTAAGATGTGTGTGGTCTCTTTAATTTCCCTTATTTAGGGAAATTTAGGATCCTGTATATGTACGCATACACATACATACACACAATGATTATATGTAGAATATTATATAAAATCCAATTGCAATTTTATTTTAATTTAATTTTTTAAGGAAAACAATATAAAAGTTATTATTCTAATTATTTTTCATTATTCTTTTTATTTTTCTATATATACAAACAGAGATTACACAAAAGAAAGATTATACAAGAGAAAGAAAAAATAAGTTGTGTGTAAAAAATTTTTTACAGGATGTCACACATATACATTTTTTACATGCATTTTATTTTGAGCAAAGAATTTTTAAAATACAATGCAAACATTACAGTGGAGTCTTGTTGGATGGGACCGCCTCGGATTATTAAAAAACTCGGATTATCGGAATGACGTTAAGAAATGAATGACATTTTGAAATAAAATCACGCTAAATATATATACATAAAAATTTTATGTATTAAATTAATTAAATGTTTGACAATATTTTTAGACAAAATCTTTAGATATATAAAAAAAGCTCAGATTATTGGAAACTCGGATTATCGGAGCTCGGATTACTGAGACTTCACTGTAATTCGTTTGAATACGCGTGCATAAAAAAATATTTATATATTTATATTAAAAAGATGTACCTTCAAGGAGATAACCACTAAAACACTGCGTAGTGATTTTTTAGCGAGAAAAATAGATCGAGAAAACTGGACCAGAACTCAAATTGGGACTCCTGTTTACCGAGCGACTGCTCTACCAACTAAGCTACTAAGCTACCAAAGCCCTGATATCCTCGCTTATCTACTCCATTTTATAGAATAAAGCGGTAAACGATATGCTAACAGTGAGTCCAAAGTGATATTGGCATCTCGTCCAATTCAAATTAATTTACCTATTTGTGTTTGTTGTGTGTATATGTATGTGTGTGTTGTGTAGTATTTTTATAATTCGAATATAAAATATACTTAACAAAAAAAATTAAAAATTAATTTATTGTCCATGTAAGTGTAAGATTTATTGAATTGTCTGTGGATTGGTTTCTTTAGACTTGAGAAATATGATTTAAATTGTAGATTAAATCATAAAATATCATTTATAAATTCTTTATTATTTCTTTGTAAATTTCTTACTTATGAACTTATTTTCTTATTGCCAGTAAAGCATTGCTTCAAAGATGTGAGAAAACAAGATCGAGAAAATACATCTGCCGTCTGTACAATTTGTGCAAAAACATTAAAAGGCAGTCTTGTTGTTACCATAACTTAACTATAATTAAACTTAACCATAACAACTTAAATCATTTGAAAATAAGAAATATTTTATTTATTTTTTTTAAGAAAAGAGATCAAACTAGGCTTTTGCCCAAAGAGATCAAACTATCCTTTTACCATGCTTTTTATAAGTTACAGAATTAATTTACACACTTATTTATTTATTTTATTTTGACTGATGAGTAGTAACATTTTATTCTTCTTATTTATATATATAAATAATTTATTAATTTGTTATCTCTGATATTTATGTTGATATAAGTTGATAAACATGGAGTCGTAAAGTGAATAATTGTTTGACAATTGTCAGTGTAATAGCATAGTATGCTATGATATAATCATAAAATAATTGAGGTAATAATCACTCAAAATATTCAGTTTTTATAGCAGAAACTTATAACACTTATAAGATTTTCCAGAATTTGAAATCATCTTTTGCAGTTTTTTAATATTACTCTTAAGTTTCAGACGCTATGACGTTTTGCCTGTACATTAGGGTGGTTCTTATTTATACTACATCGAAAATTAAAAAAAAAGTTTTTTTGTCTCACCTATAAAAGTTTATTTCAATCGGATAAATCGGGAAAGAGTGCCGAAGAGCGTCTAAATGTTCTAAAATAAGGATTTAATTCTTATTTTTTATTCTTATTTTTATTCTTATTTTATCCGATTGAAATAAACTTTTATAGGAATTATTTTTTCATAAAATGGAACCATTTTAAGGGGTGAGACAAAAAAATTTTTTTTTTAATTTTCGATGTAGTATAAATAAGAACCACCCTACTGTACATACATTACGACATTACAGATTATGAGGTATATAATCAATGACATATACATATATTACTAGACTAAAGCATTCTCTTGGGAGGAAGGGGTGAAGCCGGCCGTTGGCAGTTACCGTATATCGAGGTTTTCAACTTGACATGACAGCCTACGATAAAATGAGAAAGAAAACAACGGTTCAACGTTCTCACTCTATCCCTCTCGTCTACAAACTATGCGAATGCAGAGTGTCCAAAAAGTATCGGAACGGTCGAATAACTCTTTAGGGACAAGTTTTCTGAAAAAAAGTTTCCGACAAAAGTTGTGAGAGTCTATCATGTAGTGACCTTGAACTTGGAGTTGATTTTCAAGGTCATTTGAAGATTAACTCGAATTTTTCAAATGGGAACTCCCATTTTTTTATCCCGGAAAGAGCGGAAAATTTTACGTGTACACACACTGGAGGGGGTTTGGAGTCGACCGCAGAAATGACGAGCCGAGGGGTCTCTAGCTCTATTGTGATAACACATTCACAAAATGATTACAAATCAACCCTATTTACATAGTAATTCCGCCTGAGAAATGATTCGTAGATCGACGTCCAAACGATGTCAAATCATGCAATTTCAATATCTTTGTTTCAAATTGCCACCATTTTGAAAATAATTGTGCGATTTTTTTATAATCACGCAATAAATAGAAGTTCACTGATTATAAAAATTTTTATTTTTCATGCATTCGAATTGGCAAAACTTATTGGATAATCCGGTGTTGCAAAAATTGCACAGATTATTTTGGCATCATTTTTTATATAAACAAAACATTTTTTATTAAAAAAATTGTACTGTAAGGATCGCTTTATAAATACAATATTTATATACATGCTATTTTGCAAAAAAAACCTAAAAAAAAACCTTTATTTTAAAATAAAATCAGAAAACACTCTCTTAATATAATTAACTGCATTATAAAGTATTCTAAAATTTAAACATTCAATCAAATTTTAAATATATTTAAAGAGATTTTTCTTAATGCAATTAGAGTAAACATGTTAGATAATTTCGATAATTTTAAAGCGACAATTTCAAAAGAAAAAATTACTTTTCTGAGCAGCATAATAAAAAAATGTTCCACTTATTAAATGTTCCACTTATTATTGTATGATAATTTTATTACAATTACTTTCTTTAGAATTTACTCACAATTCTAACCCTTCTAAAGAATGATAGTTTACAAATTTGGAGTTATATCACGTTACTTGTCCAACTATTTATTCCATTATGTGTTAATGACTGCGTTCAGCGATAAAAACTGCTCAATAAACACTCAGTGATTCTTTATTAGTTTCTACATTTAGATCCAGTGAGGAACTAAAAGCAAGAACCAATTATATTAAAGAACTATTGAATGTTTACGCCAGCTAATATGTGATCAGTTATCAGTATGTTATAATTATACATATATGCAGAATTATACATATACTCCTACAGATTTTCTTATACATATATAGGGTGTTCACAAAACCGACAACCTTTGTTAACGTGTTTGGATGGTTATTTTAAGCAAAAAAGTCAAATATATCATGAGTCAGTTCAACTTCGTTTCTAAGGAATTAATTAAAATTACTTTTGTTGCATAAAACCCCATAATGAAAGCTCTTCGATTTCCTTATAATAATTATTTGATTTATTGATGAAATTACATTAATATCATAATATCATTACATTCATTCTATTGACATTCAATAGAATGTCCGTTCACAAGCATTGTTCAAATTGTTCATCACGATGCTGTAACATGCTCTGACCCGTTAATTATGCCAGTAATTACGTTCAATAAATTGTACTGTCGAGATACATTACAGTGAAAGTTACACTAATGAACTCTCAATGAACTCTCTACTGGCATGTAAAAGAAACAAACAACTGAGAACCTCGCAGAAATCAAATCAGACATTTTATGTGTTTGTATGATATCTCTGATATATTAGGCATTTCAGTCCATCTTGGAAACAAAGCTGAATCGACCTATGGTGTATATGAATTTTTTAGAATAACCATCTGAACACGCTGGCAATGTTTGTCGGTTTCGTGATGGAACACATCGTACACAGATAAAAATTCATAAATTTACATATAAAAAAGTCGGTTAGTTAGGAATCATTCTTTCGAGTAATATCAAAAACATGTATATAAAATTTATTAACCAAACGATGCCAGCACTCATTAACATGACTTCCTAGATAACAAAATGACAAAAATAAAATATCGACACAGTAATGTCTATTTTAATCCGTTAGATGTCACTAGACATCATTTTATCACTTAATTTTATTACTTTGCTACTTGTCATTGACCAAATAACAATTAATTTTCTTAAAATAATATTTGTATATTAATATTTTTAACATAAATGTTTTTTGAGTATTATATTTGTAACTAAAAATAAAATAATAAAATATATACACACACATATATATATATATATATATATATATATATATGCTTCTTAAAAAATTATTATTTTTCAATTATAAAAAAGTCTCTTATTTTAATTAGAATAATAATTATTTAATTTAAGAATAAATATTTGATATGTGCAAATTTTCTGATTAATATGTTTTATTTAATTAATTTGTTTCTGTTATTGTTAATCGGAGTCAATTTCGAACAATTATCAGATTTATTAGAAACAGTTAATTACTCAGTAAGAAATGATTGGTCGCAAAGATGTCGATCAACATCAAACCGAACCAATCTTCTATTCGGCGTATTTTACGTTGACTCGACATTTCACATCTTTTCGATCACTTCTCACTGGGTAGGAATCCGTTTTCGATCAGTTTCCTCCAGTGATCGAAGCTGTTAATAGTGGCGTGATTCATTTTTATAATTAAACCTCTGTATTCTTATCTGACTTAAACATGCAATTCATCTGCAGATAAAGCGACACATCTCGCGACTATTATCTTTAAGATTATACCATTATACCCACACAGCATGTGATATTGCAGTTACTATGATATTACAATATTACAGTAATATTAGAATAAAAATAAAATATTACGAAAATATTACTGAGATATTATATTGCGATATATCACAATGTAATATTTTGTAATATTTATATATAATATTGCAGTGTGATATATGATTTTGAAATCTTATTACAATATTTCACAAATATTACCATGTGATCTCTCTGAGCGGCTATTGAATATGATTAATTCTTACTTTTGAATCCAACAAATCAAAATTCAATCAATTGATACTTAACTTACTGAACGGTTGTATACTGAATGCATCTATTATGTTAATATTTCGATAATATTACTGTATCTTTAAATGTATGTAAAAATTTATTACAGAAATATTTATGCATTATTTAGGTAATATTATCATAATATTGTGTAAACGTCACAGTAATATTACAGAATCATTGCTGCAACATTAGAATAATATCCATAATGTTACAAATACATGTCATCGTAATATTGTTTAAATATTATTATAATATTATAGATATATTACCGTAATATTATGAAATATCGCAGAAATTTCGCAGAAAGATCTTCAGTGATAGATTTTTGCGGACATTTAATATTACAGCAATATTTATGCAATATTACTAATATACTGTCGTGTTACATTACGCAATATTGTAATATTATTACAATATTGTTGCAATATTAAATTTCTGTGGGTACGTAGTGTGGTACAAGTTTTTAGTCGTAGGAAAACTGAATAAATCATAATCGATTTTTCTCTGTGTGTGATAGAAGAATAATCACTATAATTGGTCAATTTTCTTACAAACTTAGGACTAAAAATTTGTTACGTGAAAGGATTACATTCTTTGTACAGGATGTTTGTAATACCCGCAAAAAGTAGAGCAGGTAAAGTAGGTATAGCGTTAAACTGAATAGAAAAGCTCTGTACCGTTTTGCAATTATAACAATATAAGTAGAGTTATTAATTAAAATTAATTGTTAATTATTAAAAACCTGCGAGTTAGCGTGCGTTTACGCAATTCGAAAAGAGACCACCAGTGTTATCATGTTGTTACGCGTGTGACGAAACATTAGCAGGAGCTGTGTAAATATCTATGCTTGAATAACACGTGACGCTGGACTTTTGCACGCGACTATAAACGCTGGGTTGTCTCGTGCGAACAAATGCTGATTTTTATTAATTAATAATTTATTATTTGTTATCATAAACGTAAAACGGTAAACTTTAACTTGCTGTATCTACTTTTTGTGAGTATTACCTATTATTAGATAGAGTTCTAAATAATAAGAGAAGCATCAACTGTACCGTCTGTACCCCCACCATCTCTCACGCCATCAGGACCAGTGTATTTCACACATACACGGTGCCATGGTGGTAGTGATGGTAAATCGCATAAGCAGAGTTCACAAACGTAAGCACAGTTCATAAACATAAACAGGATTTTACAATGTCAGTAAAGCTTCTGTAACTATTTAACACGACTAAAAAAATATTTCTTCTTACCGTGATCACACAACAAAATATGTATATAATATTATATAATAACACGGATTAATTTTATTTAGCACACACTTAATTGTTTATCAGCTATACAATGCTCTGCAATGACTAGAATACAGATCCAAGGTTAATTTACCCTACTTTGCCTCTGTAATCTTAGGACCAGATAATTGATCACCAATCAGGAAGAGTGACGAGTTAGCGCTTCTCTGACATTTACATAGACATATAAGAACAGACCACGCGAGTGAGCCGAAAACCCGATAGAGGAATAGAAAGAGAACGCTGCATAAATTCTTTTGTCCTTGTCTAACCGCGCATGCGTCGACAATAAACATTACACAGCACAGCACAAGTACTATACGCTGTACAGTATGTGTTGTTTATACTACAAGTTTTCTTTAAAGTTATGGTTGTACCTATATGGTTGTACCTCGCACGGTCTATTCTTATATGCTATGGATATTTAGGACTCTACTTTTTAGTGCCTTCTCTTTCTCAAAGTGTCCGGAAATGTATATTATGCATATTAACATATGACGTGTTAATATAATATCTATAGATCTTATATACCTGGATGCATTTTTTTCTGTAGATAGAAAGAGTGAGAAAATATGTTGTATCCAATGACATTTATAGACCAAGCATTCGCATAGTTTGTAAACCAGGAAGCCGACCGTTGGCAGTTTAAGATAGAGTGAAAACGTTGAACTGCTGTTTTCCTTCTCATTCTATCGTAAATTGTCAAGTTAAATGAGAAAAAAAACAGTGGTTTAACATTTTCATTCTATCTTAAACTGCCAACGGCCGGCTTCACCTCCCTGAGAGAATGCTTGGTCTAGCATTGAAATATAGTAAGACTGGAAGGGGCTCGAAAAATGTCCTGACAAAGAAAGATGGAGTTTGGGGATAGGCGTTCTTTGTCGTACCGTCAAATTCAAAAGTTTTCTCCTTACCTCAGAATATATAGGGACTGACTGATCTAAAAGAGATGGACTAATAATAATTATGTATGTATGTTCTTAAAAATCTATATTCCTAAAAGTACGCAATACTCAGTCGTACACTTTTTTATTCTTACACTCTTTTTGTGCTAAAGTAGCGTTTATATATAAGAAAAAAAACAACTGTCAACAAACTTTTTATCTCGTCTGTAGCACATATGAATTCTTGAACTGCGCATGTGCGTTGTCGAAGTAAGTGAGGGTGTCGTCACATGAAGCGTATTTCGCGTAATGCGTAAATAATATAACCAATTGGAGATCAGAATTTCTGTTGTAATGTTAACTTTTTATTCTACATTAATTTGCGATTGGTTCTCACAAATTACGCGTCTTGAAAAATACGCGCCATATGACGGCACCCTGAGCCAGAGTGGTCTAGAGATCCTATAATCAGAGTTACGACATTCGAGACAAGAAATGGCGAAGATAGAAAGAGATAGCGATATTTTCTTTCTTTTTTTCGCATAAACGCATGCGTAGAAGAACGAGATACAGCCACTACAGATAATAGATAGCCTCTGAAGATAGTCTTTCGAAGGTTAGCTAATCTTTCTAAGATTAGCTAATCTTTCGAAGGTTAGCTTATCTTCCGAAGATGTACGAAGCTATCCGAAATGTACCGAATAGACAAAAAATGTCGGACCAATCAAAAGTTAGGACTTGAATGTCGTAACTCTGATTATAGGATCTCTAGTTACAACGTGACGGCGCTACAGAGAGTAGCGCCAGTAGAGTTGCGTCGTTTTCTTAGTTTTTGTTATTGTCGAGTCAGTAGATGTATACGTGGTGCTGTGTAAATAAATGAAAGTAAGTAATTTCTGCATTTATTTCAGCGAAAATATTTAAATACATATTTGCATTGATAACATGTGCAATTTTAGAATGGAAAATAACAGCAATAAAAGTGGGAAGCCACATGAAACAGTGACATTAATTCTCAAAAAAGAAGGATTTGCAGTTGATAAGCACAAACTAATCAACAAGAGTCAGTATTTTGCTGCACTTCTGTCCGCAAACTATCTGGAACATGGTCAAACAGAACACGTTATCAACTACGACATTTCCTTGACTCTATTGCAGGTTAGCTAATTCTAATTCTGATTTGTATTCAAGAATGAAGTTGTTTTTCGAATATATAAAACGTTGTTTTATTTTTTGTTTTTGTAACGAATTTTTGTGTCAAAATTTTTAATAAAATGCATGTTTTTAATAAACAAATGTTTGTAGAAATTGTATTAGATTTTATCGTTATGAATCATCTCATTGTGCAGCTGAAATAAACACATAATAATTTTGTAGGATTTCATTGATTGGGTTCACAATGACAAAATTGCATTTGCATCAACAAATGATAGTTTTGAAGAGCTTGAACGTCTCTTGATCCTATTGGAATTAAGTGTTCTGTTTGCAGCTGATGACTTAGTAGAAGATATAAGCAGCAAGTTTGAGAAACATTATATGTTACCAAAATATGCAATTAACATTTGGTTACTAGCACAAGAATTGAATATTGATGTACTACGAGATTTGACTTTGGATGTTTGCCTAGATCGTTTTGATGAACTACCACTTAATTTAATTTGTGAGTTGTCGAGGGAAAATTTTATGAAGTTAATTGGAAACATGAATATAAGATGTACAAAATCTTATGTGAATCATATTTTACATGAGTGGATGAACCAGAATCATGTGAGTATTATCTTCGAAAATAATATATGTGTATTTATAGTGTAGAGCCTTTTTATAGTAAAAGCTTATAAGTCTTTATCTTCATATGAATTATTTATATATATTCAAAATAAAATAGATTTCTAACTTCAAAGCTATTCCATATATTCTCATATATCTAATTTTTTAAAATTATATTACTATATTTTATCATGCATTATCTGCTTAAAATGTTTGATTGAAAATGATTGGATGTGATAAAGAAATGGATAAAATTTCTATGTTGATTCATATTTACCATGTACTGAAGTCGCATGGCATAGGTTTTTTTATGTATTTTAATCATCTTTTATGATATTATTTTTTCAATAAAATAAAGTAAAATATAAGTGCTTGTATAAATGTTTGCAAATGTTTGTCTATAAGTTGTTTTTCGTGTTTTTCTAGGAAATATATTTATTATTATTTTATGATAAATTACTTATGTAGCATTCTTTCATATTTTCAAAAAATGTGTGTGTGTATGTGTGATAACATATGATACAATATACTTATAAAATTTCATAAGTTGTGAAATGAAGGATTTGAAATCATTGTAGAATTATAGAAAAATCATCATAGAACGATAGACAAATTTTCTATTATTTTATATTCAACACTTTAACAATGTATTACAATTCTTTAAACAATAATATCTCTTTTTTTCAGGTGGAAACAATTCCTTTAGATATCTTAAGTAATAGGAAAGTAAAAATTTTGCACAGTATTATATCTTGTGAATATAATAACCGTGAACAATTTATTCATTGCTGGGATGATAATAATTTTTTTGAACTAACCTCATTCGAATATCCCATAGATATTATCGAACATTGTTGTAGCACTGGTAAAAATCTTGAAGGAATGCAGATCACTGGAAGAAGTATGCAGTCTGTTTTTTATTCTGTCTTATTTAAAACAATATTTTTTTATTTATTTATTATTTTATATCTTTTTGTTAAGGATACAATTTATATCTTTGTGGTGGAGAATATGGTATTGGTTCAGGAAGGTTTAACAAAAATGTGTGGCGTTATTCTTTAATATCTAAGAAATGGTGTCTCGAGACAGTGTAAATATCTTAATGATAAATAGAAATATGAGTAAATAGATAAATGATAGAATAAATAGAATATTATCTGTTAAAACAACGTTTACAAATCTTTTAGTATGCCAGTTGAGAGAAGACATATGATTACTATATTTTTGAAAAACAAATTGTTACTTGTGGGCGGTGTGGGACGGTATCGACAAAAACTGCGAACCACTGATATCTATGATATCCGTACAGGTAATTTTAATTATATTTTATATATATATAATCTTAAGATTATTTCTGATTATGAATTATTACTTATGAATTTAATATTGATCTTTAAAACTATCCTTAGGCTTCTAACTGTCCTTAGAATTATCTCTTATTGATTAAAAAATATTATTTTATTAAGTTTTATATTATATTAAATTATATTAAGTTTTGCATTTGTGTTTGAACAATATATAGGTACGTGGACATTAGGTGGAGAGATGCATTTGGAATTTACCAGTGTTCCTGAACATTTCATTTATGATGACAAATTAATTATATATCAATATGTGCCTACTGTCTATATCTATTTTCCTGATTTGAATGTATGGAAAACAATATTTTCGAGTTATCCGAAATTAGACTTTAGCCCAGCCGACGTACCAATACTGGCGTTTAAAACTATGCCATGTTACATTGGTAAATATTACAATTTATTCACTAGGTATAAAAAAAAATCTTAAAATTTATATTAGTATGTTTTGCAGATGTTATTGACCGAAATGAAATGGTTTTAAGAACTATTACAGAGATATGTAACGTGAAAGATTGTAATCACAAAGTAGAAAATAGAAGAAATTTACATTATTCATTCACAAAACATAGTAGGCAGACTTTTTGTCTAATTCCATTCTTTCGCGAGTATGACAAACCAACAGTACTGCTTTGTACATGTCTTGAAAAGCGTGACTTAAAAATATTATTACACTTGCACAGCATTCCTATACAAAATCCAAGAAAATTCCAGTCGTTGGTTTTTCCAACCAAAAAGAGTTCACCCAGAAGATTTTTTGAACTAATGCATCCAGCTTACTTACACACAATGTACTTTGATCATATTTGATTTATGTAAGTCATTGATAAACGTCTAATATTCGATAAAATGAGAGAGCTAATAAATCTAAGTAAAAATCTAGAAAATGTAACAAAGGTTGTGCAGAAACATGACAAAGAACGAAGAATATGTCTACATATTCCGATACATATGTCGACTTTATTTCATTGTGATGTTCTATTGTCATATTGTTCAAATCATTATGAATAATTGTATAAGCTTTGCATCATTATATGCAAATGCTTTCTATACATGTAATGTTTATATAAAACAAATTTTCTATTGTCTGCATCTTTTCTTCTTCTTCATTGGAGACCACAGAGCCTGAATCGAGTTTTTTAAGAAAGACAGTACTGTGTGTCATAATTTTTTCCTTGTTTCGTTACAGCTGCTATTTTTATGGAAAGATATCAAGTTCCTTAATTCAATCACTTGCAAGACCAAGTTTTACAGGTGATTTTTCATTATTATTTGAAAGTTTTCTAGCCTTTAATGATCAGTATCGCATATCTCTAGTTGAGAAGGATTAAGTTATATTTGGATACTTTGTTTCTAATAAAATGGAGTATTTTTCTACTCAATTCTAGTATCCATGTATGCAAAGTGACAATTCTGGAAATCGCATTCAAATTTTTTACTTGACAAGCAATTGCTTTAGTACTGAATTATCCACCATTTCATTATGATTTTTATATAGTCATATTACATATATTTTTACAATTAAATATATTTTTTGTTACTGTTTATAATCATTACCTTCATTATTAAGTATACAAAAGCATACTATATTCTTTTTCTTATCGAGATACTCAGTATAAATGCAAACATTAACAGTGACAAGTATGAAAAAATTAATATAGAAATTACATTATGTATATAATCTATCTACTAACAAGAAGGGGTAATAACTTATAACAGGCTCATTTTTAATTATACATGTATTTTATCGTAAATTTTCTGATTGAAGCAGTCTTCAAACAAGTAAAACACGACGTACCATTAATATGGAATAGGAGGACACATCGTAACAATATCGTGTAAAATACGTACTCATTCTAACGTCATCGGAGATTTTCTCGGCGAGATTTTTAGATGGTGATATTAAAAACATATATTTGGATGTTCGAGGATGCTGGTAATCTCACCGGAAAAATCGCGTTCGCAGACGTTGACATTCTACGACATACTCACATCTTTCTCTTTATTCTTTTTAGAGGATCGCTATGCGATGTGCCCATTAAGTAACTGCGTGTGCTCGAATGTGTGCCAAGTCGTGTGATACAGCAAAGCCGAATATTGTAGCGTAGTAAGTTGCGCGTGCTATCCGTAATGCTTGTATATGGAGAATTCTTGGATTCTCGTCGTGACAGCGAGCCGTGTCTCGATGATTCGCTCGAATCATGCAACATCATGACAAACACACAGGAAAAAAAATACAGCATTCCAGAATAATTTACATACAAGATACGCGAGAAAGAGAGGGAGAAAGAATGAGAAAGATTAATCTTCCAGTTCTTTCTTCCTTTCTGTACAGGGGTGTTATATACTCTAAAAATGTTCATCTGCAATCGAGCTGCTCTTCGCTCACATCATATGCATTCCGCTTAAATTTTGCGAAAGCAGAAAGGACAGAATGTGGAAGGCGCAGTGATGATCGGTCGGATATCGTTATGGCGTTCACGTGCAAGAGCAAGAAAGATATTTTATTTGGACCTGTTGTAAACAGATCCATCAAAATGTACGCTTATCCTTTAATATTCGCGAAGTGACTCAGAAACGTCCGCAAAGTATGTATAAAGATGTTTCGATTCGGTTGTCGATCGCGATAACCCGGTTATAACCAAAATCGAGTTCATAGCTCGCCGGAATTGACGACATTAAGAGCGAACGCCGAGTTCGTTTCACCCTTTTGACCGATTGCACGCGCTAAGTATTGACCGACATCACTAGCCGTGCACGTCTTGATGCCAAACTCGAAGGATGTATTGCCGTCCGAGCTGAAGTGATATCTGTTGCTCGTCTCGGGTATTGCCTTGCCATCCTTCAACCAAGTCACTGAAAAATTCGTTATCTTATTAATAACAATTTTACTGTCTAAACAGAAACATAGGAAGGAAAATTATAAAAAATTATTTAATGTACTGAATTATTATTACAATTAACATACTATTACTTGAATTATTATTACTAAATTACTTACCTTTCAAAGGTGCGGTATCAGTCTTACACGTGAAAGTAACCGACTCGCCTTCACTCACTGTTGCAGACTGCGGGAATGTCGCGAACGCTGGGCTTTTGGGGTCTTCATTTGGAGCTGGAAGAAAAGGGATGGAAATTAAAATTCTGTTGGTCGTGTTGTCAAATACTTCTGTGATTGATAATTACTGATTTGACTTTCTTACCGAGTACGCTTAACGTGCACGACGAGTAGCTCTCTCCTGCGTCGTTGAAAGCTTCGCACGTGTAAGTGCCTGAATCCTCGGGGAATATCTCGGCGATGATTAGCTTGTAGATGTTAGCTTCGCTAATATACTGGAAATCCTTGCTGGGTTTAATCTCTTTATTGTTGTGAAGCCACACTACGTCGAACTTCTTCGCACCGATTATTCGGCAGCTGATTGTCACAGCCTCACCGTCTTTCACATACTTGCTCGTTAGGTGGTCGACGATCTTCGGCGACTTGTCGTCGCCTTGCTTCTTTCTGGCAGCGTTCTCCACGGCTAAAAATAGAAATTGGATTAAGTGTCTTTCATATTTATCTCTTTCAATGGAATAAATAAGATCATATAAAAAAGCAAACGTTAAAATAAAAAATAAAACTCCTGTTTAAAGCAGATTAATTTATATACTCAGGAAAAAAATGTAGAATTAAAAAAATATTTCTTGATTCAAATTTATCCATTTATCCATTTTGTGAATTAAATATTTGTTTCGCAGAAACAATTCACAAAAATATAATTCAATCTGAAAACACAATCTGTTAATATTATTAAAAATGTAAGTATTTTTGAACCACAGAATAATTATCAATTAAACATATTTAGTCATATCAACAACTTTTCTCACTGTATTAAACTGTATTAATATCTTTAGATTAGCATAGCTAAGTATGGTTGATAAGATCCTTACGTTTTACAGTCAACTTGCAAGATGTCGTATCGCTGCCAATGCTGTTTGTCGCGAGACACGTGTACTCGCCTTCATCCTCGGGAAATACCTCGTTGATCGTGAGAGTGGCTACTCCATTTTTATATTTAAGATCGATGATCTCTGACGAGCTCAACATCTAAGAAAAATTTATCGTACACATAAACAATTGCTAATAGATATGTTTTGTTTGCACGCGCTTTTAGTATGTTTTTAAAAACAATTATAATAATTACGGTATAATATATTTATTAAAAACAATTCTAATATATTTTGTGTACTTCTACTTGACTCACATAATAATTTTATACATCAATTTATTTTCTATTTGATCTTAATTTATATTTTAATAGCAAATGGATTTTGAATAATAGCAAATGGATGAATTTATGTACTTACCTTGCCGTCTTTACTCCAAGTAATTTGTGGCTCCGGATCGCCATCGACTTTAGCTGTGAGTTCAAGATGTTCGCCGTCATTGATTGTGAGATTCTTCAGTTTTTGAGTAAACTGCGGCGGTCTCATTGAATCGTCCGAGGGTTCTTAAATATTCACATTAAGATTAAATATTGAATATTACACTAAATTATTTAGTTATTCCAGATATAGTATATCAAAATGATATACTTACGGATGAGTTCTTTCGTAGTGCTCCTGGATCGCGATGGACTACCGGTGGTGTCGAGCTTCGAGCCATATTTCTTTATGTTTCGTTTGTCAGATGATTCATTGATTTTGATACTGGAGCTGTCCTAAAATCGTATCCAAAAATGTATCAGTAATATTTCGAATAATCTTATTTTGATTAATGAAAATTTTATCATTTTGCATACCTTATATGAGGAGGAAATTGTGGAATTGTATTTGTCATATGAAGAAGTGGAGCTTGATTGGCCTTGAGTGGTCGTAGAACTGTAGCCACTGTAACCGCTGGACTTGTGAACTGTCACGATCGGCGGTGGTGCAGGTTTCAGTGGTTGCTCGATAAACCTTCGATCTTAGAGCAAAATCATTTGTTATAATTCGCATATAATTATAATCTTATCATCTTGTCATAAAATTCACAAGAGTTGCATTTTATTGCAAAAAGCTATAAAAGAATTAAAAAATAAATGAGGAAGCTAATTCAGCATGAAAAATATGTACACAGGAAAAAAAGGAATCGTTATTTTCGGAATAAATCTAGATAAACAGAATTTTAAAGTTATTTCTGTTTTAAAAAAATATAAAAAGATTGAAGAAAAGATGAAATATTTTGTAGACTAACATAGAGTAGCTAATTTTATATACATATGAAGTGCATACTAATGGAAAAGCTCGACAAACACGAAGACAAAATGTCTATTGTCTAATGGAACATTTTATAACAAAGAAAAAGGGTAAAGAAGAAAGCAAACAGAGTACTCTTAAACAGCTCTACCTCCGGAATGTAGGAGGTCATGCACTAATTTTACTTGCTCTTCCGTTTCTTGAGTGCCTATAAACAAACATTCAATGAGATCTGTTTCGTTAGCAAAATTCAGTAAAATTTATACAGAGAATATTATCGACCTTTTTATCAAATAAATTAAAATATTTGGATATGCAAATCTTATTTAAAGGTTATAATTAAGGTCTATTTTAATTACTCAAAATAAATCTTTTAATTTATAAAATCAAATCTTGTTTTTAATCAAGTAAAAATTTGATTGCAACGATATGACAATGATGTGTCTCATTTTTGAAAGCAATTTATCTAAAAGTGTCGATTGTTTTTTTTTTTTAGTCTTTAGAATAATTATTTCAAATATTTATAATAGGTACAATTATTGTGTTCAATTTTATGAGATATTTTCAATTTAAACATCTTTTTTTACTCAATATTTAATAATTTCATCTCATACCTTCTACGATGACTACGCAACTAGTTTCGTCTTTGCCGTGCTTGTTGGTAGCCACACAACGATATTTGCCACTATCTTCCGGCTTACAGTCAACGATCTCCATCGTCACGACGCCATCGGCGTTACTCATGGGATAATTGTACTTGGACAATTCCTCTCTATCCTTATACCATTTCACAGTGGGCGGTGGATTGCCACTCAGACAACAGAGCAGCTTGCAAGTCTGTCTGATCTGGATGACACGTGGTCGTAATAGGAAGGTGAAGTTCGGCGCCGACTCGATCGTTTCCAGCCACACATTGTAACCAAGTGGTTCTCGTTTGCGTACAGGATGCAGTTCAGGCCTATACTTCGGAATTTCTCTCGGCAGTGCTGAAAGAACGAAACAAAAGAGTCACATATAGGAGTATTTTTTAGATTTATAAATGTTAAACAAAATATTGATCAATATTTAGTATTAATCAATTAGACAGCCTAAATATAATTAAATAATTTATTGAACATATAAGAAATGTTCACTTAAAGTTGCTCAAAATTAACTCCTCATAATACTCCTGAATATAAACTAAATATCAATTTTAAATTATATTTATTTAAAAGTACCTAAAAATGTTACCAAATATTAAGCTACGTTGAAAATTATAATTTTTTCCGAAATTAATATTATGTAATCGTAAACATGTGTAAGATTCTGAAACACTTACGTTGTACATTAAGGAAAACGACTTCCTCACGATAGCCATAATGATTCTCCGCTCGTATAATGTATTCTCCTCTGTCTTCCAACTTAACTCTATTAATAATGAAGGTGTAATCGTCGCCGTGGTACCGTTTCATAAATTTGACGGATTGTCGTAACTCCTGATTGTTATGTGACCAAGACAAGGTTGGTGTTGCAATCGCAATTACGCGACAAGTGAACTTCACGCTTTGTCCTTCATAGGCAAACGCACTTTGTGGCTTAATGACAAATCTGGGTGCTGCTTGTCGGCGATCTGCAAAAGTACAATTAATTTGAGTCTTACACATTAGTAAAATTTTAATTATTTATTTCAGATATTATTGTTATCGATATTAATTAAAACATATGTATATATTTATATGTGTGTGTGTGTATATTTATATATATATGTACAAAACATATATGTATAAAACATATGTACACGTATTTTTAGGATGTTTAAAAAATTAAACAATAAAAATTCCTCTGTTATTTAAATGTGCTTAATTAGATAATATTTTTATCATATTAGATTTGACAATTGATTGATATCGTATTAGAATTGACAATTTATTTAATAGGTATTTAAGTTTCTTCTTCGATACAGATGGTACCTTCTTCCATAAAAATTATGTATTTTTTTACTCACCGAAGCAAGAATCGTAAATTCTGTATTTCTCGATTAAAAGTTTCCTGAGTGACGAGTACTCGGCTAGGCGGCCAATGGGAAGGACATATTTGTCCCAGTTCTCATACTTGGCACGCAATCTATCTCTGATGCTGAGGTAACGACTGTTGGCGATTGGATTGGTCCACTTGCTATGGTCACCGGTCAACCACGGATGAAGCAAACACTCGTGTGCTGTCATGCGCTTTCTGAAAGGCAAGAATACAGTAAATATGAATAAATAATAATAAACAGTAGAAGAAAGAGAGATCTGTAACAGTAAAACGTACTCTTTGTTTTTAACAAGTAATCTCCTGATGAAATCTTTGCCCTCCTCTGAAACATCGCGGAATGCCTCCTCGTCGAAGTCCCAGTCGCATGCTTTCACATTTTTCAGGGTCTCGATGTCGTTGTCACCGGCAAACGGCGAAAGACCACTCAATCTACGCAAATGACGCGTGCTAATCGATATAGAATTTCTCTTTTTTTAAGATAATGTTCTGTTTTTTAAAGTAGGCACATGCAATATCTCAGATATTTAATTTCAAAAATCATTTAACGATTTTATAGTTGAGTGATAACTGTCTTTTAAAAAATTAAATATTTCATCATTATAGTTATGCATTATTTATTACAGTTTATTGCATTATATTACAATAATATCGAAATCGAATATCTCTCAAGAAATGTGAAATATATATGCAAAATATATTAGTTCCTTATAGTTCAAACTTATAGTTTATCCAAACTTATAGTTTATCATTTCTAAACGGAGGCAAACTAGATTGAAGATTTCTTTTATAATAAATCTTTTATATTAATAATATAATATAATATAAATCGATTTTTTCTTTTTTTTTATTAAATATCTGATCCTTATATAATATCATGCAATTGCTCACATTTGTCCTTTTTGACAGTATAGTTGATATTTATTTTGTGTAACATTATCACATATATTATATATTATTATTATATATTATATATTATTGCATAACATTTCTTAAATGTTTCTTAAAATTTGAGAAATGTTACACAATTAACATCAATTATCTTCGAAATATTTCATTACAGCACGATATTTCAAGAAAAGAATTTAATTACGTTACATTTACCTTATAATTACATTATACAATTACAAAGTGATAAAAAATTTACTTACAGAACATAAGCCAGTACACCACAGGCCCACATGTCGGTATAAAAGCCTACAGGTTCGCGTTCGACAATTTCGGGGGCAGCAAACTCAGCTGTACCTGTACTGATCTTCACTACTTCGTTCGGATCAAGTTTAGTAGCCAGACCGAAATCGATCAGTTTTACATTCGTGCTATTGCGAGTTTGGCACATGATATTTTCAGGTTTGATATCTAGAAACAATCGCATGCTATACGGTTAAGATAATACGTTTAACTCAAATTAGTTGTGCTCGCAGCACTTATAAATGACATCCAAAATTAAAAATATAACGCTTTAGTTTAGTATAAAAGTTAAACCGAATATAAACCTAAAATATAAATACAAATATTCGCAGCTGCAAATTCATGACTAACAAGCAAATTAACGGTTTTGTTTATTTCATATAATTTCTTAATGTAAATTTTTAAAGACGTACTTCAATTTTTGAAATTTTATAAAATTATCACTATGAAGAATATCATAAATTGTCTTATTTTATTGGTATTAAATGATGCAATAATGAATAATTTATTTTTAGAATTTATTGTTAACTTTCTAAAAATATCTCTTTATAAATGTAGGCTTAAATTTTTATATATAAAATTTAATTAAAACTTAGATTGATAAATGAAATTCAAATGAAATCTGTAACCATGTTATGTATCGTGAGAAAGTGGTTAAAACATCAATATCTTACCGAGGTGGATGATGTTTTTCTCGTGCATATGCTTGACGCCCTCGCAGATCTGTCTCATGTAATTGATGACTTCCGCCTCGGACATGGTGTAACCCTCAGCCGTGATCCTCTCGAATAGTTCGCCGCCGGACAGGCTAACGAGACAAATGATGGAGATCAAGGATAACGCAAACCCGTCACAATCCGCCGTCGAATTTAATGGTAAATGATTCTTCTGTCCAAAATAAATACTTACAACTCGAAAATTAGCACCATCTCGTCATCATCTTCAAAGGCATCGTGCAGATTAATCAACTTGGGATGATGCAGCTGATTCATGATGTCGATCTCCTTTCTTATCAACTCCTTCTCCATCACGTGTGATACCGGGATGAACTTGGCAGCAAAAATGTTACCGGTGGTCCTCTCACGGCAGCGATGCACTACACCGAACGCGCCAGTGCCGATCTCTTCCAGGATGTCGTACTTGTCGTAAACTGATGTGTGTTTAATCTCGACTGGCTGCGGAACATATTTACTGTACACGTCGAACACGAACTGATCATAATCGCGCGGCTTCTCGTCCTCGCGACCGCGTATTTTCTTGCCGCTTGCATCCACCTCATACTCTTTCTTCTTGAATTCGCGCTTAATGACACCCTTTGTGGTGATCAACGGCGTCACCTCGCTCGGGTCAGAACGGCCGTAGATGTTTTCCGCGCACACCCGGAAATCATACTGCTGCCCAGGACTAAGACCAGTCACCGCAAGTGTGCAGAAGCGGGTGTTGCCAGCACGAATCCAACTGCTCATCGGATGCTCGCGTTTCTCCACCACGTAATTGGTGATGTTGCTGCCACCGTCCCAAACCGGTGGCTTCCAGCTGACAGCCAGCGAGTCATGACCAACGTTATCAACCTGCGGGAATCTGGGCGGGTCTGGACGATCACTAATCTGGATCTTAATGATGGCCGAATCCTGGCCAAGATCATTCTCAGCGGAGATGCGATACGGACCAGAGTCTATGCGGTTGCCGTCGCGTATCGTCAGCACGGCGTGTCGCTCTTTTACTTCGACAGCGTAATGTCCGCCGGATTCGATCACCTCGCCCTCGCGCACCCATGTAATCTTCGGCTTCGGGTAACCGGTAAACGGAATCTTGATGACGACGTTCACGCCCTTGTCAAAGAAGGCAGTGTCACGGAAACGTGGCGGCACGTTTAGCTTCGGCGGTGTCTTGATGAAGAGCTCGCCCTTGGTAGATTTCACACCGCATTTATTTGCTGCACGGCAGAAGTACTCATCAGCGTCCTCGCCAAACACGTCGTGAATGATGAGATTATGGGTATCGCCCTCAGAATAGATGTTATAGCGACTACCGCTCACGATCTCGCGGGCGCCCTTGAACCACGTGATGTTTGGCTTCGGTGAATAGACTACCGATGATCTTGCATTGACGTGATGTTTGGCTTCGGTGTGATGATCTTGCATTGAAAGTGAGCGTTGTGATTTTGGACACAATTCACCTGATCGAAAAAATGAGAAGTTAATTACATCATTTAGATTAAATCACTTTCTTATTTTAAATCACAGTTATAATAATGATTATGAGATCAAAGTGCAATTGAAAAAATACAAACCTTCTGGAGTGGTTGAATGATCTCCGGAGGCTTCGCCGCTTGTGGGTCGACGATCTTCACGGAAGTCGAGGCTTTTGATTCAGGACTAAGTCCTGCGACGTTTTGAGCAAACACCCGAAACTCGTATTGCCTTCCTTCGATTAAGTTGCTTATATTGATTTGTGTCGGCAGACAGATACTAACGTTCACACGCTGCCATGCTTGACTGCCGACCTCTCTCTTATCGATCCAGTAACCCTGAATCTTAGCACCACCATCCGTTTCCGGTTTTTCCCACGAGAGATTGACGAAGTCGCCACCCACTTCGATGACCTTGGGCGTACCTGGTGGTCCCGGTGGATCGAACGGTGCTTTGGCTTTGATCGGATTGGTACCTTCCAACGGTGGGCCCATACCGTTGTCATTGGCGGCCATCACTCGGAAGAGATATTCTTGACCCTCAGTGAGACCCTGCACGACGAAGGTAGTGTCTTTGCAAAAGGATGACACGATAATCCAGTGCGTGTGGCTGACATCGCGACGCTCCACTACGTAGTGAGTAATTCGAAGGCCGCCGTCGTACTTGGGAGGATGCCAAGACAGGGTGCACGTATGCTTATCGATATCGGAAACGTCAAGTGGACCAGTCGGTGGTCCAGGCAGTCCGGTGATGTAGACGTTGAAAGATGCGCTGACGTTACCGCTGTCGTTCGAAATAGATAGATCATAAGTGCCGGCGTCATCTTTTTGAATATCCTTGATGAAGATAATGAGATATTCGTCGAACACAGTGTATTTGATGTGTGTAGTTTCCACAATCTGGCGACCATCTTTCTTCAGAGTCACCTCCATCGGCTGATCACCACTGTAGTAGATTTTGATCTTCGTGTTGTCACCCTCCGGTAGGTAGAGATCGCCCGGCATGCGTTCGATGCGCGGCGGCGTACCGATCTTTAATCTGCACGTGGTCGTTGCGATGCCAAGCGGATTCGAAATCTGGCAGCTGTAGTCGCCGTCGTCTGCGTCCCACACTTCGGATATCACTAATCTGTAGATGCCATTTATCGCCTCGGCGCGGAAACGACCACCCAAGGTAATTTCGCGGCCGTTCTTTAGCCATCTAAACAAGTTAAAATTATAATATCAGATCAAAATTAACAATATAATTAATATATTATTTATTGATAAAATTATAAGTCATTAAGAGATTTTTTTTAATTTCTAAAAAATACGACAGAGAGAGAATCATAATGAATTATAATAATAATAAAATAGTCAACAAGAGAAACAGATCTTAGATAATCAATTTAATTGTGTTACGACACAGTCATATTTTTATTTTGATTCAAATGGAATGAGTTTTATTTAATAAGTAATTAACAAATATCAAATAAAAGTAAATTATTACTGGCTAACCTGGCGGTCGGCAATGGTTTGCCCGTAGCCTCGCATTCCAGGACGAGGGTCTTGCCAAGCGGTATGATCTGGCTGATAGGCAAATTTCTGATAAACTCTGGTTTTTCGCCGCCCTCAACCTCACAAATTTTCACCGGAGTGGTGCACGAGCTTGGCTCGGATCTACCAGCTGCGTTCACGGCAAAGATTCTGAACTCATAATCGCCCCGCTCGATCAAGTGCATGACCGTGTACTCGGTATCGACGACATTGTACTCGTTGCATTTGGACCACATGGCACTGCCCACTTCACGTTTCTCGATCACGTAACCAGTAATTCTGCTGCCGCCGTCGGACACGGGTGGCTCCCACCGTAGATCAACGTAGTTTTTACCGACCTTGATGACCTGTGGCGTACCAGGTGGTGACGGCACGTTAAACTTGCTCTTCAATCTAAATGGCGCGGATGGCGGACTCGGCTTGCTGAAGCCAGCTGCATTCTTCGCACGGATCCTGAACTCGTACTCGTGGCCGCTCATCAAGCCATAGCACACATAGGTAGTGTCTTTGAAGAGATAGTCATTCGCTACGCGCCATTGTACATCCTCAGCTGGATCGCGGAATTCGATCTTGTAGCCCTGCAATTGATATTTTAATATAATATAGAAAATAACATTATATTAATATTGTCAAAAAAGTATCAACTGCCAGAGACAATTCAAGGCAAATTTTAAAATTTTAAAAATTTATTTGATGACCACCTATATAAATAATGCGCAAAGTTTTAAATATTTATATATTGTAGGAACGTATTTCTTTTTTACACACCTGGATACGAGAACCACCATCGGACAATGGTCTTGTCCAGACTACTGTGGCGTTTGAAGTATCCCAGTCGATGACTCGTGGTTGTCCGGGCGGATCCGGCACTGTGAACGGGAACTTGGCTGTTATCGGCTCATCAGCTTGTAGTGGGTCGGATATGCCATACTGATTCTCCGCTCTTACGCGGAAGTTGTACGTGCGGTTCGGTTCCAAACCGATCACATCATAATGCGTGCTCCTTACGAAGCTGCTAAGCTTCACCCAAAACTGAAAGAAATCCAGTGATGAAGATATTGACATCTGTCCGATGTTAAGTTTGTTGTCATAAGGAAGAAATAATATCTTTTTTATTATCATTATTTAGAACTTCTTATAAGCTAAAAAAACTCACGCCAGCCGGATCCAGTTTCTCGACGATGTAATTCGTAATTGGTGAACCACCATCGTCGAAAGGCGGTTTCCACGTCAGCGTACAGGTTTCTGGAGTGATATCGGAGATGTCCAAAGGTGCTAAAGGTGGTGACGGTTTGTCTAAAAGGAAATTAATCTTACAGTATAACCCACAAGTGCTTGTAAAATCAAAGAACTCATTTAAAAAATTTTTTTCGAAGTTACTATTTTCCAAATATGATTGTCTGGAATTTAAATTCAAAATGTAATCTAAAAAAATGAGTTGCGGGTTAGAGATTGGCAAGAAATTTACCGACAACGAGGACCTTGCACGAAGCAGAGTCCGTGCCAACGGTGTTCGTGAGATATATCGTGTACGTGCCGGTGTCTGATCTTTTTGCTTTCTTGTTAATAAATTGTGAGGCCACGTCGGTTGTCTCGAATTTGATTCTCTCTCCAGTGAGAACCTCCTCGCCATTAATAGACCAGTTCGGTTTTGGTTTAGGATTGGCCGTATACGGTACTGTGATAGTGAACGGTTCTCCGGCAATCACAGTCATATCACGAATGCTGAGGTCGCTCGTAATTTTGGGTGGGACTGTAACAAAACAATTGACATATTGAACTATATCCAAATTAACTTATAAAGAATTACAATTAATGATAAATAATTTAATTAAAAAGGAAAAATCTTTTTTTAATTAAATTAACATATCTAATATTTACAATATGTCAGTCAATTAAAAATATTAAATTAATGGTAATATCTTTACATAAAATATTAGACAGGCTTTTGTAAATTAATACTTTTAAATTCTATATGAACTTAATTAAAAATTCTTAATATGTGTACAATAATCATTTTTAATTATATACATATAATAATTTTATATACAAGATGGGTTTATATACGAATTTTATATACGAAAGGAGAAGTCACGCGGAGAAGAACGCGCGATAATCGAGTCGTGAATTGCGAGCGCGAGCGGAGAGCGTTTTTCAATGTTGCCGACAATAAGTATAAGCGAGGAAGCCGAACAGCCCAACCTACCACTTTCTCACACGCATTGGCTCAGACACTTTAATTAATAACTCCATAATTATTGCAAATATTGCATAATGGTATTTGACTTTTATCAGTATAAACCAATCTAGCTGTACACTTCGGCTATGCCAAAAGTTATAATCCATCCTGTATATATTAATTTTAGCACATTTTCACGCAAAATATATTCTTTTTTTACTTGTAAAATAAGAATACTTTTAAATAAGACATATTTACATGGTGCAGCGCTGGCACGAATAACGTCGGAATTGGAACTCCATGGTCCACGACCAGCGGCATTTTCTGCAGCTACTCGGAACTCGTAATCGTGATTTTCAATCAGCCCGGTAACCCTATGAGACCGATGAAAAGAATTGTTAAAATATTTCGTTAAAATCAAAGACGCTTTTCGAGAGCATGTAATAGATAGGACACTCACTTATAAGTGGTATCATGCACAAGAGCCGGAGTAGCTTTAACCCATTTGTCTTCGTTTAGAAGACGTTTTTCGACGACGTATCCGAGGATCGGCGAACCACCGTCGTGACGAGGCTTGGTCCAAGTAATAGTAATACTATCCTCGGTAGTCTCCACACCACGAGGTGTGCCAGGCGCGCCCGGTGGATCGAATGGATGTCGTGCTTTAATCGGATCAATCGTTGTTGCAGGATCCGATGTACCGTACTGATTTTCCGCCATTACCCGGAATTCGTAGACTTGACCGACTGTTAGATTCCTGACCCGTACAAACGGTGTCGTAACATAGCTGCTTACCTGCAAGTTTCTTCTTTTTAGAATCTCTGATATTATTTCCAAATCAATTTCTATTGCTAGTTCTATTCCTAATTAATATTTCCTTTTTTAATCCATTTTTTATCCATTGATTGATGATCTTGATATAATATTTCTTACTTTGGACCATGTGGCGGCCTTCGGTTCTTTCTTTTCGATCACGTAGTTAGTAATATCAGCACCGCCGTTATCCTTAGGTGGGTTCCAGAAAAGAGTGAGGGCGTCGCCACCGAATTCATCCGCGCGGAGATTTTCGGGTGGACCAGGACGATCGAGAACCTTTACATTAACGGTTGCCGTGTCAAAGCCAGATGAGTTGCGCAGTTGGAGTCTATATTGTCCTCCGTCCGAACGTTTCGCATTCTTTACTACCAAGCTATAGCAAAAAATTAATCAGTAATACATATGTAATAGTATTACTACCTATCATCATTAATTACCGCGACGCGATGAGAAATTCTGAATTTAAATATTTTATCCAGTCAAAAATTTCTTCTTAACATAATTATATTAATATATAATAATTATTAAATCCATCAAAATGTAATCATATATTCTAGTAATAATTAGAGTCTAATATTAAGTAATTAAGTACTTAAAAATTAAATTTAATACGTTTAATAAATTGATAAAATCTGTATATCTTCTTTTAATTCCTATTTTCTCAAAAGTTTATAATAATTCTGAAAGCACGTGCCTGGCAAAATCATCGGCCAACTGTTGATGCACACGTGGGTCGGTTTCATCCTTAACGACGTCATTGGCAAACCACGTGGCGGTCGGTTTGGGAAAACCAATATAAGGCACGTGAATAGAGAAGTCCTCGCCGGCGCGAACGGTGATGTCACGAACTCCACCAAGATCCATGACCGGTTTATTAGGTTGCTCCTCGATAACAATCGGATTACTAGGTCGGCTTGGGTCACTACTGCCGACGTCGTTTACGGCAAACACCCTGAAGAGATACTCTTCACCCTCCTTCAACTTCGGTACAGTGTATACGTTGCTCGGTATGGGCGCGCCGTTTACGTCTGACCAGTCCTCATCACCCTTAGCCTTCTTCTGGATAATATATCCTCGAATCTTCGAGCCACCATCGCTTCGCGGTGGTCGCCAACTCAGAGTCACCGAATCCTTGGTGATTCTGTCCGCCTTGGGCGGTTCGGGTGCGTCAGGACGCACTACAATAATAACAGCAATATAAATATTATAAAAGATACATAATAATTATAAAATTAATAATCATTTAATAATTATAAAGAAACATTGGAATTGGAATTAATTATTCTAAAATTATTCTAAAATTGTTAAAAATTGTTTGTTAATACAAACAATTACAATATTTATATGATTAAAGTATACTTACGACGTTGATGTCCGGCTGTAATTGGTTCAGTGGGCTTACTGGGTTTACCAGGTCCAGCTTCGTTGACAGCGATTACTCTAAACTCATATCGCGAACCCTCGTGAAGGTCCTGTACGGTGAACGTCGTGTTCGGTGTTGGATAGTTATTGACTTTCAACCATTCGCCACCGCGCTCGCGCCTCTCCACGTAATAACCTGAAGAAAAGAATATTAACGTGTAGACAAAAAATATATATTTCAACACAGTTTTCAATTAAGTAAAAAAAAATAAAATTTCTATTAATTTAAATTTTTTAATTTTGAAAAAATTTTTTATAAATTATAGATTTAATATATTATAAAATATTTAATTTAATACAATATTAAATAATAAAACATTAATCCTTGTTTATGTAAGAGGCAAATAATTATAAAATAATTTATTTTAATAATTTACCAGTAATAGGCTTTCCTCCGGTATTGATAGGCGGGTTCCATGTGAGACTGCAGCTATTAGGAGTATAACCAAGGATCTCGGGTTGGCTTGGCGCATCCGGTGGATCATACGGACTCTTGGCGATTACGGGTTTGCCTTCCAAAGGTTCTGATACACCGTACATGTTCTCAGCACGGACTCTAAAGACGTACTTTTTACCCTCACTCAAACCTTTCGCCGTGAAGCTCGTCCTGGGAACGTATCCAGGTGCTTGTCGCCAATTGTCAGAACCGTAATCCGAAACCTCGACGATATAGTTCGTGATGTCAGATCCTCCGTTGTCTGCCGGTGGATTCCAAGACAGGCCAACGGATTCCTGCGTTGTGCCGGTATATTGCAGAGGACCCTGAGGTGGTCCAGGCTTGTCCACAACTATCACTTCAATGTCAGCCGAATCCTTTCCATGCTCGTTCGTCGCGGTCACGGTGTACATGCCACCGTCATCTCGGACAGACTTCTCGATCAGTAGTTGCGTTCGATCGCTCTTGGTCTCAGTCTGAAGATACAATAAAAAAATGAGAAAATACACGTATACGTATATTAACGAAAAAATATGGAAAAAATTATTAAACACAAAAAAATATAAAGATTCAGAAAAATTTTACTTAATAAAAATTATTTAATAATTTAATTTAATTCGTAAATTTCAGTCAAATTACTTAACCGAAAACGTTATTGCAATCCCAAAAATAAATAGGAAGATAAACCTACAGATAGACGAAGAGTTTCCATGAGTGATTTTCCATCCTTAGTCCATTCTATCTTTGGTGTCGGCGCACCGGATAACGGTATGTTGACGTTGATCGGTTCTCCAGCGCGGACCTTAATCTTGCGTCCAATTAGAGCGTCCAGATAAAGCTTCGGTTTCTCCTTCATAGGTTTAGCTGTGAAAACGGACGAGGTCTCGCTCGGTTTTCCAGCGCCTGCGGCATTTATGGCTGACACCCGATATTCATACTGATGACCCTCGGTCACATGGTCATCGTAATATTCTGGATATTTAACCGGTTCCTTATTTTGCTTTATCCAACGTCCTGTAGCGCGATCACGACGTTCCACATCGTAACCGATGATTTTGGAGCCGCCGTTGCTAATGGGCGGAGTCCATTTAATCTTAATATGATCTTTGTCAGCATCCACGCACTCCGGCTTGCCGGGTTGTCCAGGAACCACTAAGCAATTAATATCAAATATACGTAAACAAAGGAGGAAAGCAATAAAAGGCATGAGGACAAAATTTTCGTGCGTGTTTATAAATTTATAATTTACAATTACATTTTATCATATTTCATCTAATAATATAATATATCAATTTTTTAAATGATAATTATATTTAAAAAGCTAGAAACAACTTTTAATATTTAAAAGTTGTTTCTAAAAATATTAAAATATGTAATTACCAGATATATATATATATAGTTTCAGTATTAGAGTATACTATAATTTAGGACAAATAAAGTTATTTTATCAATAATACTTACCGAATTGATTTTTAGCAACAACAGATCGATCGGTAGTCAATGGCTCAGAGCGACCCTGAAGATTTTCCGCGGATACACGGAATTCGTACGTAGTTCCCTCGAGCAGCCTTGGCACAGTGGCATGATTATATTTGGGATTAACGTGTGTGACAGCTGGTACCCAGCCACCTCCATGCGTGAGATCACGTTTTTCGATGACATATCCACTGTAAATAAAAAATTGACAAATAAGTTTTCATTTTATTTTTTTATATTCTTGACAATTTTTTGATTTTATAACGTATAATTTTTAATATGACAATTTTCTGGTAGATAAAATTATAACAATTTAACAATTATAATCTAATAAAAAAAATCACAAAGAGAATTTATAAATTTAAATATATGGAAAATTGCAGAACTAGAACTGAATGATAAAATTATATATATTAAATGATAAAAATATATATATCACACAAATAATTTGCAACATGAAATTCATTTCACGTTGGATAAAGTAAAAGGATGACTAAATTTATTTACGTAAGTTCGCTGCCTCCATTGTCCTTAGGTGGTTTCCATGAGAGCGTAACGGACTGGCTGGTAATTTCTTCATACTGTAAAGGACCTTCCGGAGGTCCGGGTTTATCCAGAACAGTCATTTGGAAGCTACCTTCGTCTATGCCACTACTGTTCTTCAGCAATAGATGGTACAATCCCGAATCGGATCTCTTAGCGTTGACGATGTGCACAATTGTGTGATAGCCAATTGATGTGATCGTTGTTCTGTCGTTGGAAGTCAGTTCGTTGCTTCCTACGGTCCATGTTGCCTCTGGCGTCGGTTCGCCGACGAAATCGATATCCACGTGGAAAATAAGTCCAGCCTTGATACGAACATCTTGTAAAGGCGTCTTGATTTTCGGGGCCACTAAAGAAGTTATTAAAGGAAGTTATTACAATTTCTATAATTAAATCGTTATTAATTTAATTCTTTGGAAATTCACAACTTACGGTAACGAGGTTTGGCAGTGACGAGATCGCTAGGTTCCGATGGTTCGGATTGACCAGCAGCGTTGACAGCAATCACACGGAACTCGTACTCCTGACCTTCTGTCAGATCGGGAACGGTCGTACTGTTTTGACCAGCCGGTACATGTACTGCATTCACCCAGTAAGGGCTGCCTTTCTCCTTCTTCTGAACGATATAACCCGTGATTGGCGATCCACCGTCGTTCTTCGGCGCTGGCCATTGTAGATCTACGTGGTCCTTGTCCCAGTCTGTAATTTGCGGCTTGCCAGGCGCGTCCGGTTCATCTGAAAATCGCATTTATTAACACATTTATTAACAATAATACCATTTTTTTGTTCAAATATATCTTTAAATTTAGGATTTACGATATGATATATGCAAATTAATTAATATGATGTATGGGAAATTCTAAAACTTTTAAAGTTACAATTTTATTTAGATTTTGAATATCTTTTTTTATTAAATCACTCACCAAACTCATTCTTTGCAATGATGCTCTTCGTAGTCTCGAGTGGATCGGATTCTCCGATATTGTTAACAGCTTTAACGCGGAATAGATATTCCTTCCGATGAATTAGACGGCTGACCTCATGGCTTAACACCATGCTCATTCCGGCGTCGGACCAAGTTCCACGGGACAAGTCCATCTTTTCGATAACGTAGTGCAAAATAGGGCTGCCGCCATCATCAAGAGGATGTCCCCAAGTCAAGTGACAACCCTCTTTGGTGACATTGCTAACTTCCAAAGGTTTTTCTGGCGGCGCCGGTCTATCGAGAACGGTGACTCTCGCACTGGCGCTGCAAATTTAACGTCATTGTTTATGTTCAACTAATAATCATTAAGAATAATTAAATTACACTGATAACTTAATCGAGAAGTTATATTTAAAATTTATTTAAAATTATTTAAATTATTTTTTAATATTAAGATTTGTTATTATATCTTATTATCTTATTATTCGTTTAAATGATTTTTAATTCTTTTTAAATCATTGAAAGTAAAGTTTAAATGTAAAGAGATGTTATTTGATATAAATTGATTGCTCAAGATTTCTATGCTATTCAAATTAAATGTCATGTAAAGTATAAATATGAAGACTCTTTACACAACTATAACTTTATGATTTGTTAAATACCTGAAGCTACCATGCTCGTTCTCTAAAGTGAGGGTATAACGTCCTGTATCACCGCGGACAGAGAACGGAATCTCGAAAGAAGTTTCAGTGTTGGTGGTGAACATCTCGTGTCGAGCGTCAGCCACAATCTGAACACCATCACAATTCCATGTAGCTTTTGGTTTAGGTGACGCTACGATAGGAATATTGTAGCTAATCTTCTGACCAGCGCGAACTACCAAGTCGTTCAGCAAGTGCGTATCGAACGACGGAGCAACTGCAATTAATTAAGAAAAAATCGTGAGTAATATCGATAATAAAGGAAAAATATTTCTAGTTGTGTTTTAACAAGCGAATTATTAAAAAATTCTTACTTCTAGAGGGAAAGAAGACTTTCATGCAAAGAAGATATATTCAAGTACGTAAAAGAATGCTTATATTTATGCATATATTTTACGAAAGTATATTTTTGTGACAACACTTTTTAAAATAATTTATTTATCTCGATAAAGGTTTAAACTTACTGAAACGTGGTTTGGCAACGATCGGCGAAGACGCGTCGGACGGATCGCCAGGTCCACCCTTGTTGACGGCGATGACTCTGAACTCGTATTCCTGACCTTCGGTCAAATCAGGTACTCTAGCATTGGTTTGATTCCCAGGTACTTCGACGGCTTTTTCCCATTGTCCGAAACGAGGACGTTTTTCAATGATGTAACCAGTTATGGGTGACCCACCATCTTTCTTAGGCGGTGTCCATTCAAGATCCACATGATCTTTGTCCCAGTCAGTGGCGACCGGTGCGCCAGGCTTATCTGGCTTGGCGAACGGATCTTTAGCAGTGATAGTGTCTATTCCTGTCAATGGCTGGGATTCACCCTGCTTATTGACTGCTCGCACGCGGAACTGATAATCATGTCCCTCGATTAAGTGACCCACCTGCGCTGAGGTAGTGTTAGCTTCGGCTACGGGCACCCAGCGCATATTTTCCGTGTCCATTTTTTCGACCTGGTAGTATTGAATCTCGGAACCGCCATCGTCTTTGGGTGGCCGCCACTTCAGAGTGCAACCGTTTCTGGTGACGTTGTCAATCTTCAATGGACCCTCCGGTGGCGAAGGTATGTCCAACACGTTCACTGTCAACGTGGCAGAGTCCTTGCCGTTCACGTTCTTGGCCACAAGCGTATAAACGCCGGAATCGGAACGTTTTGCTTCCATTACGCGCACCTTGGTGTTGTAATCCTCATTGACGATCTTGATGCGATCACTTGCCATCACTATGGTGTCCTTCAGCGACCACTCTTTGCTTGGTGGCGGCTCGCCGGTCACCGGCACATCGAAGTCGAAGAAACTGCCGGCACGCACTTTCACATCCAGCATGTACTTTCTGTCGATCTTCGGTGGAACTGAGCACAAAATATATAACATAATTAATTACGTTATTAAGTAAGTAAGTAGTGCAAGATCTATCAAATAAAGACATTTTTAATCAATTTCTTAAGCTTCTGAGTTATACAAAATCATGAAATAATTTAATTTTTTTTAAATGTACATAAAATTTGATAAATTCTTCAAAAGCTTACGGTTTTTAGGTCGCGCCACATGGGATTTGGATGCCTCCGACGCTTCGCCGGGTCCAGCCTTATTGACAGCTCTTACGCGGAACTCGTATGGAGTTCCCTCAACCAGGTCATTGACTCTGCCGCGGTTCGTATCGCCATCGACTTCCGCACACTTCTCCCATGTCGGACTGTACTTATCGCGTTTCTCTATGATGTAGCCGGTAATTGGTGATCCACCGTCCTCTTCAGGACGGCTCCATTGAAGTTCGACGAAATCTCTGTCATAATCAACCACCTCAGGCGTACCTGGTTTTCCTGGTTCATCTAAAAGAATAAGATAAGAATAAGATTATGGGTGACTTACCATCTAAAAGAGTAAGATAAAATTTTGCAAATTTTGTCATATATCAAATTACAGGTAATTATAATAATTATATATATTGTAGAAATATGACATTCAAATCTTTACTTAAGAATATAAAATTATTACTTTATTAACAAGCATTAATGTTTGTCTTACCGAAGGGATTTTTCGCCTCGATGCTTTGCATAGCAGTAAGCGGCTCGGACTTGCCCTGCTTGTTGACTGCTCTCACTCTGAACTTGTACTTATGCCCTGGTGTCAGACCTTCCACCTGCAAATTTGTTTCCGGTCCGTCGGTCTCTCCAGCTGGCGCCCAACGACCTGTGGCCTCATCCATCTTTTCTACAACATATTTATCAATTGGCTGTCCACCATCGTCTTCGGGTGGCTTCCATGTGAGCTTGCAACCCTCGGCGTGCACGTCGGACGTACGGAGCGGACCTTGGGGCGGGCTCGGCTTATCCAGCACAGTCACCTTGACGAACGCTTCATCTCGACCGTTAATATTCTCAGCAATAACGGTGTACTTGCCGGATTCCGCACGTGTAGCCATCCGTACGTTTAAGCTGGTATTGTAATCCACGTGCTTGACCTTGATACGATCAATCGGCCGAACTTCTTTGCCGTTCAGCATCCATTTAGTAGTTGGCGGCGGCTCGCCCGTTACCTTACAATCAAAGTTGAAGTTTTGGCCGGCCTTAATCTTCACCTCGATCAAATTGGTACGATCGATCCTGGGTGCTAGATTGCGCGGTTTGGCAATGATGGTCGGCGTAGCGTCCGATGGTTCACCAGGACCGGCCTTATTTACGGCACGTACACGAAACTCGTACGGCTGGCCTTCGATAAGATCTGGTACTGTAGCGAATGTTTCATCTGCAGGCACCTCCAGTGCCTTCTCCCATTCACCATATTTATCTTTCTTCTCGATTACGTAACCGGTGATTGGTGAACCACCGTCATTCTCTGGCGGAGTCCATTTCAGATCGACGTGGTCCTTGTCCCAGTCAGTAGCTCGGAGATCACCTGGTTTGCCTGGTTCGTCTGCAAATAGACACGAAAATATATTTAATGTTAATTCTCTCAAATAATCATCTGTCCAAATTATATTTTATATTTTAACTTGCAGTAATGTTTTGTATAATTTTAATTTATTAATTAATTTTAATTGGCGTACCGAATGGATTCTTGGCTACGATCGTTTGTTCCGCTTCCAAGGGCTTCGACTCACCCTCGGCATTAACCGCGGCCACTCGGAAGAGGTATTCCTTGCCAGGTGTTAGACCTGTCACTTCGAGAGCTATAACAAATAATTCATTTGACATATTGAATAAGTACTATAAAGCAAATTTTATATTTCAAAATCGAATATATAGTAGAACTTTATTAATGAAAAAAATTTGAAACGCTTCATAAAATTTAAAAAATCATAGAAAGTAATATCCCTATTACATAATTTATCATTTAAATAAAGGATTTAATAAGAATTTAACGCTGTGATAGATTAATTTTATTAATCAAATCCAGCGACTTACTTGGTTCAGTGGAACGCCCGCAAGGCACCCAACATCCAGTTTCCGGATCCATCTTGTCTACTTGGTAGTACTCGATGGGCGTGCCGCCATCGTCCTTAGGTCTCTTCCATTTCAACTTGCATCCTTCCTTATGCACATCCGATACCTGAAGCGGTCCTTCGGGCGGCGTTGGTTTATCCGTTACCGTCACTTGTACTGTCACCGAGTCTTTGCCCGACGAATTACTAGCAGTGACAGTGTAATCACCACTATCGTCCCGCGACACCGGACGTATGCTGAACTTGGTATTGTAATCGATGTTGTCGATCTGCACCTTACGATCGGAATGAAGCGGTATGGCGCCGTAACGCCACTCGATATGCGGCGGTGGCTCGCCGATTACATTGGCATCGAACTTCAGCATCGAGCCAGCGGACAGGGTAACGTCCCTCAGATTGCGCCTATCGATCTTCGGGGCCACTGCAAATGATTGGATGAATTAGAAGCCAATATCAAATTTAGACAAGCACGCGGTTCATTGAGATTATTTTTGGAATGTGTGTACGTTTTGTGGCAAAGATTACTATCTTGTGCAAGGATTACTATCTTGTGCTACAGATCAATCGTTTGCGTAATTAAGATTTTAAATGTAAGTACCAATTAATATAATACATTATTTGTTCTTACTATTCTTAATAAAAAATTACCAAAAAAATTTACAATCAAATCAAATATAAATTATTATAATGGTAAGGAGATATAATTTCTCCAACATTACAATAATTTAAATAAACAGTCATATATTGTGATATTTGAAGTACATTGCTACTGTACATTTAATTAATTTCTATAATCTTTTTGAATGTCCTACGAAAAGATATATTATTTTAATATTAAAATTTAATTCAGAAAAATTGAAATGTAAAAAATACTTACAGAAACGGGGCTTAGCAGTAAACGTCTTGCTAGCTTCGCCAGGTTCCGACTGGCCAGCCTTATTTACAGCAATCACACGGAATTGATAATCATTGCCTTCTATTAAACCGTGAACCAGAGCTTTGGTGACCGGTGTCTCGGTCTCCAAAGCTTTCTCCCACATAGTGCTGTACTTGTCTTTCTTCTCAATAATATAACCCGTGATAGGCGATCCACCGTCACTAACAGGTTCTTTCCAAGCAAGTTCAACCTGATTGGCAGTCCAATCGACCGGCTCTGGTGCTCCAGGTGCAGTTGGCACGGCTACAAAAATTTATTAATATAATAAAGTTGGCAATTAATATTATTTTAAACAAATAGAAAGCAGAGCTGTGAAAAAATACTATTTTTATATAATACAAATGCAAAGTAGAAATAAAAGTTGAAATAAAAATTGAAACTTATAATAAGTAAAATAATTAATTTATAAAATAATTCATTTTAAACTATAAAATAAATGAACCAATAAACATATCGTTACATATTTTTATGACAATATATAAAAATATTAATAATCTAAACTCATTAATTATACATATACTGATCGAAGATTTTACTGACAGACATTAAATAATTTAATTAATTTTTTTATTTTTAAGAAGATTGTAACAAATATTCCACTCACTGAACGGATCTTTGGCTATGATGGAACCGAAAGTCTCCAATGGTTCAGACTCTCCTTCCTTGTTAAGAGCCTTGACTCGGAATTTGTACTCGTGTCCAGGCGTAAGTCCTTCAACTTTCATTTCGGGTCCAGTAGTTTTACCGACCGGTAGCCAGACACCAGTCTCTGGATCGAACTTCTCTACGAGGTAACCTTCGATTGGTTCTCCACCATCGTCCTTTGGTTTCTTCCATTTAAGTGTGCATCCTTCTTTGTGCACGTCAGATACCTCCAATGGTCCTTCCGGCTTACCGGGCTTGGCTAAACAAACGGAATTTAGTTTGAATTGTTATATATGCCAAAAATTATGTTTATAAGAGAAGAATCAATCTTTATGACAGATTATTATACATTTAAATACTTCTATATTATAAAAATTTAATATTTTATATTTGACAAAGAAAGAGAGAAGATTGAAACAGTTAGCTTATTACAGAGATTGATAATTATTTTCTTTATTTTCATGTATAACATATAAATTGTATAAAAAACTTGTAAAATATTAATATAATATATAAAAATTACTTACAAACAACAGTAACTTCAACTTCAGCAGTGTCGGATCCATGTTGATTGACTGCTGTAATTTTGTAAGTGCCGCTGTCCTTGCGTTCGGGCTTATCGTTGAAGAACTTGCTATTGTAAGGCACATTCTGTATTCTGCGGTGCGTGGTCTGCTGGATGCTCTTATTGTTGATCACCCATGTGACGTCTGGCGGTGGTTCACCGATAATCTTAACATCGAAGTGGAATGCTTCGTTTTCGCGCACGGTTATATCACGCAGATTTCGTCTATCGATCTTCGGCGGGACTGGATCAAAAGAGATAATTATAATAAATAAATTTATTCTTCGTATTTATTAATTCTTCGTATTTATTTTCTAAAACAAAGTTTGTCTTCTAAATTTTTATATTAAGAAATTCTTTCAAATTTGACTCGAGATTTTTTCATTAACGTATTTTAAGAGTTTTTAAAATTATTTAGCGGTAAAAACAAAAGATTAAATTAAGAAATCTTTATACGTGAAGGACTCACGTCTTCGACTCTTAGCGGTAATAGGTTTGCTAGCGTCGGACGGTTCACCGGGACCAGCGGCGTTAATAGCCTTGACTCTAAATTCGTATTCGACACCCTCGTCAAGATTGTCGACACGGCCTTTGCAATCTGGTCCAGTTTCACACGCCTTGATCCACTTGGGCGAACCCTTCTCCCGCTTCTCGATCACATATCCGGTGATTGGAGATCCGCCGTCTTTTAACGGTGGAGTCCATCGTAGGTCCACGTGATCCTTGTCCCAGTCAGTCGCCTCTGGACGTCCTGGTGCTCCAGGTTCATCTATGATGTATAAATAAAATTGATATTAGTTATCTAATCTGAGAAACGCAGATTTCGAGGATTAATCGTTATTTCAAAAGAAATAATGATGAATAATTGTTAGAGTTAATTAAAAAATTTTTTAATTGTCTTTCACTTTAAAGAATAGAGACAATGGAATTAAAATTCTACTTATGATTTCCATATTATGTGATTAGACACGCAGAATTTAAAACTTAAAGCAACTTGAAAGTTAAATATAATAAAAGGATATTAGATATTATCAAGAGACATTGAAAGACATTGAAAAAAAACTAGAGATTAACTTCTTACCGAATGGATTCTTGGCGACGATTCCATACTCGGTCTCCAATGGTTCGGATTCACCTTCCGCATTTACAGCTGCGACTCGGAATTTATATTCCTGTCCGGGTACCAGATTTTCCACTGCCATCGTAGGTTCCTTGGTACGTGCGACCGGTATCCATCTACCAGTCTCCGTATCCATTTTCTCGACCACGTAATGATCCAAAGGCGCACCACCATCATCCGCAGGCGGATTCCACTTAAGAGTACACCCCTCCTTGTGCACGTCGGAAACTTTGAGCGGTCCTTCGGGTTTGCTGGGCTTGTCTAGCACTAGAATTTCGATGGACGCCTCATCTTTGCCGGAACTGTTCTCCGCTTTCAAAGTCAGCGTGCCACAATGCGCCCTGGTCGCTGATGAGATCACAAACTTGGTCTTGTAGTCCTCCATTTCGATGGTCAAGACATTACCGGATTCCTGCTTGCTTTTGTTCAAGAACCAGGTCTTACTTGGCGGTGGTTCACCTGTAACCTTGACATCCAACCGAATGACATTGCCAGCCTTAATCGTGATATCTTTTAGGTTCGTACGATCAATCTTGGGCGCGGCATAGCGATCCTTGGCGGTCAATGTGTCGCTGGGTTCACTAGGTTTGCTCTGGCCACCCTTATTCACGGCCTTAACTCGGAATTGATATTTCTGACCCTCCACAAGATCTGGCACTTTGGCTTCGGTTTTGTTTCCTGGAACTTCCGCGGCTTTCTGCCACTTGCCATACTGATCCTTCTTCTCGATGATATATTTCTCGATAGGAGCACCACCATCTTTCTTCGGAGCTTTCCATTTCAAGTCTACATGATTCTTCGACCAATCCTTCAACTCAGGTTTGCTGGGCGCATCAGGTTCAGCTACAATTAGAAATAAACGTTTTAAAAAATAATAAATAACAATAAGAGTTAAGAATCTACTAAAATGTGTACAGCAATATGATAATATATAGTCATATAGCGTAATACGATCATTTTGTTAAATTATAATGTTATATTCTTTAATATAATATAGTATCTCTAATATTATATTCTTTAACATAATATGGTAAATACAATACCTATAAATTAAAGAAATTACAATATTTTATGTAATAAAATTTATGCATAGAAGACTTAATAATTAAAGTAAAAACAAAATTTCATAGTTTATATGTCATCATAAGAGTTGCAAGTGAATTAGATAATATATATTTGCAATTAATGTTTTAAAGTTTTGTTATAAGTATATTACTTATGATTATAATATAATTAAAGAAACTTAAAAAATTAATTAAAAGAAGTAATAAATATAAATGAGATATTTACAATAAGGATTTTTGGCGGTTGTAGGTATAGATGTTTCCAGAGGTTCAGATTCGCCCTCGGAATTGACAGCTTTGACACGGAATTGATAATCTTTGCCTTCGTTCAAACCGGACACGTCTGCCTCTGGAGTTTTGCTAGTACCACATGGTACCCAACGTCCGGTGTCTACATCCATCCTTTCAATCACGTAATGATCAACCGGTTCACCACCATCGTCGTCAGGTTTGTCCCATTTTAGTTTACAACCCTCGGCCGTCACATCGGATACTTCAAGCGGTCCTTTCGGTTTGCTAGGTTTGGTTAGAACCTGATGAACGATCAATTATATGTATTTAACAAGAAGTGCTCTAACAAATAATTTTGTATTCTTAACAAAATTTACATAATTAATTTAATGGAAAGTGATTGTACGAACCTGAAGTTCGATGTCGACCTGATCGGTGCCACTGTCATTCTTGGCGATGACAGTGTAAGTGCCGGTGTCCGAACGCTGAAGCTTATTGAGGATAAACATAGTATGATAATCTTCGTTCTCAATTTTAAGTCGGTCCATGCTCTTCAGCACTGCATCCTTGAGTTTCCATGTAACGACTGGTGGTGGTTCGCCTTTGATGTCTGCCTCGAGTCGCAGCATCTGACCAATTCGCATAACTTTCTTCTGAAGATTCTTGCGATCGATATGCGGTGCCACTGTAAAGAACAAACAGACAGAATTAATTAATAAATATAAATTACTATATTAAATAAATAAGTTTATCTATCAATATAATATTTACAGAATCGAGGTTTGGCGACGACGCTCTTTGAGATATCGCTAGGTTCACCAGGTCCTGCCCTGTTGACTGCCACTATCCTAAATTCATACTCGTGACCTTCTTGAATACCGTCGGTCACTTTAGCGACCGTTCGATCTCCCGGTACCTTAGCGACATCCACCCACTGTCTACCCTCTTTGTCTCGCATTTGTACAATGTATTTTTCGATCGGCGCACCGCCATCATCTTTAGGTGGCGTCCACTCAAGATCGACGAAGTCTTTGTCCCAGTTCTTGAGTTCTGGTCGACCAGGTTTGCCTGGTTCATCTAAAATCAAAAAAGTGATTTATAAAACAATATGTGATGAGTACGTAAAAATACATAATATTTTATATATTTATTTATAATATATGTATATAAATTTTATTTAAATATGTATTATAAATTTTATATATTTATTTCTCAAAATTAAATTTATTTTCAGTTTCTAAATTACAGATACAAATTCTCCGAATACTGAATTGCATACCAAATGGATTCTTGGCTATGATAGACTTATCCGCCTCCAAATCGTCAGATTCTCCTTCTCTGTTGACGGCTTTCACGCGGAATTTATATGGCTTGCCTTCCTGTAATCCGGTGATGGTCGCTTCGGGTTCGGTACTACGACCGCAAGGTACCCATTGCCCTGTAAGAGGATCTAGTTTCTCGATCTCGTAGTATTCGACCGGTGAACCACCGTCGTCATCGGGTTTGTCCCATTTGAGTTTGCAGCCATGTTTGTTAACATCACTCACTTCCAAGGGACCCTAAATTACAAAGAAGATATTTAATCCTATTATCGGATTTTCAAGACAACTTATAAACTAGATAAGAACAATTAAATATTTACAATATTAATAATTAAATAAATAAATTATTCAATAAATTTAATTCTTAATAAAAAAATTAATATTTAAATAGTTACTAATTATTATTTTAAACATTTTTCATCTCATTTAATGATTTGATTGAATAAATTCAATTGTTAAATAAAGTAATATTGTAAGATATGTACATACGTAATTTATATAATTTGTATATACATACAAAAGATAAAATGTTAAATTTTTACCTTTGGTTTGCTCGGCTTGCCAAGAACAGTAATTTCTATTTCGGCAGTATCCTCGCCAACTTCGTTCTTTGCTGTGATCACATATTTCCCAGTATGCGCGCGTTTAGTTTTTAGAATAAAGAATTTCGTGTTGTAATCGACATTGTCAATTCGTATTATGTCGTCCGATACGAGTTCTTTATCCTTGAAGGTCCAAGTGACTTTTGGTGGCGGTTCGCCAATTATGTTTACGTCTAGAGTTACGGTGAGACCTACTTTTACCGTTAAGGCTTGCAGATTCGTGCGATCGATGTATGGTTTCACTGTCAAATAAAAATTAAGAAATCAACTGTTGATGACTGCCTTCTTCATACAAATAAATATAAGATTTTGAAAAGAAAATTAAAAATTCATCATAATAAAAAAAAATAAAATATTTAAATCCTAAATAAATAGAATTCCATATAAAATCTTATTTTATATTATTACAATAATTTTTGCAATAACAAAATATATTTTTGTACTTTCGAGCTTTCCTGGTAAACTCGTAATTTATTAAAATTGAAATAATTGAATCACTTACGCCAACGGGCTTTAGCGGTGTGCGGATTGGTGGCCTCGCTAGGTTCACCAGGGCCAGCTTTATTGACGGCGCGTACTCTAAACTGATACTGATTGCCTTCTTCTAAACGTGGAACTGTGCCAGTACACACAGGCCCTTGCACTTCAGCAGCCTTGACGAAATTATTACCGAACTTATCCTTCATCTCGATAATATATCCAGTAATTGGTGCACCGCCATCCCTTATCGGTGGCTCCCACTTGAGTTTCACCATATTCTCTGACCAATCGACAATCTCTGGAAGTCCAGGTGCTGCTGGAGCATCTAAAACATTTAAAAAACACCCCATAATCTTTTTTCTATTTTCTTTTAATAATTAGAAAAATTAATAAAATTTTGTAATAAAATTAATGAAATTAATAGAATAAACGAATTAACTAAATAAGTAGATCTTTAAATCGTCATCTTTGTTTGATATTTTCATAATGTAATATTTTAATGTTGATAAAATTTTTTTATCTATTACTTAAAGAAAATCTAATAGAGTATTATCTATAATTATTAAAATAATGTATAATACATATCTATGATAAATTTAATTATAAAAGATAATACTATTCTTAATTAAAAATTTTTCTATTAAAAAAGATATCTATTGTTTACAATATGCTAAAGTTACTCAAAATAGAATTACATGTAAAAATAACTGTATGCGCGAACGTTGCAATCAAAATACTATACCGTATGGATTCTTAGCTACGATGCCAACATCAGTTTGCAAAGGTTCTGATTCCCCCTCTTCATTCACAGCCTTCACACGGAATTCGTACTTATGGCCGGGTTCCAAACCGGTAATCGTGTGCTCAGTTTTGTCAGGGTCCACAATACCAGCTGGTACCCAACGACCCGTTGTTACATCCATCTTTTCAACTATGTAACTGGACAGAGGAAGTCCGCCATCGTCCTTCGGCTTATTCCACTTCAATTTGCAGCCCTCTTTGTGCACGTCGGTCACTTCCAGCGGTCCCTCCGGCTTTCCAGGCTTGTCTACAAAATTATACAAAATTTTACAGCATAAATATGTATTCTATAATGTGTTTTAAGTTAGTAAACTAATTAATATAATTTATATCATTTTCAATATTCAGTATTTGACTTAAAAAATTAAAAAAAAATTTATTATGCATTTCTTATTTCAGCATTAGAGTATAGGATACATAATATATTCAAAAGTATATTCAAGAGTTTACCAAGAATATTAATCTCCACATCGGCCTCATCTTGTCCGGAGTCATTTACAGCCTTAATAGTATATTTGCCAGTTAACTTTCGACTGGTGTTTGTTAACTGAATCTTCGTAAGATAGTCTTCGTTATCAATTTTAACATTGGCTCCAGTTTTGAGCGGTGCACCAGCAAAACTCCACGTAACTGTAGGAGGAGGTTCACCTTCGACATCAACTTCTAACTTCACCAGTTGACCTGCTCTTACTTTGATGGTTTGTAGTTTATCACGGTTGATGTGCGGTTTCACTACAAGAAAATATTTATATAATATTATCTGAAATTATTTTTTGATCATTATTAAAAATGCAAAATATTTATTCACATTTCCTAATTTGTATAAAACATGATAAATTTTGACATTAAAAAGAGAATCTTAATTTAGATTATTTTCAATAGAAATTGAAAATAAAATTTCAAATAAATTCTACATTAATTTTAATATAAAATTATGTAATTACAGATATATACATATATATATTAATTGTATTGATTATATATATATATATATATATATATTAATTATAATTTAATATCTAATTTATAACCATATTAGATGTTTCGAACTTTTCATATATAATAATTGAAAGTTTTATATTTAATTATAATTAGTTAACCAATTAAGATTAAGATTAAGAACTCACGGAATCTTGCTTTTGCAACATGTGGCTTGGTCGGGTCGCTAGGTTCCGATGGTCCAGCTTTGTTAACAGCACGAACACGGAACTGATAAGTGGAGCCCTTCTTTAATCCAGTAACACGACCTTTCGGTTGTGGCGAGTCGGTGACTAGAGCTTCTTCCCATTGTGAAGAAGGTTTCTCTTTTTTTTCAATAATGTAACCGGTGATCGGCGCACCGCCGGTGTCTTTGGGAGGTTCCCACTTGAGATCGACGCGATCGACGTCCCAATCCTCGAGTTCTGGTGTTCCAGGCTTACTTGTGACATCTGTCAAAAAGAAACATTTGATTTAGCAATATAAAATATTAATTAATAGTACAGAATATTATTAGATAATACTGTAAAAAATAATATACAAAATTATTTATTTTATATTATTTATCAAATGATACGTCAATTAAAACTTTTTTATCGAGTTGTTCCTTTAACAAAATCGACAAAATTTTCTTTATAATTTATTTTATTTTAGGTTTATTTATATATTGTTTTATAATATTAAGTTTTACTTTTTCAGGTAATTTATTTTATTAAAAATTTCATTTCATTTTCATTAATTTAATATTATTACTTAAACAAATTCAAACTCTATTTTGCCAGTGAATATTAAACAATAATTTCGATTGTTTATTGGCAATCATCTGGCAAATCATCTGCATGTTATCGACAGATTTGTCGCTTCTTTGGAATGCAGACGGGTCAATAAGCAACCGAAATTATCGATTATTACTTAACTTACCGTAAGGATTCTTCGCGAGTGTTGAGCCGTCTGACACGAGCGGCTCTGATTCTCCTTCCTCATTCAGAGCCTTTACTCTAAACTCGTACTCGTGTCCCTCTTGAAGACCTTTTATGTCCATTTCAGTATCCGCAGTACGACCAACCGGTATCCATCTCCCTGTCGATTTATCCAATTTCTCTACTTGGTATCCTGTGATCGGCTTGCCACCATCGTCTTCCGGTTTGCCCCATTTGAGCTTGCAGCCGTTTTTCGTGACATCCGCCACTTTGAGCGGTCCCTTTGGTTTTCCGGGAGCCGCTGTAAAAACATAAAAAAACAAATTGTACAATAATTTAAAATGGAAAGAAAAAAGAATTTTATAATTTATTCTGCCAGTTAATTTAAAAAATGTCGGATATCTGTCACTCACATAATATCGTCACTTCGACTTCTGCCTCGTCTTCACCATGAGGATTGACAGCTTTGATTTTCCACACGCCGGTATTCTTACGCACGCTGTCGGTGATGGTGAGCTTTGTGTTGTAATCAACGTTAACAATTTCGATATTCTCGCCGGATTTTACTTCGCTGCCGGCATGATACCATTTGATTTCCGGCGGTGGCTCACCGCGTACATCCACATCGTATTTGACAGTTTTACCGGCTCGCACAACGATCGGTTTCAAGTTTGTCCTGTCAATTCTCGGCTTCACTGAAGCGAGAGAAGTTATATAACGGAATATTATTTTTACATAAAAATACAGATAAGTTTTAAAAATTTTTTCATAATATATTAAATTTTTAATTCTTATTAAAAACAAATATTAATTAGCATTATATATTATTATTTATTAATATAAAAAATGTAGATAAAAAATTAAATATATTACATGTATTTAATCTTTTATTCAATATTTTATAATAATTATAAATATAAAATAATAATTATAAAATTTAATATTTAATAAACAAATTTATATTTATTAATTCTATAAAATTTCACAAATTAAGTATATAATAAATCTAAAAATTAGTATTAAAAAATATGTTATTATATTGTAACATAATTAATTATTAATTATTATATAAATTTGATGGAAACTCACGAGCTTTGTGCTTGCAGATCTGCATCTTCGACGCATCTGACGGAGGCGAGGGTCCAGCTTTGTTCACGGCGATTACTCTGAACTGATACTCGCCCCTTTCTTTCAAATCGGGGACTTTACCTTCAAGTTGATTTCCAGGGACTTCAATAGCCTTTTCCCAATCAGGCTTATACCGATCCTTTTTCTCGATTATGTATTTTTCGATCGGCGCTCCTCCATCGAATTCCGGCGGAGTCCATTTTAAACTTATAGATTCATTATCGTAATCAGTGATTTCAGGCGTTCCAGGCTTCAAAGGTTCGTCTAAAAGAGAAAAAATTATTCAGTTTAAATTTAAATTCATAATATCTATGCTTTATATTTAGCGTCATAATATTATCTGTTTTGGAATTTTTAATTTAGATTAAAATACAAAGATTTAATATTTTAAGATTACATTTTTTTTGTCAAGCACAATGCAATTTATATTAAAATTTATATTGCAATTTATATTAAAAATTTTCTACTTTAAAAATTAAATTTTACATTAAAATTTTTAAGAAATAATTAAGAAACAAAAAAGTTGACTTTATGGTTGATACTAATTAGTTTGACATCTTAATTTTCAAAAATATACTATACATCAATCAAGGAACTTGTCAAATAATTTAAACACATATTTTCTAAATTATTCCGAATAAAATATAAATACTAGATATATTATTTAACGAAAAATATTTATACCATATGGATTCTTGGCAATAACGCCGCGTTCACTTTCCAAAGGTTCCGAGTCACCCTCGTCATTAACAGCTGTCACGCGAAACTTGTACTCGCTTCCAGGATTCAAGCCAGTGACTTCAAATTCTGTATTCGGTGAGTTTCCAGGCACTTTACCGACCCTGACCCATTTACCAGTTTTCGTGTCCATCTTCTCAATTTCGTATTCTTTGATCGGTACACCACCATCATCTTCCGGTTTCTGCCACTTTACCTTGGCCGAGGTATTAGTGACATCGCTGACTTCCAAAGGTCCTTTAGGAGCGTCTGGTTTTCCTGCGAGAAGAAATTTTTGATATGTAAATTCTTTTCTAACGAAGTTTTCTATTTAAAAAGTGACTCATACAATTAATATAAAAATGAGATAACAAGATATTAAATTAATAAGCAAGTCAAAATATTATATATATTATACAGGATCCGAAAAAATAAATTTAAAAAATTTAAACTTACCGAGTACAGTGAGTTCGACGGTCTCTTCATCTTTACCATTAGCGTTCTCAGCAATTAGCGTGTACTTTCCGGTATCCTTGCGCATTGCATTCACGATTGTGAAGTCCGTGTGATATTCGACATTGTCGATCTTGATGCGCTCAGTGGTGGTCAATGGAATGTTATCCCGCCAAATCCATTTGGTTTCTGGAGGAGGTTCACCAGATACATCCACAGACCATTTATGAGTGCGACCAGCTTTGATGATAATTGATTTGAAATTGGTTCGGTCGATTCTCGGTCTCACTGAAAATTTTCTCAATTTTGAGAAATTGTTATCCATAAATCTAATAAACATGTTATATATAATTATAGATCTATCGTGAACATCATATATAAAATAAATATTAAATTAAATCAGTAATTTAAATTAAAAATATATAAAATATGTAAAAGATTTCTAAATGTCGTATTTTAATTTTTTAATACAAATAAATCTGTAGCAAGTTTGACAAATCGTGATGTCACAATGTAAGTTGTATTTTTATGAGTATAATACTGTGAAAAAAATATTTTTATAACTATGAAAACTCTCGATCGATTTTATGTGATTAATTGTAAGTTATGAATCATGAAGACTTTAACTAACGATTTCGGTGTTTGCAGAGATGGTTGTCTGTGGGATCGCTAGGTTCGCCAGGACCGGCCTTGTTGTGAGCACGAACGCGAAATTGGTACACCATCTTTTCCTTCAGGCCTTCAACTTTAGCCTCGGGTGTCGAGTCATTGGTCTTCACTACTTCAACCCAATCAACGGCGAATTTATCCTTCATCTCGATAGTGTAGTGAGTAATCGGTCTACCACCATCGCTTTTCGGTTTCTCCCATTTCAAAGACACACTGACATTATCATAGTCAAAGATCTGTGGCTTGCCAGGCTTACCAGGCTCATCTATTGAGAATATTACATAAAATAGACTTAAAAATACGTCGCTTTGTTAAGTATCTAATTAAATTAAATTAATCAAATTTAATTAACGATATTTAATTGTCCAATTTTATCATAAATTTCTTTCTATAAAATAATTTTGTTAATTACCTATTTCCATCCAGAAACATTATTAAAATTATTAGAAATGTCAGACATCCTTACCATAAGGATTCTTTGCAAGAATAGCTTCCTCGACCTCTAACGGTTCAGATTCGCCCTCTTTATTAACTGCCTTAACACGGAACTTATATTTCTTTTTGGGTGTTAAACCAGAGAACGTAAAAACTTTCTCGTTAGGTCCAGTTTCTCCGGCTGGAATCCATCGTCCAGTATCCAAATCCATCTTTTCCAATACATAGCCTGTGATATCGGTACCACCGTTATCCTCCGGCGTGTCCCATTTAACTTTAACGTGATCGGAGCGGACTTCCTCAACTTTCAGAGGTCCTTGTGGAATCGATGGCTTATCTATAAAAAAAGAATGAATTTATATGATAACACAAATTTGGATAGTGCTTTACGATGAAAAAAAAATCAAATTATGATAAAATAAATATTTCTTCGCAGATAAATTTAAATTAATTGCTTCAATTTAAAATCTTTAATTTTAATTTTAAAAAATATTTAATCTCGCAAATTAAACACTTATTTATATAGTTTATCATGTAAATATTGTTTATCATGAATTTTATGTAAAATTTTATTTAAAATTTATTTTGATTTCGGGAAAAATGTTTAGTTCGAAAAAGAAATATTAACTAGATATGAACGATGGGCTTACCAAGAACGACAACATCGGCGCTGCTCTCGCAGGTGCCAGAACTGTTCGTCAAAACTAATTTATACTTTCCGGAATCGGGTCTGGTGGTCTTCCTAACCGTTAGTACAGTATTTCTCTCGTATTTGTCGATCGTAATTCTCTCGGCCGCGTCCTGAATTACCTCCTTTTGGCCCAGGAACCAATGCACTTCTGGTTCTGGTTCGCCAGCATACTTGATGTCGTATTTGATGATTTGACCTTTCTTGACGATTAGGTTCGTGAGACCATCACCAATAATGTACGGCTTAACGAATCGGCATTTGGCGATGATTGGCTTAGTGGCGTCAGACGGCTCACCAGGACCTGCCTTGTTTACCGCTCGTATCCTGAACTCGTATTGTGTGCCTTCCTTGAGACCGTCGATAGTCGCTTTAGACACGTCGCCCTCGATTTTCTTGCCCGTCACCCATTCCTTGCCGAACTTCTCCTTGTATTCGATTATATAGCCGGTGATTGGTGCACCGCCGTCGTTCTCGGGTTTCGTCCATGTCAGATCAGCGTGATCCTTGTCCCAGTCAGTAACATCAACGTTCGTAGGCTTGCCTGGTTCGTCTGGAAAACAAGCAAGAATATCTTTGTTTACCTCTTTTACTTTGTTTCACTAACATATTTACAAACCGTGAAATTAACACTAAAAATAGCGAGCTTAAATTGTATTTAACTCGTATCTAAGTCATTTTGTTAAATTTCTTTTAATTCTTTAGGAGATAAAAATTTCATCGTAGAAGATAATTTCAATATATAAATTAATTAATTTTAATTGATTTTAGTTTAGTAAAATTTACCCCATGGATCCTTGGCTAAGACAGGCTTGGCAAACATTGCTGGTTCGCTAGAACCGAGTTTATTCACAGCTCGTATACGGAACTTGTATTCCTTTTTCGCAACTAGATCTTCGACCTTGTAGACACATTTCTCGCCTGGTATGACTTCACCAACACTGTCCCATTGAGACTTCAAGCTAAGATCGAGACGCTCGATGACGTACTTTGTGATAGGTGAGCCGCCATCATCCTTCGATGGCTTGAAGGACACGACGCAAGAATTTTGGAATATCTCGTTGACTTCGACGTCGTACGGTGCAGATGGGACATCTAAAAGGAATAATATAGATAAGAAGAAATAAGAAGACACGTAGGATTTTATAGTAGAGACTAGTTTTACAAAAATGCAAACCTTGCATAACAATATTGACATCCTTTACTTCTTCACCTTGAGTGTTACCGATCTTTATCTGATAGATACCAGACGACTCACGTTGGGGTTTTTTGATCTTATACGTAACTTTATCCTCGCCAACGACGATCTCGACCTCCTTGAGAGGTAGTGGTTTGCCGTCCTTCATCAGTTTCGCTTCCACTTGACTCTGCTTGGTGCCATCGACTGTGGAAATCACAAACATAAATTTTCCAATTTATAATCCAACATTTTTACATCGAAACTATTAAATTTTATTACATCATGCATAAGATATGAACTGTTACCTTTGAAAGGCACGACAAAGACCAACGGCGCGCTGCAAGGTCCTTCAACTTTATCGGGGAAATCAACGATCGGTTTGCTTTCGCCATTCTTCACAGTGAGCTTGCAGCTACTCGTCAGCTGACCGCTCTCACACATGATTTCACCATCGTCCGTCATTTCCAATTTATTGAAGACCAACTGGTGCTTACCACCACCCAGATTTTTGATCTCCATTCTCTCATTAGGTTCAATCTTCTCGCCGTTGAAGTAGAACACAGCCGGCGCGGTCTGATCTTGAAGCTCGACATCTAGCACCAGCTTTTCTCTCTCCACCGCGACGGTATCCTTCAGTTTCTTGTTAAAGCGATTGGCATCTATAATTTACAAGAAAATACATAATGCGTCATGCGATCTTTTTCTTAAGAGTAATCGAAAATAAATTAAAGAAGTTGTTATATTTACAGTTTATTACGATTTCAGCTTCGGTCTTGTCGGCGTTGCTCACGCAAGAATAAAGTCCGGCGTCGGTGACTTTAATGTCTTTAATGATAAGCTTTCGTTTCCTGCCTTCTTCCTTAATTTGTACCCTAGCACAGAAATATCATTTATAAAGAACGTAAAATTAAAGACAATTATGTTAAGACTTAGTCATTAATTTAACTTAAAGAATAATTTTCTCTACCTCTTGTCAGGCGTGATTGCTTGATCACCTTTGAACCATTGAACTTCACCCGCAGCATCATCCAATTCGCAAAGTAAAGTCAAGGTTTCCTTTTCTATCAATTGCTGGTGTTTCAGTACTTTGACGAATTTGTAAGGATATTCTAAAAAAAAGCATCATTAAGTTTCGTTAAGAATTTAAAATTTTAAATAAGTATTATAAAAAATCGCAATTGAAAGAGTTATTGCAATTTATGAAAATAATGCCTACCGACTATAGTGAGGACAGTATCGGTCTTATCCGTCTGCTTGCTTATTTTGCAAGTATATTCGCCACTATCTTCGAGAGTTGCGCTCCTGATCGCCAACCGACATACACCAGACATGTCTTTGGAGATACTGTACTGATCTCCGTCCTAAAAAAACAACGATAAGATTTTTTAAGTATTCGAAACATCCTGAATATTGAATATTTTATCCGAATTTTCGATGTAATAAATTACCTCAAGTTTTGTTTTGCCTTTGTACCAGGAAACTTGCGCCATATTAGAGCTGACTGTACATTCCATGTAAGCTTCGTGCTTCGTAAAGCCGCTAGTCTTCTTCGACAATGGTTTCAGGAAACTATACGTTGGATCAGGCTCTGAAAGTTAAGAAATTTCGAAACGTAAATATTATTTGATACAAAAATTTAATTCTCAAGAAGATGTTTCAAAAATATATTACGTACCATCGACATTCAGGAAAGCTGTGCTGGATACACCAGCAATTTCGATCGTATATTTTCCAGTGTCTTCGACTTTGGGTCCAGTGATTATGAGTTGATAGCAATCTTCTTCGTTTTTGAATTTGTATTTTGCCGATGGGAATAATTCCTACACAAAAAGCAAATAATTTAATTGCTTCGATCTTAACTCTGTCTTCATGGTCATAAAATACGTTATATAAAAATAATTTAAATTAGTTTTAATTAGTTGCACAAAAAAACATAATTAAGTAGTGATTATTTCTGAAAGAATACTTACATCCTTTCGGAAGAACCATTTCGGTTTGCAGTTCGGTTTCGAAAAGTTCGCTTCAAAGGCAACTTTCTTGTCTTTGCCTTCCTTGGCATACTGGTCTACCAGTGGTTTCAGGAAACTTTCTTGTTTCTGTGAAAAAGAGATTACCAATCAACCGTGAATTATATTCGAAGATTCAATTAAGAAATCCATTAGAGTATTGTTCAACATTGACAGCGATCGCTTTGCCAGGCTATGAAAAAAAGGTAGTAAGAAAAATCGGTGGAAAAATAGCATCGCTGCCTCTCCGTACGAACAGAAGAACGGAAGGCGAGAACGACGAAAAAAAGGAACAAAGACGAAGTCTTTAGAAGGATTTCTAAAAAAGGAGATTCTTGAGAGAGTATGCAAAAGGTTCAGTCAATTGTTCATCGACTGAGCGAAACAAGCTTGCTTTCAAGCCTGTGATTCGTCATGCTTATTACTGTTAAAATCTGATGTTAAAGTGGGTTTGAGAAAAAGAAGAATATGTAGGTTTTCTTGAAAAAAATAAAAAAGTATTCGCCATTACTCGAGCAAAATGCGCGAGAAGATAGTTGCTGGAGAAGGCGTTGCTTATGAATACATTCAAAAAACAACACTGAGAAAAGATTATTTGATATCAGGGAATCCAACTGTATTTTAACTTTTTTATCGATTTTACTTATTTATTGATTTAATTTTTCTAAGAAATAAAAGAATATTTAGTAGATCTATAATATTCAACAAAAATGATCAAAATATATAATAAAAATAAGAAATCGATAAATTGATTGTGGATAAATAATGATCGATATTAAAGTTTGGATGTGACAAGTAAATTGTGCTGTTCCAACTTAATTTATTTTAATATTTTTGGATACTAATCAGAAATAATTTAATCAAATATATATTAAGCTTGTAATTTTATTTAATAATAATGTAATTATTAAAAAGAATGTATTCTTTTTTCTAACTGTTAGCGAAAGTTAACAATTCTGAAACTTGTCACAGGATCCCTGTGCAAGTAAAAAATTAATCTTCAGAATATTTTTTAGAAAATAAGAGAGAAGAAGATTAAAGAAAGTAAAATTACAGATCGAGCCAGAAAATGCAACAGAAGCGATGTATTTACTTTGATTTTAAGTAATAAACTAGAGTCATAGATTCCATAGATTCATTAATTGAAAGCGGAAAAACAGTAGTAGAATTTTTGGGGCGAGACAATTAATTCGTACAGGAGAGAGTCGTCAAAAAAGTGAGTCTCGAGCGAATCAGAAAAAGAAGATAGATCATTGAGTTTCGGAGACTGTCGAGGCAACAGTGACAAGCACATAGACAGTCAATATCACGTGAAATTATTGATGGGGAATTCGATTCATGTGAGAATCGAATCGGTCCAACCTCCGTCTTGGTGAAGTGATGCAGGGTTGGCCAGTCAGGTATTAATTCGGCCAGAGATGGCCTACGCGATCCACTATTCTAGAAACAAGAAAAGACATATCCGCGATCACAGCATCTTTTCGGAACATGTCATATCGAACTTGCTTGCTGACCGCTTTCAGCGGAGAGCTACAATGAGTTTTAATTCCGAATTTAATTGTCATTGCTCTCTAGTCCTATATGCTTGATTTTATAAGTTTCGTTATTTTGGATTTTCTTAATAATCGTCGCTACTCGTCATTATGAGTTATGCATAATTAACTGAGATTACAATCATACATGATAATAATTATAATAATTAAGTTATATTAACATAATTAATTATGTTACAAAATATTATCGAAAGTATTACATTAAATATTACTAAACATAATATATAATTATTATCACAAATGTTACATTATTCGAATATCATGAATATTATTATTTTTAGTAAATGTCTGCTTTATTTCTATCTGCATTAATAGTTCTACTGTTTTTTAGATAAGTAAGTCATATAACTCAACATAGCGAAGTGCTAAGATAATAAATGTTATTTAAATTATTTCTATAATTTGTTTAAATAAATGAGAATTGCTTATTCAATTAAAAATTTACATTGTTATGTGTTTTAGTTTGAAAACATTCATGAAAGCGTGTGCATGCGTGATGACAAGCATATGTGACAGGATCATTTTTAATCAAGCCAAGCGTGAAAAGCATGGATGATTTACAATCGCAATTGTTAATTTGTATTTAATCTATATAAAAATTCACGAATGATATCAACAGATTTATATTCACGCTTCTGTTTCATAGTTATCCAAAATTTTTTAGAAAAAAGCGCAGGCCAAAGGGATCTTTCAATCATAAATAATCGCAAGAATTTTAAACTAATTAAATTAAATTAAATTGTTTACATTTTTATCTTTAATTTTAAACTAATCTTTATAAAGATTATAAATTTTAATACAATATATTTATATCATATTTTTGCAAATTTGATTTTAAAAAATGTAAACATAAAATTCTTGCGAATAATTGACTGGCTTTTATTTTCATCAATTTATTTGGTTTACATCCTCAGTCGGATTGATGTAACACCTATCGCAATAAAACAAAGAGATCAATCACAATTATTTTAAACGTCTATATCGCGCAGAGCCGATCTCTTTGCTGTGTTACAATAATACAATTTCTATATCTTATCTTGCTCAAAGGGTCAAATTTAGAAAATCCAAAGAACACAGGGGTATTCTGGCAAATTATTATTAATGACACGTAAAAAACCTTCTCTTACTATCTTTGCTAGTTCGTATAACAATTGAACAATTTTTTATGTAATAAATGTCTAAATAATCATATGTGATATCCAAATTTAATTAACCAGAATACCACTCAGGAAGTAAAAGCCTTGCGGGGCAGTTCTGCTCTCTGTTTCGTGGCTTTTGGAATCTAATGCAAGGATGCATTAAGACTTTTTTTTCGCGAACCTTCTCCTTGGCGTGTGCCGCTAGTTTTGGCCAGTCGATGATTAGCTCCTGCAAACTTGGCCTGCGCTGAATGTCGAAGATGTCCTGCATGCCCAGCACACACACATTATGGTTAATGTCACTCTTATACAATTAGCCAATATCGATCAAAGAACTCTGATTTAAAGAAGTATTTAATAAAAAAAACTCTGAATAAAGCACTAATTAATTTTCCCAATTTTACCCAGATTTTATTAAATATTTTTTATTTAGAATTATAAAGGAAATTGATTTCAAAAAAGTATCAGGAGAACATAATCAGGCAGGAAATATTCAAAACTAAAATTCCAAGAATTTTTCAAAAATTCCAAGAATTATCCACAGTTCTGAGAAATTCGTCAATTTCCAAGAACTTTCTGAAATTTCTAAGAATTATCTGCATTTCCGAGAAATTGGTTAATTTTCAAGAATTTTTTACGAGAATTCCCAGAATTTCCAAACAATATAAACAATTCAAAAGTGAAAAGCGGTTTGAGATCATACAATCGATCTTATTGCAGTGTTTAGAAATGATCGCTATGCAGATTAAAAATATATATCAGAGTTCTTATCTTTTCCTATGATACTTCTACACGTTTAGAGATAATGCTTTCCTTCTAATGTGAGAAGTGTCACATGCAACGGGTTCGGGACTGTCAATTTCGTTCATACGTTCTATCGACACTTTATATTCTTTCTTCTATTAGCGACTCTCAGGCTTTTCAATCACATTAATTATCGTGCTTGCTTGTTAATAGAGACATGTGAGATAAATGTGAAGATATACAACTAACCCTCTAAATGTGTGGTAAAATAATTTCCACAATACAATCCAAACATCTTATAAAAAAGCAAATATTAATCTTGAGAGTTTATGAATTCTCAGCACTAAAATCAGATATGCTAATTTAGAATTTGATTAATAATTCAAAAAAGCAAAGAGGGGTAGGTGTAATTCGAAGTACAGCATTAACTTTAAACTACAAAAGTGCATATGTTAAGATGGAAAGAGAAAGTTACGTCACTTGTGCGATAAAGTGGAGGCAAGAAAGAAGTAGAACTTATATATGGCATGGGGGGATGGTCAAAATTTAGATAATACTATAAAAATTGAGTTTTAAATGTTCCGATAATGATCAAGAAATCTACTATTCTGCAATTCTTTCTTACTTTCTAGTGGTTGTAAAATTACTTATTTTCACTATATTTTCATTATTCACTATTTTAATTTATTAACATTTAAAGAAATATAATTTGATTGTAGGTTCTAATGCCCGTCAGTTTTGAACGTAATGGATCGTAATCGTCATATCGTTGCTAAGATTTGTTATGTGGATCGCTCGGAAAAAGACCTTGAGCCAGCTCCAATTAGTTTCACCCTTCCTGACGAGAGAGATTCGAAAGACCTCCACACCCGCTGTCAAGATGACTATTTCCTCGCCGTCTTGAAACCAGCTCGACCCATGCTGTTCGCTTCCTAGCGACTAGGAGACAGAAGTAGACAAGAAGAGAAAGAGAGAGAGAGAAATAGAAAGAAAGGAATAGAAAATGCTCTGAGATCTTGAAGAGCTGTACAATCTTCAAAAATTATATCTCTGTTAAGTTGCCAACTATGCTAAATGAAAAAATTGTTTAATGTATTTATTAAATTAATTAATCCAGAATATATATTCTGTAATGTTATTTTAAATAAGAAATAAGAAAAACTGTTATTTCTCCTTTTTTTATTTCTCTTATTTTAATTTCTCTCTATAATTGAAATAAAAGGTATCTTAGCGATAAAATTGTCAAGTGGAAATAAAAAAGAAGAGACTTTTGAATGAATTAGAACTAATGGATTTATGGTGGATAGAGTAGAGAGATCAACAGGCGGTGTTAGATTTATGTCTAACATCGACGTATCACCTGTTTTTACATTCATCATGAACACATCATCAAGCTGTTAATGACGTACTAAAATCACATTCGCACATCTCCGTTATGTGCATTATACTGGCGATTGTAAATGTGCAATCAACTTTGTTTAAAAATATTACACGAAAAAGGATTTTATTCGGATTAAACCTATTTTGAAGTTAAAGATATCTATATATGTTAAATGATATATAATAATTCTAGTTTAGCTCTATGTTAATAAAAAATTTAACTTAATAATTTAATTTTCCTGCACAATTTACATCATTTGTGTGTAGAATCACAGTGGAAACACGTACCTTTTCTACTTTTTTCAATGCTGGCATAGGCTTCTCGACTTCCTTCAAGTCTACCTTTTCCTGTTCAGCCTCTTCTCGCGCCCATTTCTGATATTTCCTCTTCTTCAACATAGCACGGAAGTCCATACCACTGGCATCTGTCATAAAATTCATCCCACAAATCAAAATTTAAAAGAAAATTAAATTTAAGCAAACCAAGTACCACTATTAATATTTCAAACGTTATAGAATATATTAAATACTAAATTAAATAACATAGTGTCCAAATACATTTTTCAGATATAAATAATGAAAATTGAATGGAAAATTCTTTGTACAATTAATTCGACTTACCGGAAACATAGAGCTGCATCTCAGCAGAATCCTCGCCATGGATGTTGCTCACGACGATCTTATAAGTGCCCTCGTCGTTGGGCTTCGTCTTCCTCATACAGAGGGTGATCGTGTTGGTTTCTGAATCCGTGAGGAACTTGAAGCGGCCACCCTCGATGATCTCGGTGATGCCTTTGTAGAATTTGAAAGTTGGCGCGGGTGTGCCCTCCACCGCGACGGTGAGATACGCCGTCGAGTCTACAAAAAGTGCCGACATTTTTATAATAACAACATTTTTATAATATACCGGTATAATACAAGAAACAACTTTATAGTATAAAACATTATTACAGTTGCAATTATTTCGACTTGGGGAAAATTATTTTCTCTAAATTTTATAAATGTTAATAGCTAAAAAAAATGTGTTACCTTCAACGGCAGAGTACGACTCTTGGACATCGACGATCTGGGGTGGTCCAGCTGGTCCAACATCTCGCAAAGGTGTGCTAGGTAAATTGATCCTATTCTCGAGGTCCGCCACGCTGGGTCTTCTGATGTCCGCTGTGCTCGGACGACGACGCTGCACCATTCAAATGAGAAACGTGAGCAAATTTACGCACATTGTTATCATGTTTGACATTTAAAAGCTCTTAAATAAAGCAAAAAAAATTGAAGCACGGCGCGTGACGACTTCCGCCAATCATACAAAATTGATTTTGTCCACGATGTATCAATGTAATCAGATCAAAAAAACGCAAATTACAATCTGTATCAATAGTTACACATACCTACCTAATAATGTTACATAAAAGATAACAGTTAAATGAATTATTTTGTACAAGCGCTTCTTTTGATCTTAATTTCCATTTCGTGACAATAAAAATCCTTAAATTATTTACTTGAAGAAAAAGTTACTAGTACTAAGTTACTAGTTACTGAGTTAATTTTATTTGAAAAGTGAAGAAATGGAAGTCGTCGTTATCGCTTAAAAAATCTGCACAGCGCTCATGCGATTTCGCATATTTTTTACATTTTAATTATTACTTACGTTTATTTACATTTAATCCTTGTGAGTTAATGTTATTTACAATTAAAAATTATTTCACATTATTAATCAGCGTTTCAATCGTTAGTTCACTGTGTGTTAGTCACTGAATCGAGTAAGTTCCAACTTATATTAGTAACAATTCATATTAGTGTTAAAGTTAAAACTCGTCCATTCTTCAGAATACATTGATTAGCAGATGGGATCGATAAACATGGATAATTTCACATGATGACTTTCCGACATTCAAATGGCAAGTTTCTCCAATCGTGTGCCACTGCGATTTCAAGGGTTTTTCTTACTCAATTTTAACAACAATTCTGCAAAATTAACGACTACTTGTAAGTATTTCCCCTTTATATTTTTTGACAGATTATTTCAGAAATTTTAGACAATATCAACTTACTTGCTTCCCATTTCTGCATATGTTTCTCTTCGTTGACGTATAAAGAAAATTCTCAAATAATTAATAATAAATAATTTGCGATGTAAGAATCCCTTGAGTACGCATAGTCGGAAGGAAGTAGAAAGGGAACGTATTAATCAGATGAATAAAAGGTTGAAGAAAGCAAGAAAGTTAATATAATAATAATATTTCTTAAAATTTAATATTTTTTAAAAATTTGTATGGTCATAACAGAAAATATAAATGGTACTAAAATCAATCTATTTGTAGATATTTTTTTATATCATTCTTGCTTTCAACTTTAGAAATGAGTGAGAAATTTGATGATAAAATTTATGTTCTTAAGATGATAATTGTGCGTCGATATATATTCAGCACGTTGAAATCGTGACAAAACACATTTGTCACGATGTGTGAATCGCAAAGCAAAAGTGCGAATCACGAGTTACACATGGGATGAGAATTTAAAGGCGGATTATAATAGTTAATTATTATCTACATGAAATCGTCATCGGTGAAAAGACTTTCAGACTAGATTAAATTGCACAAAAAGGGATAACTTTGCAGAATAAGAAAACATTCAAATCAAAATTTAAAAATAATATTGTAACATTGCAATATTGTATCATATCACTAAATTATACTATTCTTTGTATTTAATTGTTGTTATCCCCGTTAGTACAATTGTAATTATAATTATATTTTGTAATAATTTATAATAAGACATCGTTAGCGATATTTTTGGCCCGCTCTCGCAAGCCGTCGATGTTAGAATACGAAAATACAGAGAAAATTAACAGAAGATACAAAAGTTGAGGAAAAGAAAGAGAAACGTGGATTCGACATGATGTGTGACATGAATGACTATTTTTACTACTTTGATGATGAAATGATTGCTTACTTCGAACCAATCTGATCCTCGTCAATTAAATTGCCGTTCAAATTTTTGTCTAACAGGAAATTCAGTTATCAGGATTATTTACAAAGAGACACATTACAATAGTTACACGATATGTACAAATACGATGTCGTACATCTAAATCAGAACGATAATATGATGGGACAAATTTTTAGGTTTTTTCTTAAAGAGCGACACCGTATTCGTGACGATGAAAATGAGAATATTTTAATCGAATCTATTTAACATATATAGTGTGAGCACGATGGATATTTACACCTATACATAAAATTCTACATAAATAAGTTATTTCACACATATATATCTTTGACATATAGAGCAAACTGCTCGGTCTCAAAACTATCGCAGTGATATGCAAAATTGCAGAAAAGAACCGGAATCTCCAACGTCAATTTCTCAAAATATCAAATTATTTTTACACCGTTTGTAAAATATTTTCCATTTTTATACAATTTATAAATTATTTCACATGCATAATAAGTTATTTTAACGATAAAAACATAATTATATTATTAGATATTAAATTGAAGTTCTTAAGAATGACTTTATATTAAGAATAACTTTCTTAAACATTTTTTATTTTATTTGTTGGAGTATACCGTGAACGTTAAAATAAAGTTGCACTACTGCGACAAGTCTGATACCAAGTACTGCAACTACTTAATTTTTAATGGTGGTAGATGTCATATGAATAATTTTTTCGGAACAATACATATAGGAGATATATGTACATATATGCAGCAAACTTTCCTCATCAATTATTTATAATTCATCGCAAGTTAACTCCAATCTCTTTACCACCATTACAATTGCATCTAAACTGCATCTATACAGCCGCATAAAATGTACAGGTGTATCCGCTCGAACTAATAAGCAGATTTTCCACAACGTGGTCGCAATGAGCTTCCTCAAGTGTTGTATACATTGAATCGATCCATACGTGTTTTTAATTTTTAAAACTTTACACGTAAATCGATGCAAAGAAACACCATCTGTAAGCGCATTTCGTCGACGTTGACTATCGCGAGAAAGTGCTCTTTGCAAAATATTTATAGAACATACAGGTTTAGAATAACATCCAAAAACTTTGAGATTAACTGGATAGCAGTTATCTCTTCTTAACAAAATTTTAAAAAAATTAGCAAATCTTTGTAAGACAATTTTACTTTTTCATTCTGATTTCTGGAAGTTATTCAGAAACATCCTGTATAAAATAATTTTCAAATTTTAAGCACGCAATAAATAAGAAAATAAATGTCGAGATAACGTATATATAAACGTATTTAATACAAAATAATATAAAAATATACATATGCGTACACGCACAACAGAGATATTGTGCTAACCTCTTTTTGCAGCGCGCCTGGTCGGCCGGACTTAGCCTGTGTGTGGTGCGTGAAAAAATAAAAGATGAAATAGAAACAGAAAGGTAAAGACAAAGAAGGGGGGGCAGAGAAAGATCAGAATTCTTGAATTCTGGGGAGGAGAGTAGTCCACACACGATGGGTTCTTATTGGGAGCGTGCTCGATATAATGGGGAAAGGGGGATGATTCGCCTTCGATGTGAGAGAAAAGAAAACTCATTATTGATCAGTAAATTACTTGTCAATATGCTCTCACGAACATATAATATTAAAAGATATTAAACCGATATTAAAAATTACGGTATTAAATCGCGATGGTTGAGAAAATAGCGGCTAGCATGTTTACAATAGCGGCGGCAGCAGCAGCAGCAACCTCAAAAACATGTTGCAGAATTATTTTTTTATTATTATTAATATCATCATCATCATCATCATTATTATTATTATTATTGCCGTCCCGTGGTAACGCGTGGCGTTGCTTTGGCCTCTCTCATTGGGGACTTTCCTTCGCCGAGTTTTACGTTTTTAGTTTTTGTTTTAGTTATTGGGCTTTATTATTTTTATCTTTTTGGGGTGATAAGGGAACGAAACACGACGCTTAAAAATTATAAGGGTTTGGCGCAAGGGGGCGTAGAAAAATATAAAAATTCAAAAAGGGAGGTCGATATCCGTGAGACAGAAAATGAAAAAAACAGCGATATACGGAAGATTGCTGGTGATGGTACTTTGAGCAGGTAAGCTTTGTGTTATAGCGAACACAAATCTCACCTTTGTTTCGAACACTTCACCGGGCCGTAACTTTCCCAACTGCAAAAATCACAGAGACGAACACATGAGGGTCAAGTGACTGCTCGTCATTATAGAGATATTCCTTTCGGCGCTTTTGTTAACGAGGGATTTTTATTTAACGCTTCCCAAGGACGTTTACAAAGGACGGACATCAAAATGCCTTTTTCTCTTTTACAGAAACAGTTGGCAAAAAGCGATGATTCCGAAAATCGAAAACAAAAATGCTCCTGGCTTCGTTGTTTTTGTTAAAAGTTAAGAAGATGAAAATTGGCTTTTCTTGCCTGGGGCTGCTTTTATTCACTTGGCGCAGAGTCTCGATAAATCTCCGAGGATACGTATGAATAAAAATTGAGGGATTGGAGGAACGAAGGGAAATCGAAAAGAGTAGACGAACACAAACGGGGGCTATTCGAGGCTCGCCTTACCGACGTTGCGACGGCTTGTGCGTTTGCATTTCTGTGCAGTGCATTGCTAGATTACATTATAGTGCGATTCGGCGGTGCGCGGTGTCAGCTAATACGTCAGTAAGTTTAAATGCGACCAGATTGTATGTGATCGCATGAGACGCGATCTTTTGAAAAACGAATCGCCATTCGCAAAGATACTCTGAGAATTGCAACTCGATTATCTCAAATCTATAACGAATTCTTCATTACATTCATTTTGTTATGATTTCATACTATAATTTTGTAATTTTATGTATAATCACTGTTTTAACGTTATTATTATTTTTTACAACATGAAGGTTCGAGATAATCGATTACAGAAGCAAGGGCGTATCAGTGGCTAGTTACGAGGTCGTTATCTGAAGTTATAATTATCAAAATAGTATCGCATATAATAGTGTCGCATAACTCAAACTCGGTAATGAAATTTTTATGTAAACTATAAAAATTTGTAATAACTTATTACTTACACCTACATAAATATTTTTATCAATATGTTACTGCTTGAAACTTTGTAAGAAATCTTTTTATAACAATTCAATGTTGACTTAGCAAATTCGTTCAAGTCCAGACGTTCTACTCTCACATTCGAATTTACCTAATCCACGAATAAATATGCGAAGCAAAAATTCGAATTTGATAGCGATGCTGGCAGAGACGAGGTAACAAGTGTTTCACGCGGAAACCGCTTAGTTGCATGATTCACACGTCTTGTCACGCTGCTCGGAACATTTATTAGCACCGATGTCTACGGAGGCACAATGCTTGCCAAGATTACGAGATGATCTATTGGGTGAAGATGTAGGCCAGGGAAGAAATACAAGTGATTAACTGACAACTCGACGCGCACACGGACAAGCCCTGGCTTCCTCCGTTCCCCTCATCTCACATTATTAATTAATATTGTTGTTGTTATTATATATCGTCAAGAGTGGCAGTATGCATAGACTCGGTTGCAACAGATCCGTGCCAGGTGCAGAGATGCATTCGCTTTTTACTCATTGATCAGGTCTTGGATTATGTATGTCGAAACATCGAGAGACACATGCGAGAGTTCATCCTAATATTTTTTACCTTAATAAATCAAACAGAAATTTTCAAAATGTCTATTAAGAATTACATTAAAGAACGAAATATGTTCTTTGAAAATAAAGAATGCTGGAATTCTCGCATGCGAGTTTGCACGTCATCGTCAGGAATCTAAAACTGCTGATAATGTAAAATTTATTTATTAATCGAGTATAAATCAAATCATTATTGTCATAAAGTGTGCGTGATTAAATTCGGGACGATGCGTGTAGATTTCGTGCATCGTGTACATAAAGTACGACCACAGTGAGTAAATAGTAGTAAGGAGCAGGCAAGGTCGAGCAAAGAGAATCATGAATGCAAGATTTTGCCATTAATAATAATAATAATAATCGTATTAAAGAGATTATAAAAAGTATAAGTAGAAATATTAAGAATTGCATAAAATTTAAAAAAATATAAGTTCTTTTATAAATAATGTAAGCATAAATTTTTTTACATTTTTTTCAGTTAGTTTTGAGAACACTTAATAACAAAGTACAAGATTTTTTAATGAAAGATTTAATTGCATATCAATTATTTATAAAAATTACTATTAAAAATGTTAAGAACTAAATAAAAATTTATATTTAATAAATTTATGTTTAATATATCATATTAAAATGTTTTCAAAGATTTAAAAAAATATGACATGGTTTTTTTGTAATGTTAAAAGATAATAAATAAAAAAATAAAGCACCGCGCGGTAGAAGCACAATAAATAAATAATAAATCGATATCAAAATATGTATTAATCATTCATATATATTAGACGTAAATTAATATGTATAATTTAATCAAAATTCATTTAAATAGAAGATACTTGCATAATTTATATTTAAATATTTGTTTAATTAAACATTGATTAAATTATTTTGATTAAATAAATTTATTTAAACGACAATAAAAACTCAGTATAAAACAAGTACACTTTTTTAATCACACATCTCAAATATGTACGTTTATTTCAAATGCTACGTTATAAAATACACAGAGAAATATAAAATACATAGAGGATTACGCGATAAAATTTTTACTCTACATACAAGTTATGTTAAAAATCTTGAATTTTATAAATGTTCTCAAAAATTAACTGGTCAAAAATATTAAAAAATTTACATGCCGACATTATAAAGAGAGTTTATTTTAAATTTTATGCAGCTCTTAATATTTCTGATCCTCCTTATATAGTCTTCTTGTTTTCTTATGTTGATTCTCTTTACGCGATACTCCGGTGAGTGTGTACGAAAGAGTGTGTGAGAAAAGTAAGTAGAATAAAAGTGCATTTGGTAGTCGAGTAAGGTTGCAGACGAGACATTCGCTTTCGCGTTTTTTTTTCTCAGTGATTTATCTCACCTTCCGCTCGTCCACCACCTCGCCGGGACGAAGCTTCCTATGCTCCTATGGACCAAATCTCTATTAACCACTACTGCGAGGTAAAGATGGTTGAATGTGCACGTGTGTGTTTGTGTTTGCATGTATACACAATGTACGATGCTGCAACATGTCTACGTCGTATAACATGATCGTTTCGAGCCGGCGTTTATGTCCTACCATCCTGTTAGACGTATCGAAACGCATTCCCCGCTTTATCTTTTCTTGAAACCGAACCAAGTCTCGCGAAATTAACTAAAATTAATTACATCAACGGCAAGTTGTGCGTCTGCTTAATTTTAGTAACTTTAATTAATGCTTTTCTGGTATTTTCATACTTGAAAATAGTTCTAATTATAAGCAGTCAAGCTAAAAATATTTATTAAGTTTGTAACACTAATTATAATTCAGATTATTTTAAAGCAAAATGTGAGATCTTATCTCGGAGTAATGAAATATCTGATGCACTTTTCACAGGGAACGCTTTCGATCGTCTCGCTCTCAACTGAGGTAATACCACATGGTCGGCAATTATCCGTGTTTCTTCGATCTTCTCTGAGGAAATGTCCGTTTACCGTTCTTCAGATTCTTGCTTTCCGCAAGTCGATATGTACCGATCTTGGTCCTCAATCTTACACATCGCAGATTGCTTTCCATTCACTTTTTCTTTTTGGAAGGAATATCTTTGTTGATGGAAGATAACGGGATTCGATTTTTCTTGAGGTAAGGAAGGAGTATGCTTCAAAAGCCTGATCAACTCTGGATCTTTCACTGATGAGGGATTCTAACTCTAAATCTCACGCCTTGCTGACACTAAACGCGACGTGCGTCACTCGACGAGCTCATCGTCGGGGATTCACGACGCATATCTATCACGAATACGACCACTAAGACCATCACTGGACTTACACTATAAAACTCAAAAAAAAAAGCTACAAAAATTCCTAGGGCTAACCAGCAATAGCTAGTCATCTACCTACTTGTTCTTCGAGTGTCTTACGCAACTCGTTAATAATCTACCTAATGGGACTCACACTTTGCACTCTGAAATTTAATATAACATAACAAATTGCAACACAGAAAGCGACTCACACTTTTGTATTAAATTGATTTTAAAAAATATTGATTATTAATTTAATAATAATATTAAAATAATTATATTTAAATTAATTTAATATATATATTTTATGTTCCGTACAACTCTCTGTGATACTAATCATTAAGTTAAAAAAATTTTTTAAATGTATACATAAAATCTTTATAAATAATTCTTGTAATTATGTATATATATAAGTATGTATGTATGTTTAAGAGTGCAAAGTATACCGTATCACCCTTTTTGCTCTATTGACAGAATAACAGATAATTGCAAATGAAAGTAATTGGTACTTAATAATTCAAATAATTATAAAAAAAGAGACATCAGGCAATCTTTAATGAGGCCTCAATATTGATTTGTAATTTAATACTACCACTGAAATAGATCGCGTCAGTCATTTATTTCTGAACTTTGAAGCTAATTGGAACAATGTCTGGCGATTTGACAAGATTCTTCCAATAAATTAAGGTTTAAGTAACAATCCGTTTCCTTAGACCAGTATCTTAGATCAGTAAGATTTCTACAAAGCAAATTGGGTGATTTCATGAGCGTGTAGAAATGCAACAATGTTTTAAGGTCATATAATTCTACTTATGTAACAACTGTATAATTAAAATAACTTTTGTTTAAATATTCAAGTCAAAATATAGATTCGAATTTTACGAATATAATATCTTACATTATCGTTTGTTTTATAATTTAAAGTTTGTGAATTAAAGATAAACAGAGTTTTCTTGAAAATTAGAGTAAAAAATTAGCGATTTGACAAACTAAGTCAGAATTTGAATCATTCTTTTGTATCTCTGTTGCATTCTTCAGCTTAGTCCCTTACAAGGTAGTCTATATACTTTCGCGATCACACAGTACATTCCGTAACATACCTCGTCACTAATAATCAAGCTGGGCCTACGACCCAATTCCTCGGGTGGTATGAGCGAACCGCGTCGACTGCTAGTACCACTTCCAGGTGCTAAAGATCCTTTCCTGCTGCCGATCGGTGTCACGTCCTTGATAACTTCGATCTTAGGTGTCTCGGGCGCTTTAATCTCCGGTAACTTTGGCTACAATAATCGAAAATTTAGCAATTAATAGTGCTTACTTTCTTCCATTTAAAAGATTAAGCAAAAAGTTAAATATCTTTTTTAAACTTTGATAGTTAATTTAGCATTTCTTTAGATACATCAACTTTAGATTACACGTAAATTAATCTTTTTAATTAATCTTTTAATTTTCTTCTTGATTAACAGAAAAAAATTTAATCTCTTATGTTCCAATAATAATGAATAATTTTATAAATAATTACACAAAATTTCTTTTTTACAAAATTAATTTAAAAAAGTAATATTAAACATCGTAAGATTTTTAATTATTCAATAATTTTTTTAAATTTAAATATTCATAATAAATATTAATAGAGACACACAGAATCAGTTACGTTAGTCAATTCTTTTAGCTAATTCATAAGTACACTTTTTAATTAAGAATCACTACACTTTTTAATTAAGAATCACTAATAAAGAATCACTACTCGACAGAGACCCAAAACAAATTTTATAATAATTTTACCAGGATATCAAGATAACGGGGACTCGATTTAACACGATCGCGTACGTAGGGCGATTATAACTGACCCTGCGATTCAAATGCGACTTGCCATTGGGTCGGTCGTAATAAGGTCGAAAATAGCGATCAACGTTTTCCCCATCCTCGCTCACGCCGATGACGACGACGACGAAGACGGGAAACCGATTTCAGGGGGATGATATACGAGCATTTATCCGCCAAAATAGTTCTGTCGCAGGTGCGGCGTCGTGCGTTGCACAGAAAGCATTCATCGCTTGCCAAGGTAAGATTAGGACCGCTGATTATTACCCCTTTCCGTTTTCCTCCCTACCCTTTTCCCTATTCATTTGCAACGCGATAATTATGATTATGCAGGTACGAGGATATTCAGGGCGTGTGGGTACTGCGTTTTCGACAAGGAATACAGAAATAATAAGGTCAATTATGACTGAAATACCATTTTGTTCTGGAAAAGATTATCTTGATTATTAATCCAAAGGATTATTATTAATTATATTGTCACACGGGCTAATTATTTTCAAAATAATTTGATTTTAAAATTAAATAAATATAAATATGAAATATAATAGAATATAAACTGAGCAATCAAAGAAATAAAGGCGTTCTCGAATCACTGATTCTATGCAGATTTTAACAAAACATTAATTTAAGATATAATTATTATACTTAAAAAGTATTAACAAAAATATACATAAATAAAATAATTAAAATGCCCGTAATAGATATAAAATTGTTTATCCTCGTTATTTGCATTAGTGCACGAAATATCCTGCATAAATGTCGTATTTTTAGACATATGATTCTTTAAAGTTTACCGTCCTTCCAAGCTTGCAAAACGAGCGATGTGCATTTGCACTTCGGCTATAATTAAATCGTTCGTAAATCGGGCGTAAAAATTAATTATCCTGAACCACGTATCGCGAGGCTCGATCAAAACGTGGCAATTGCGAAATTCGCAGGATTCCTCTTGCGAACGAGTTTGGCAATTTGGCAAAATCATATTTTATCTTCGTTATTAATAAATTGCTCACCTTAGAATCAAATTTCTGCACGGTGACATGAAAACAAAAAAAACACATAATTAATTTATTTAAAAGTTAACTTAAATAATAAGTTAAATTTAAGATAACTTATTGCTAGATTTTAAAATAAATCTATGACTCTCTTATAAATCATTGATCAAAATCATTGATAAAATATTTCAATATAGCTTTGTTATTTCTTAAATTATTTAATATATATGTTATATATATTTTTAATTATTCCAACATAATTGTGTGTAAAATATCATTTATGTACAAAGATTTTAATTGCCTTTCTTACCTGCGTGACCGGTCTGTCAAGTTTTGTCTTTTCGCGAGGAACAAACTCGCCAAAATCGAATTCCTTAGGTTTCTCTAGGACAGGTCTTTCGTAATCTGGAATCTCCGGAAGCTCATAATCCCCTTCCTTCGCTCCCTTGGGTGCTTTCGCTTTCTTCACATCGGCCTTTTCCGTCTTCTCAGTTTTCTACATGACAAATAATAAACGATATAGAATCAAGGAGATTTGCAGGGAGATAAACACCGTTATGTATCACACACGGCGCTGATTGACACGGTGCTTTATTCCCTGTACAAATTATCGCCGATAGCAAGGAAAAATGAGTATCGCCCTTGTAATTAAGAGTAGAGCGTGGAAGATGTGTGAAGACAGAGAGGATTAAATGAGAAAAAAAGATATCGATCCCTTAAGAGATCTCTGCGTCATTTTAACGTCGTTATTAACAAATAAATAGATTAAGTGTAAATCACAGAAGAGTTAAAACACATTGGAGAAAGATGAATGCAACGTAGAGCTTGAAAATATGCCGCAATATATACATACATAGAGAATATATATGTATATATACAGAGAAAAAAGTTTACAAAGAGTTTATAAAATAAGTTTACAAAGAGAACATTTAATTAATTTCATTTGTATTAGGAACATGAAGTGAGAAGTCTAAAATACATAGAAAGAGGAATGAGCACAAATATATTTCGACGCTATTTAGCGTGAAATTAGAACTGCTGCAAATTGAAGTTTGAGAGAATGTTTAGAGACACAGAAGAGCGCGAAACATAGAGATTGCGCGGAAAGATCCCCTTCACCAGGGCTACCTTAAGTTCCATCGAGTCACTTTCAGCCTGCTGAGGCTTTTTGGCTTTCGAAACCGGCTTAAGCTGAATCCCCTGAAAGCTTTCAGTTTTTACTTCCCGTTTCGGTGGTATACGGAATTTCGGTTTGGTCACAGTGGCATCCTTCGGCTGTATTAATACATCGTTGTTAGGAGAAAAGCTTCACGTGAGATATCGATATGTTTACTCCGCGGTACATCACATTTCAAGAAGCAAAAGAACGGACAAAACACTGATAATACACTATTATCAACGGACAAAACACTGATAATACTGATCTAATACTATTAATTTAATAATATTAAATTAAATCTCATAATTGAACAGAATATTAAATCAAACATTTATCTAATACTAAATTCTACAACTAATTTCGTTATTGTTTCTACATCTATTACGGTATATTGGACATTACTTTGAACGATTGTCGATAGATGTAAAAAAAATGAAATTACCTTAAGCTCGACTTTTTCTTGAGCTTTCTTTTCTTCCTCGAGTTGCTAAAACGAATGAAAGTTTGACATTAGTAACATACATCTTTTTCTTTTCCACAATTTTATAAAATATTTTGGAAATATTCGCAAACAAGAAAATTGAAAACGTTTTTCTTTTAAAATTAAATTAGACTAATATTTAAAAATGCACGTTTATAAATGCATGTTTATATTTATTAACAGATTTTACATAATATTTTTGTAAAACTTTTAATTACCTTAACAGACTTTAGACTTTTCTTAGTGATCTCTTCTTCCTTCTGCAAATTAAAACATAGAAATTAAATACTTCTATTTCCTGATAAAATTTATATTATTTATTTACTTTATTTTAATTCAAATTCATATACATAAATGTAAACAGAAATTTTCTTTATATCTTGTATGTGTGTTTTATCAAGTATACCTTGGGTTCTACTGGTTTAGGTGTAAGTTTCTTTGCCGATTCCTCTTTCTACAAACAGCAAAATTTGCTTTTATTCAATGCTCTGCATTTTTTAAACTAATTTATATTAAATTATACCCTCATTTATTTCTAATATTTAGATAAATGTGTTATGTATTTAGAGAAATTTGTTAATGTATAATGTATTGTTAATTAAAGTGTTATTTATTAATTAATGTGTATGAAATAAGGCAATTTTTGTGAGATTTTTTTAGAGTAGTAGACGCAATGTTTTCTTTTTATTATTATATATTATTTCTGACCCATTTTATTAAAAGCAGTAATAAATTATATCAGAATGTTATTATTATTATTTAAAAAGGTAGAAAATGTGATTCTCTTGATATTGATATAAGATATTGAATAATTTTAAAAAGATTTATACTTTTTAAATTAGTATTTGCAATAATCAATGCTTGTTAATGTTTTTTATGTATTCTAAAATTTACATTAAAAATTTTAGTTTTTATAAATATGTAATAAGCTTTTAATGTACCTTTAATTCGTCTGGTTTAAGTTTAGCCGTAGGTATTTCCTAAAAATGTATAAGTATCAATGTATTAATATCGGTATCGTATTTGTTGTATTTTGATTTTTAATACTGTATCTTGTATGTTTCTATTGACTTGTACAAGTGTTTCGTTTACCTTAGTTTCCCCTGGTTTAACCTTAGGCTTTTCTTCGACCTAAAAGTGTTTTTACAATTGATATCATGATATTTATGTGTAAAGGTGTATAAATAAAAATAAAAAAAATAAATGTGTAAAATAATAAAGTAGAAGAAATAATTAAAAAGTGTACCGTATACTTTGCCTTCCTGACTTTGTTTGAGTATGGAACTAATTTAATTAATGTAATTTTTATTTTTATTTAAAATTATAATTGTAAAAACGATGCTTCAAGTTAAACTTTTCATTTAATATTTTTTATTTTCTTATTTTGTTATTTTTATATTAAATGTATGATGTGTTGCAAAAGTACAAGTATTTGCAACACAAGTATATTTGTACCTTCACTTCTTCCGTTTTAGATTTAACTTTCGGTTCCTCCTAAAAGTGTATATGTAAAATAAGATATTGTTTATTTCTTGCGTAATTGCTATAGTAATTACCAAAAATTAACCGCACTTTAAAAATCTGATTACTTAACCTAGATTTATTTGTAAACGGTACGGACAAATATTTTATATACCTTTATTTCATCCGGTTTAGGTTTCACCTTTGGCGCTTCCTAAAAGTGTACGATTGATGTTGAAAAAGTTTCCTATTTTCCACATTTATTTATTATATTCTATACATTTTTTGTTTTGTCAACCGCTAAGCTTGTATAAATTTGTATTGCTATAAGATAATGCAGATTTAAATGTACCTTTACTTCCTCTGGTTTAGGTTTCGGTTCCTCCTAAAAGTGTATGTGTACATTTAAATGTTAATGTGTTATTTTTCATACCAATAGACTGTTATAATTGAACCAATTATTATAAATAAATTTAATAGTAAAATAAAGTGTTTCGTGTACCTTTGGTTCGTCTGGTTTAGGTTTGGCTTCCTAAAAATGTACGAGTGTTTAAATAGTGTTCCTCATTTGCCATTTTTATTTTTATTTTTATGTACTCTCCATTACTTGTATAAGTATATTGTAAGATACAAACATACATATATATATATATATATATATATATATATATATATATATATAAAATATATGTGTGAATATACCTTTACTTTCTCTGCTTTAGGTTTAGTTTTCGGTTCCACCTAAAAATGTTCAAAATTTAAATGTAAACAAAAATATTTTGAATTATAAATTTTACGACACGTTAATGTAGCTGGCGCTCAGTTTTCAAATGGTATTAGAAAAAAGCATTATATTTTATGTATTATTAATTCTTGTGCTTTAATTGTTGCTTTAGTTGTTGCTTTAGTTGTTGCTATATATACTTTAGCTGTAAATATTAATCGCGAGCGAAAAAAATTGTTATGTAGAAATATTGTAAGTGTTGTTTTATATACCTTTGCCTCTCCTGGTTTAGGTTTAGCTTCCTCCTAAAATGTAGTAATAGTGTTTTTAAAACTCATCTTTAAAATATTAATTTTACGTTTTATACTTCTTATGAAGGCTAAATGTAATTGTAAGAAAAATAAAGTGTTTAAATCATGTAGAAAATTTTTCATGTGTACCTTCGGTGTTTCCAGTTTTTCAGGAATTTTCGGTTTTGTAGTTGGTTCCTCTTTCTAAAAAATATTTATAGTTTGTAAGATTTATATGTTGTAAAAATGTGTGAACCGGATATGAGATATATAAATAGAGAAAGATATACAGATATATATTAATATATTAATGTTATATATTAATGTTATATATTAATATATTAATGTATGAATGTGTATATATGTATATACACGTACACTTTTATCATTCTATTTCTACTTTGCAACATAGTATAACAAAAAAAAATTTAATATTAATATTAGTAACAATTTAAAGCATATAGCAACGCAGAAATTACCAACAAATATTTATAATTAGTATGCCTACACTAATAATATATTTTATGTTTTTATTCCCTATACAGAGATAAAATTTATCTTTCATATTTTTATAATCACGATATGTATCATTATGTAATATATAATCGTGTACCTTAGATTCATCCGCGGATTTAGGTTTCTTCTTCTTTGGTTTCAATACTGATTCTTGATCCTAGACAATATAATCAACAAAGATATAGACATTTCGAAGAAGAGCAAGAAGAAGAAAGGCAGCAAGAGAAGAAGAGCAATTTCGGTTATCAGAAGAGATAACAGAAGAAAATGTGCCGTAATAATGATTAATTCAGTAAGAGAGATCAACGCACATTTGCGAAGACGCAATAGATAGCTTCGAAGATTAGCGTAGAGAAAGTCATATGCATCGAAAATTATATGTGTAGAAAGAATGAAGAATTATCGAAGATTATGCGACCAGGCAAGTGAAAAGAGTCAATAATTAGTACTGACAGAAAATAAAGATCGCTTTTATACCTCGGATTCTTCCATTAATTTAGTCGATCTAGTGGGCACCTTTTTCTACAATTGCATAAATAAAAATAGAATACCGTCAACAGAGAATAAAAAATGTGTCTTTTGTGTATATGAAGGTATAATTTTTGCCATTTTGTATTGTACCTTGGGTACTTCTTCCTTGTCAAGTACAGAGTTAATATCTTTGCCCTAAAATTTAAAAAATAAAGAAAATAATGTTATCTAACTTTATCATGTATTGTATATATTGGAATGCGTGCAACTGAATGTGTAAGAATGTACCTTGGCCTCTTTCGGTTTGATTTCACCTACTTCGTGTTCGGGTACATTGCTCTCCTAAAAAGATTGAAGGATGAACTCTCCGAAAAATTTATTTCACTTTTTTTTATTTCTTTCGCAAACGAATATGAAATATAAATAAAATAAAAGCATTTTATATTGATGTCAAATATTGAATATAATTGATTTAAATATTATGTATGTATATAAAAGTAATATCTAATATTAACAATATTCATATATTTATAGATTAATATTGTAGAGATTTAAGTCGATTATGAATGTATGAGTGTGAAAAATGTATACCCTGGTTTTGTTTACAATGTCCCTAGATTTAGATGCAAGTTTAGGCACGGATGAGGATGTAGGTTCCTACGAGATAAATTTAAAAAATCATCGTGTACCAAATGAGTAGAAATGTTAATAATATAATTTTAATATAATTTAATATAATTTTCGAATAATGGATGAATATCTGTATGTATATAAATGTGTACCTCGACTTTGTCCTCGATTTTATACGGCGCAATTTTGGAAACTCGCGAGTCCTAAAATGTACCGATAAATTATGATCCGCGTAAATAAAAGACATAAATACGGTATCAATCGCATATACCTCCAATTTTCTAATAGGTTTAGGCGCATCATCCTCAGTTCTCGAAGTCCAGATATTCTACGCATTATTACATTACATTAATTAGAAATATGATGTTACAAAAAATATACTATATTGTATATGTGTAGCCTGTACCTCAATATCGTCATCGGATTCGTACGTTTGTGGTTTAATAGTAGATAACAAGACATCCTAAAAAATTAAAAAATAAATACTTGTATTTCCAATATGCATATTTTGAATTAATATTTCTTCCTAATAATTTATTCCATCATACATGTTATCATGTATGTGTACAATATATCTTATCGACAGAATTTGATTCGCGTTCAATGGATTTCACTATCCAAACATCCTAAAATAATGTATCAATCTTAACATAAACAAAATAATAAGTTTTTATCTGCTATAAAATAAAATATCCTAAGTATCGTGTAACTAAGTATTGTGTAACTAATGTAATTGTAATGTGTATAGTAAATTTTGACATCTCGGTCAAGTGAAGGTTTATGTGCTGTGTCTATTGCATCCTAAAATAACGACATATTTTAGCTGTTTCATGAAGATATGTGAGTGCAAGTACAAAAATGTTTGAATTGTATGAAGTAAAATAGAGTGAAATGAAATGAAGTGTTATAAGTATTTATATTCGTGTACCTCATGATGTGGGACGTATTTATCATCATATCCTTTCGATTTCGGTGCCAATTTGTCCTAAAATTTCAAGCGTATTTTAATGCGTTCTGTATACATACAGATATTATATTTAAAAAATATATGTATATAAATGTGTATTTATTTTGCGTGTATTCAACTTTAATGGATATAACTTCCCTAAAATATGAATTCTGTTGACTTCTATCGATTTGCTATCGATTATTATTCTTTCATTGAAAGATAATGTAAATAGATAAAACTAAATTATTTTTTAATCATATAAGAAAATTATCTATCTCGTTGTCTACCTCGTTATTTTGCATGGACTTGATATCACGTATTTTTGTTTTGTCCAAAGATATTTTATCGGTTTCCGTTTGCTCATCAGGTTTAGACACGCGTCTCTTAGTCTTAATTATCGGTGTAATCTATAATAACAATGTTTTAAAAGTTATGTCCATTATTTTATAGATGTATTTAAACAGAAATGTTACATGGTGTACCTCGTCTGTTTTGTGTGATCTGTTTTCACGTTCCTTCTGCTTGGACCAAATATCCTAGAAATGTCAGCGTTAAAAAAAATATTTAAAAAATTTATACAACAAGGTGTAATATGTAATGTGTACCTCGATTTCTTCATCAGATTGACGATGGGACGATTTATCTTTTACTTTGGGCGAATCCTAAAATAATACTGTACTTAGACTATTGTATACTTTTAAAACCCAACATTTCAATTGTACAACGATGACTTTTTTCTATGCATATATATATATTTAAAAGTTATTAGAAATATCTAATGTACTTTTTCATTTTTATGTAATCTGTATCTATTCTCACTCTCTCTCCACTTATAACGAATATGTTTAAAGTATCAACGTTAAAAAAAATAAGTAAATAAATTATACGGCGTAATGTTGTATATGTAATGTGTAATATGTATGTGTACCTCGCTTTCTTCGTCAGATTGACGACAGGATGATTTATCTTTAGGTTTCGGTAAATCCTAAAATAATATATTTAGAACATTATATATATCCTCCCCCTATATAAATTCGCACTAATTGTACAATACTTATATCTATAATTGTACATAATTGTCACTAATTGTACAATACTTATATATATAATATATTAATATGCATACTTTGTCATGTATTTTAGAATCAATGTTATATTTTTTTGGCTTGGTCGACCAAACGTCCTATAATATTAAAATTTTAAAGAAAAATATATGTAAAATATGTAATCATAATATATGTATGTGTGATATGTACCTCGATTTTTTCGTGAAATTTGTGTGATTGTGTTTTGTGAATGGGTGTATCCTGTAGACGTATTTTATCTTTTGCCATTTCGTCAGGTTTTTGTATTTTAGACGTATCATATAGACGTGTCTTATCTTTTGACACTTCATCAGATTTGTGTGATTGTCCTTTAGCTGTGGATGTATCATGTGAAAGTGTCTTATCTTTTGCCACATCCTAAAATATTATTTAAGATGTCATTATTTTTCTTGTTCATATTCAATTTAATTAGACACGCGTTATAATTAATAAATATATTTGCGTATACTTTATCATATTTTTTAGAATCGATATCTTCTCTTATAACATCGCCAGATTTATGCAAAAGTATTTTACTCGTAGATGTATCATGCAAACGACTTTTCTCTTTCGGAGTATCCTAAAATAATATTTAAAGTTTTATACTCTCTTCTAGAAAGATTTTACTATTCACAAATATTATTCATAATTTAAATATATACGTATATTTTTTCATGCTTAATCGATAAAATGTTCTAAAAAAGTTATATTTCGAAAGTATATAATATATGCTTCGTAAACCATACAATAATAATATGTGTACCTCAAGTTCTTCCGACGAATGTACTTTATATGCAGGAGTATCACGAAAAATTGTCTTATGTTTTATAATATCATCGGATTTATGTGGAAGTATTTTACTCGTAGATGTATCATGCAAATAAATTTTCTCTTTCGAAGTATCCTAAAATAATATATTTAAAGTTTTATAACTTCTTCTAAAAAGATCCTATTCACGAATAATATTTATAATTTAAAATACGCATACTTTTTCATGCTTTTTTGAATCGCTGTGTTTTTTACTCGCCCAAATATCCTAAAAATATAACGTGTTAAAAATATGTAACTCGTGCCTCATAATAATATTATATACCTCAATTTCTTCGTCAGATTTTTGTGGATGTATTTTAGATGTTGGTATGTCACGAGAAAGTGTCTTATCTGTTCGAATATCGTCGGATTTATGTGAAATTTTACTCGTAGATGTATCACACAAATATGTTTTCTCTTTTGGAACATCCTAAAATGATATATTTAAATCTTATAATATCTTTTCTAAAGAGATTTGAACTATTCACAAGTAATCCATAATTAAATGTATTCGCATACTTTGTCACGTTTTTCGGATTCACTATCGCGTTCTTTATTCGCCCAAATATCCTAAAAAGATTGATGACTTAAAGACATGCTATTCGTGCTAACCAAAAAATATTCTATACCTCAATCTTTTCGTCAGATTTCTGCGGATGTATCTTATTTGCGGCTGTATCATGTAATATTTTATCTTTCGATTTATCTTCGTTTAATTTTTTATGTGTTACGGTTTTTGCATGGGTATCTACGGGTGTGTAAGGTTTGTGTGTCTTATCTGATGATGTTTCCTCCTAAAATAAAAAAATATTACGTTAAAAATGTTATGTTATTTTTTAAATTAAAATGTGTATTTTTTGCATATTCGCGTACTCTATAGTATGGAGCAGATTCATTATCACGTTCTCCTGGATTGTGAATGCTCCAGGCATCCTAAAATTGATAGCGTCGATAAAACATGCAACACTCGGAAAGTATTAGCATATGTCGTTGTATAATTGACATGTATGCAATATAATGTTTTTATACCTCACGTTCATCATCTGAATCGCGCACGCGTGGCTTAATCGCAGCTTGAGATGCAACCTAAAAGTATATTTTCGCGTAATCCCTTTTATCACAAATATCACAAAAATATTTTACCACTTTTAAGTGGACATTATTTTTCAAATATATTCAATGCATGGCGCGAGGTATGTACCTTCGGTTTATGGTCGATTTCACGTACGGACGAAGTTACACCGGACTTCGTTTCCTATAACGTTTCAAGTGTCTGTATCTCGTATCTTAAGACACATAAATGTAACAATAAATACATCACATACCTCATAATTTTTTACTAATTTACTATCGCGCTTTGTCAGTTCAGGCGACCAAATATCCTAAAATTAAGTGTAATGTGTATGCTAATGAACGATGTATAATCAAAAGTAATATTGTGTTGTTATGTACCTGAATCTCTTCGTCGGGTTTGTGTGTGTGTGGCTTGATCTTCGCTGTAAGTGTGTTCTAAAAAATATTTATTTAATTATAAAGTATAATCAAAAGAAAGAAAAATAATATAAAATAAAATAATTAAGACAGTTAAAATGTGTGAGTGTACTTCATCTTCAATCGCTCGCGAAATGAACCTAAATGCAGGTACGTCCTACAATGACGCAAAATAAAATATTCTCGCATGTTTTTTCTTGTACACAAAATCTAACGACTGCAACACGAATCTCGAATCTCAATATTTATCGCACAACATAAAAATATTCTGATACCTATTATTTTTGTTGGTATACTATATCTTTAAACTTTTAATAAAATTTCACATAAATTTTGTATTTCAAATTAAAACTGTAAATTTTTTTATTGTAAAGTTATTTGCACATTGAAAGCTTTAAATCAAACCGACAGATAAAATTATTTCCAAAAATTACTTGGAGGAAAACAAAAAACAAATAATTAGCATTAAGACAAGCTTTGGCAAATAAAATTACGTCAGCTCTAGCTTTAGCTTTGTATTAATACAAAATAATTTATTTCTAAAATACGAAAATTTCCTTCTCTTACATTGATTTCGAGAAGGTGATAATTTACTCATATTATACTTACTTTTTTCTTCCAAAAATTATAATTAATGTAACAACTAATCAATTAATCGACAAAGAAATATGTTGTTAGTTTCCTACTACTGATGAAAAACGACAATATATTTTTTTTTTACCTTTTCGGTCGTTTTCTTCTTTTCGATGATAGAAGATCGTCTGCTTTCCACCTTGAGCTCTTCTTCGGTCTAAGACAAATAAAATATAATACATAAATTAAAATACAACATAACTAAAATTGACATAAGTTGTAATTTATAATATTTATCATATTTGATATAAGTTTTTTAATTTATAATAATAACTAATATTTCTCAACAAAATTTCTAGCTTAAGACAGGACTAATTAAAACAAACTTGAAATTATAATAAAAAGTTTTCTCCTATAATATTAAAATATTCTAATTTATTATTTTATTTCAGACAATAAATTTAATACTTTTTTCAAAATAAATTAATATCTTTTTCAGTTTTGTGAAGTTGTTTGTAATTGTTCTTGGTAATGTTTATGTATGAAATGTACATATGTATATGTATGTGTACCTTCTGTATAGAAAGACGTCGTGGTGTCGCGGTGCCATCATCAATTATCTATATGATGATAATAAAATAAATCAAAACAATTTGTATTTGTATAATAATTATAATAATGATACAGAAATTTTTCGGAGCCATAAGCTTCAAACAAAATTTATTTATATAAAATTAAATTATTGTATAATATTTTAATATTATACAATACATACCTTTCCTTCAGTCTTAATAATTGAGCTGCGACGGCTTTCTATTTTAAGTTCTTCTACCTAAAATATGAAAATTTATATATGAAATCTATTTCTCTAACTGATTATTAAAAAAATATAAAATACAATCAATAGTCACCCTGCTTTCCTTACGACTTGCTACGGTTTTCTCGGGTTTAGGTGTGCTTTCTCGAGATACCTACACATATAAGTAATGATGTTGAACAACACGTTAAATAACACAAGCTATTAAATCAATTTATAATAAATGGATTCATAATAAATAGATTTATAATAAATAAGATAACAATATAATATGATAATATGTAAACTAAAATATGAAAATAGAAAAAGTAAATTATGCACACCTCTTTAGATTCGGGCTCTTTCTTCTTTATAATCTTTTTCTAGAAAAGAATAATTAAAATTTAATAAATAGATTTAATTGAGATTTAAAGATAAAAAATAGAATACATTTTTAACAGACAAAGAATAATTGTAAGAATAATTGTGTTTACCTTTTCTTCTTCTTTCTTATCTTCAATTTTCTCGGCGGGTTTCTTCTACAAAAAAAATATAAAAAACAATATTAAGTTATAAAATTAATTATATAATCACTAAATAAATTATTCGTTATATTTTAATTACAATATTTAATAATAACTATATTTTATATTTTTACCTTAATAGATTTCCTTTCTTCAACATTATTCACGATTTCTTCGTCTTTCTATATGTAAAAAGATTAAGTAATATTAGCAAAAATACTCTCTCCATTTAATTTGGTATACACAATAATCAAAGATACAGTTACAGTACAAATGTAATTTAAGATAATATTTATTTTAATTTAATCTTTTGCGTAAAGAAACGAATATTAGAAATATTTTTTCTTTTTAATTAAAAAGAATAAGTATTTCTAATTTTCGTTCTTTTCGTAAAATTTTTTGCATGCACAATATTTTCAAATACATGCAATATAAAGCACACAAGAAAAAGCCCAACATGCAAGAACTTTAATAATGAAATAAAAAATTAAATTTTGAAGCAAGGTTGGACAAATTTGAAGGAACTAGCTTCTAGGACTTGGAAAGAAATAATATGATTGATGATGACAATATGAAATGGCATCTGAAAAAGCTCTTGGAAAACTTGCGTTTCTTAAGTGAAGGAAAATAAATATCAAAGCGGTTGCTTAAGCGCATGAGATCGTTCGAAGAAACTTAGCAGATAAGCCGAGATTAAGTGGGTGCTGTGAAAAATAAAATAATATAAGCAAATTTATAAGGCGCAAAAACAATAAATATTAATCGTATAAAAACAGTTTTGCAAGAGATTTCATATCGAAAGAAAACTGAAAACAATTTTTTGCGGATTATAAACATATGATATGTTGTTTCGAAAAGTAGCTAAAATATTTTGCTAAAGCCTCAAGCTTCAGAGTATAGTGATATTTGTTCGAGCGGATTAAAGTTTTTGAGCGCATATTATCGGCTGTCTGATATTTTATGCTCACCTGTAAAATCTCCATTTTCTGAAACAGAATACATCAAGATCTTTACTATTTTTTGCAGATTTTATATATTAAACTTAGATTGATTACAAGTCAATGTCATTTATATAACTTATAAATCAAATATACTATTATCTACTGGAAATTTGCATTTAACATGTAATAAGCTTCTATACATATTGTGGAACACACAGTACACACATAAATCTCAAGGTAAAAATGTGGCACAAATGATAAGAAAGATAAATGCAAACAAAAATGACGGTGGGATGCAATAATGAACAAAAGGGCACAATTAGAGCAAAATAATAAGTAATTTTTATCACAGTGTGACGTGTTTTTCTGATAGCGTACCGTTCTTTGAAACCATGTACCGTTTCTTTTGAAAGAAATTGCATTTGATTTTTCTCTTAAAAATTAAAAAATTAAAAAGAAATAATTGTATCTCATACCTTCCCAACTCCTAGTTTGTCGATACCGTTCGGTTTCAAATCGGGCTTATCCTTGAAAATAACAAGAAAAAAATGATTTATCCTACGAAGACATAATTTATATGAGAAGAGGAGAAAAGAAGTAATTAGTATTAAATAATGACGTAATAAATTATAAAAATAATATAAAAGTAGTAATATAAAATTAAAATTTTACTTTATAAGTAGTTAAAAAATAAGATTTTATAATTTATTATAATAATACATTACGTTGATACATTAATACATTGTTATTAAGTTATTATGAAATAAAAATAAAAGAATTTAAATTAACTAAAGATGTGTATTAATGTTGATATATGTTTGTGTATGTGTGTACCTCGACGCGAGAAATGATTTCAGAGTCCGATTCCTCGAGAATGGCTTCCGTGCTGATAATGCTGGACTCAATTACACTCACCATTTCCTCCTCTTCTTCCTCTTCCTCTTCATATTCTCCTGATCCTTCACTATCGTCGCTCCATATTGAACTTATTACCTTATATATGAAGATATAATTTTTCTGAACGGTATGCCAATTGTCGCGTCAAGGAGTTGAAAGATCGATTGTTTTTGCGAATTATACAGTAGAGGTTTTTAGTATTTCAATAGTACTAAATTTAATACTTCATATTAATTTATTTGTACATAATCGATAATCAATCGCATGATATACGATTATCTAAAACTAAATTTTTTTTTCTTCTAACATGTTGCTCTCTTTTTATATAATTTGTTTCATATAATCATTATATTTAAATAATTACAAGTATAAAGAAGCATACTGTATTAAATTCTGCAAAACAACTGATTTTTCTGTATCTGTATCAAGTTGTATGTGGCTAGTGTGAGAGTATTTTGTTAATCACAAGACGTATACAAAAAAGGAAAAGAGGAGTAACAGAAAACTTGACAATTAAATGAAATTTTGATTAATCCTCTCATCTTGGGGGCTACCTTCTTTTCCTCTTTCTTTTCCTCCTTCTTTTCTTCGACCTTTTTCTCCACGCTCTTCTCTTCCTTCTTTTCCTCTTTCTTCTCGACCTTCTTTTTCTTCTTCTCTTCCTCTTCTTCCTCTTTTTTCTTTTCTTCTTTCTTCTGCAATTTAATGAAGGAATTGCATGCAACATTGGGGAACATACCTCATTTACGAATCATCTTTGAAATTATCAAGAAAATGATTTAATCACACTAGATACTTGACGAACATGCCAACTTTTCAAATGAGTACTTGGATCGATTTACAATTATCATGTATATGGGGATACAATACGTTTTAAATTCACGTAAAGAAAAGGATGACAATTACAATCTAAATTAAACATGTCTGTTTTTCATGGAAGTGTGGATTCTATTAATATATTGGATTTATATATAAATTTATACAAAGACAGAAAAAGTGATTAACAAAAGAAACTTGCATCCACGTATCGATGGTAATCTGTAATTAAAACATTAAATAAAATTGCTTACCTTGATGACGAGACGAGCCGACGACTCATCTTGGCCGTATTCGTTGCTCACGACGACTTTATATGTTCCCGATAATTCTGTCGATGCTGAGGTAATAGTCAATTTCATATCCAGACCATTGAAGGAGATCATGATGTCCTTTGACGCTTTGACGACCGTTGAATCTCTGTAATTATATTACAATTATTATTGAAACAATTATAAAAATCTGTAGAACAATTTAAGAAAATTCTTCTAACATAAAAAAAGACAATTGAAAGCAAAAGATTATCAGCTAAAAAATTGATTTAGATAATACTGACACTTTGCATACTTGTATTTTTACAATATAAAATTTCTAAGTAAAATAAATATAAAGATATAAAATATTATATCTTTGTATTAAGAAATTGATAAATTATTTAAAATGCAATTTACCTATACCACGTAATAGTGACTTTTCGATCTTGTGTTGCGAGAGTGGCGATGAGCTCGACCGTCTTGCCTTCCTCGACAGTCTGGAAATAGAAACACCACACAATTAATTAAAGAAACTTTATTTTAATAATATTATCTTCTTATTAAAATAAATGTTAGATCAAAATGTGTGCTGCATTTCGAGTATCAATAAAAAGACTCACAATTGATTTGAGGCCAGTAACAATTTTTGGTTTTTCTCCTTGGTCTGGAATTTCTGTCACTTCTACTACTTGTGATGTGGCTTCACCCTTTTCATTGCGTGCCACCAATTTGTACGTTCCTTTGTCTATCGTCGACATTTGTTCGATTTCGAGTTTCACGGTGAATTCACCCTATTCGAAAAAAATGAATAATATTTAAATGCTATTTTTTAGTTACACGCGATATATCAGTGACAATAAATGTAAAAGAAAATAATTGTATGTCTCTTTTGTTAAAGTTTTATGTCTTTTGTTAAATTCTAAATACATTTCTTTTTATAGTAATTATTTCTTATAAAAAATAATGTTTTATTGTATGGAACTCACTTCTTTAACTTTTTCGACATGCAACTTGTGTCTATTATCTTCTTTAACGGCCTGACTTTCCTTGAACCACGTGCAGTCAGGTGAAAATTGAGAAAGAACATGACATTCGATCACTACTGTCTTCTTTTTGACAATCTTCACCACTTTTGGCTTTTCCTTAATTACAGGTATAACTAAAATTACAATCGAAAAATTGATTAGTATTCCAGTTGATAATATTCCAATTTAACTTCAAATTTATCTTTTATGATATTTTATATTATATATATTTTTAAAGAACTTGTTCAGAAAATTACAAATTTTTATTTATTATATTCTAATCAATATAACTATAAATTAATATAAATATTTCCTAGCTAATTTAAAACATCTTTCCAACACTTATTAATATATTTTTATAAGCTAAACACTTTCAAAATAAAAATTGATAAAATTTAAATCAATTATGTCGTGTTTATAAAAAAATTAATTATATTATCATCGCATTGATGTTTAATACGAGAAATGCGAACTTACTTTCGACGTTTAATGTAAGATTGGCATTAAGTTCACCAAGATCGTTCTTAATGTTGCATTTATAGAGACCGGAATCGTCCGGTCCAGGATCGTTCAAAGTCAGTTTGATATAATAAACATCCTCTTTCTCTTCGACAATGCTAATGGAAATCTTCGAGGATTCTTTCACTACTTTGCCAGCGTGAGTCCACACAATCTGCGGCTTCGGCTTTGCCTTCACCTTACAGTCCATGATGACCAGCTTGCCTTTATTTTGCGACTGTATCCGCGGTTTCTCCACGAACGTTGGCCCGTCTCCCTCCGGTTCCGGTTCCGCCTCGATATTCAAATTTAAATTGGCGTTGCTCTCGCCATACTCATTTTTCACGTGACATCTGTAAGTGCCGCCATCCGGTGCTGATGGATCCTGTTATTGCCGAAAAAAAAATTAGAAAAATTTAAACATCAGAAATTAGTAAAATACAATCTGTGCCACTAATAATCCGAAAGGAAAAATTTGAAACCAAAAATCTATTTAAAAAGATCTCAAAATCAAATATAGAGAACTAAAAGAGCAGAGATTTATTTCCATATTGTAATAATTAAGTAAAATCAATTAAAATTATTTTCGCTTTAAAAAAGTAGAGAATTACTTTTATTTCCATAATAAGTTCATATATGTCCTCCTCGACCGTCTTGGTCTTGATCGAGATCTTCGACGACTCTTTGACCACATTGGTACCACGGAACCACGTGACCTCCGGTTTAGGATTCGCCTTACACTTGCATTTCATGGTGATCAGCGTACCGGTCTCGTTCGGGATGATGCGAGGTTTCTCAATGAAGGATGGAGCGCAACCCGCGCCCTCTTCTGCATCTTGGAAAGATCCATGGTTAGACATCGTCGGTGAAGATATGAGCGCCGCTTCCGGGATACCGGAAACGCGATCTTCGCCGCGGTCGCGGGTCACCAATGACCTGCGACCGCGACTCCCGATGACGTTAGTCATGTTGGCAGCTCAATGAGTTATTAAGCGAAGATACAGAGACTTCACGATTGGTTAGCAGTAGCGCGGCTGTGCTTACCTGATAAACCGATCTATCGCCAATGATCGTGATCGTTTATCGAGAAAAATCGCTTGTACACCTTTACCGCGCGATCAGAATGCATTACGTACGACGGAAACATGGGAAAAGTCAAGGACTCATCATGGACGAAGTCAACGAGAGGGATTTCATTGTCTGAGCAGTGCAGCTTTAAGATTAATTTTGAACAAAAAATAAAATTACTTTAAAATTAATACTAGATAAAATAAAAGAATATATATTTGTATACTCTTAGTGTGCTTTGCTGCTTCTATTCATTTTTAAAACTGTTAGATTGTGATTGATTGCGATTAAAGAACTAATGCTTCTTTTTAAATAATTTTTGAAGCGTTTGATAAATATTTCGGAATGTGCCAATGAAAACCCTCTCGTATGCTTCGAGGAGGACTTGCCTTGGAAGTTGAGGGAGATGTTGGCGTTACTCTCGCCGAAGTTGTTAAAAGCGTTGCAACGGTAATTCCCACCGTCAGCCTTGGTCGGATTTGAGATCTCGAGGGTCAGCAGATACGTATCCTTGCCGGTGGCCTTGCGTGACATCTTCACGCGTTTACTGTCGGCAATCGTTTTTTGACCCTGGTACCACGTTATGTCAGGCACCGGATGTGCCTCCAGGATGCATTCCATGATGAGTAAGTCGCCCTCCTGGCGGATTGTCGGCTTCTTCGGGAAGCGCGGCGGCTTACCATCCGGTATTCTGCGTAAATCGACACGTCAGACGAAAAATTCGTCGATTCGTTGATCGATCAAACGCAGAATCTAAAGCCATCTCGCTCGACAACGTTGTTTCTCATCTGCCGGCCACGCCACGCGATATTCCCGAAAACGCGACGCGATGTTACAAAAAAATATTGTCATAAAAATCGCAGATTCTCTTTTAGTCTCAAATTTTCATTTATCAAAATTATTTAATCCCAAATGATAGTTTACATTTTTAAAGAGAACATGCGACTTTCGCATTCAGACATTCGTAATTAGATAAATTTGTAAATTAGATAAGGGACATAAATTATTATAAAGAGACTATCAACATTTCTGAAAAAAAAAAAGAAATTTTAGCTTGGATAATGATCTAAAAAAGATTAAAGACTTAGAAAAAGCGTAAACTGAATGTCTGAATACCTGCAATCATAATTTCAACTAACTTTAACATCTTTACAACACATTCGTCGGTATTTAGTTTATAACGTAGTGTTTTTACGATTAAACGTTCGTAATGGAAATATGAATAATTTTCTAATCGAGATTCCTCAGATACATAATGTACTTTTCGTTTAACATACTTCCTTTTACGATCTTGCTATAAATTTCAATAAAAAGCAGATCACAATTCGACCATTATTATAACACTATTGCTATTTTTTTGCATTGCAATTCATTGAAAGCTGCATTAAAGTATCACTTTTGCAGTTCAACATCGGACAAAATTGCAATGCAAATTTCCATTGCGCGTCGAAGAAAAGTACGATTGTCGAATCGTGGCGCGGCAGAATAATCCCGAGAACAGATCGTCTCTCGATTGCCTACTTGAGCCTGTCGCCACCCTCGAAGTTCAAATTAATGGTCGCCACCCCCTGGCCGTGCTTGTTCTTCGCCACGGCCTTATACTCGCCCGCATCCCCCTTCGCCACACTGTCGATCCTCAGCTTCGCGAGATGGTACAGCTTCTGATCGAGTTCCAGCGACGTGTTGAACCGTCCGCCGTCTTTCACTTCTTCGGTACCATGATACCTGCGATCGCCGTCAACGTGCCAAATCGAAGCAACCGTCGGATATTGATTTACATCGCGGGTCACGCGCTCGGAAGTATACATCGCTCCTGCATTTGTGAACTTTGAACCACCGGAATGAAATATATTATCAATATCATCTTGATAATCGCACATAAGTTCGAAAATATCATCTTAGACGTCGTATTTTTCGTAATTATGCATCTTTCAAAAATGTTGGAAAGACAATATTTTTAGAAAAATAATTTAAAATAATTTAAATTTATTTCTTCTCTTAATTTTATTATTTAATGAATATCTTCGATCTATATTTTCCGATGATTCAATAACGATACTTTTCAACTTCCTCACGCGCGTCGCAGATCTCAAGACCTTACCACTTGACACTCGGTTTCGGATCGCCGACAAGTCGGCATTCGAAGGTGATGGTGTTACCGTCGTCGGATTGTCTAATCACCGGTCGTTCGGTGAAGGTAGGTTTAATACCGTCATCCGGTACGGGTGCCTCGTCGCCTACGTTCGACACAAACGATCGACATATCGAGAATTATTCGTACACACGCTTGCTTGCTTACTCAATCCTTTCGCTGCAACAATTAGACTCCAGACACTTTCTTCTAAATCTAAATCGCCTCTAAATCAAAGTTGCAATCCATAAAAATTTTTTATTTAATTAAAAATTTAATATAAATATCTCAAAGAGAAGGAAAAAATAAACTTTCTTCCTTTTCTTCTAAATTACCGTTTTTTTCTTGTAAACTTATCATTTAAATATTATTTACATTAAAGAGAAAGAGAATTTGAAAAATCATAATTTTAGGCCAATCTCTAGGTCGATCAATTACATTTTTAGAGACACAAAAAATTCAGCAGCGAAAGGCTTAAATACGCGAAGCATTTTGCAGTTTGATGCGAGATCGGGAGTCACGTATCGATTTGGCTTAGAACAGTCTTCAAGTTTCTAGATATACTATAAACATTTTCTCTGCTAAATAAAAGTATCGCAGTTTAATTTACATTAATCCATTCGATCTTTACGTGATCGATTTTGTTATTTCGTTTATTTATACCGTCGTATAAAAAGAATATGTTGAAACCAACCACCGCTCAAGAATACACGTTCAAGGATTCTTGATTCTTGTCGATCGACAACTTGTGATTTAGGTTGCTCTCTCTACTCTTCTTCTACTCGCATGTTTCGCTTGGTGGATCATAAAATTGTGCTCGAAATGTCATCTGCTCCATTTCTCTCGTACGTTTTGAGGATGGACGCACGCGCGGTTAAGTGAAAATAGAAACACTGCACAATTATGCACAAGCATTTCGTCAAACGCTGTTTGCGAGTGAGTGAGTGGTGTGACATGTACAACTATTTGATAATAACAATTCGACTACATTATAGTTAATCGAAAAATTTTAATTTTATTATTCCATCTTCAATAATTAATAAAATCGCGTACGAAGGAAGTAGTGTGTTCATGTTGTGTCGATTAAAATATATGGTATTAATCAATGATATGAATATATACAATATGACAGAACAACACATAATTTCAAACATTTCTGTTTTACTCATAAAAAATCTCTACGAGCGAATTAGCCGATGAGAATGACTAGTGAAGCATGTGACGAAAACGCATGTGAGTATACAATATTAGAATCGTCGTCATTAACTATATACTTTACTATTTTTCAAAAAGATTTCCATACTTGCCAGTTTAAATCTTGTAGAAGCATAGTAATTTTATTTAATGAATTTCATTTTTACATATATTACATACGAATTTATACATATATATAATGCGATTGCGAGAAATATGCTCACAACTAATAAAACTAATCAAACTTGATTCTACAATTATATAGAGCACTCTATATATGTTTTATTTAAAAACAAGTATTAAAATTTAATTTTGTGGGACTATAGCCAAAAAAACGTAACATTTCCTTTAACATTAAATTATAAAATCAAAACTAATAAGTGCAAGTAAGGAAATATAAGTCGTTAGCAGATCTAATCACCACCCAATTTCGTATAATTGTATTTGCATGTGTGAATGGTACTTGGATAGTGCATCCAAAGGTCGCCGATGCAAACGGAAACTTCTCGTAAATGTTCACACACGGCAAATATGATCGTATGAATAGAGAGAAAAGATCATCTAAGCAACCTAACAAAGCGTCAACAATGTTTAAAAGCTAATCTTTTGATCGCATCTCGTGCATCGGTACAAATGATAGCTCGTCTCGAGACACAAGTGTATCTCCAATCAGCGCGAGATGCGATTCGAATTAATACGTGATTGAAGCAGCAGTACACGCGTTATTACAAGTTGATTATTCTGGTCCGCTCTCTACTTTTACGGTGCAAAATTCATGAGAGACAAATAAAAAGTGTGTTTCTCTCGCAAAAGAAAAATGCCGTTTAGTCGATTAAGATCAAATCAACGGGCTGTATATCGTGGCTCGCGTCGAGCCGATATCGATACGTGCTCATCGCTCGACCGAGACAAACCATTAAAAAATAAAGATTCCGCATTATATGGCATTTACAATGAAAGAGTAGAAAGAGACTGAAGAATGGACTGCTGATGGAACGGAAAAAAATTAAATAATAAAGTGCAGATATACATTAGTGTAGAGTCGACATGAAGGATATAGATAAATAGGGCAGATAATTGAGATGAAGAAGAGAGTCAGAAATGAAAGAGAATCATCGATATACATCCCGAGTGAGAATGTAAGAGAAAAGTTGAGGAACAGCACCGATGATCCACTTTATTTTCCGCTTCAAGACAACGCGGAGATGAGGAAGAACGTATATTCACTATTTTATAATTCTATGAAGTTAAATACAGTTTAATCAGATACTTTTAAATATTTATTAAAAAATTATTTTAAAAATTTGGGGGAAATTTATACAATAAAAATAGTAAGAAAAATCATAACAGTTTTCTCGACAATAAAAAAATTAAACATTTCAAAGTGCCTGCTTGATATAAAAAATAAATTAAAGTTAATAACTTTCTAGTGGAAAATCGAATCATCAAGCATATACTTGTGAAAAAATTAAGCAGGTGGACGTTAAAATGTAAAGCGGATCATCGGTCAAAGTATACATGAATTTGTGGTTATTTGTCGCAAAACGTTAGATACTTACTATCGAAATTCAGGGAAATCGTAGCGTTAGACTCGCCGAGCTCGTTCTTCGCTGTGACCTTATATTTACCAGCATCCTCGACGGTCACATTTTTTATTTCCAAAGTAGCGAAATACGAGTGGCCATCTTTATCGACGGTCAGCTGAAATAGTTTAACAATTGTTATTACAGAGCTTAAATTAATTATGTTAGCATACGCTCTGAACTTCTCTGAAATAAGATCCATAATATTTTCAAGAATTGTTCATATTTCAAATTTATGAAAATTAAAATAAATACTTTAAACTTTTTCGGATTTTATAAGTTTCGGAATTTACAAAACGAGAAATCTTAAAATATTTTAGAATTTAAAGAATTTTAGCAAAGACTTCAACATTTTTGAAAATTGTTTTAATTCGTATAAAAAATCCAAGAAATTTTTTAAAAAGTTATAGAATTTATATAAAACACTTAAACAAAAGAACCTAGAACTATTTGGGAATTCAATATCGAACAAATTGTAGATAAAACCTCACTATAAAGAAATTGATTATATAATTATATTATCTCTATAATTTTATTATTTAATCTCTTTTGAGATTTCTAAACTATACGAGTAAACTATAATATAATCGAAAACGACGAATACCTTATGCCTTGGCGAATCTTTGACCATGTTCCCACTGTGAAACCATGTAATTTTCGGCGTAGGATCAGCTGTGATGCGACATTCGAACAACAACCGTTTGCCATCGTCCTCCTGTCTAATCGCAGGTTTCTTCGCGAAAGTCGGCGCGATGCCGTCAATTTGTCTGCAAATGCAAAATAAACATCGCATAAGCCTGAAAATGTGTTCGTGCAAATTTATCGTTCGCTAAAGCGTTGATTGTCGCGCCGATTGAATTAAATCGCGGTGAATCGTCGCGAAAATTTAAATTCGCATTACAAACATATCTTAACATATCGCGGATAATTTTAATCTTATTTCCAGCGCGATGGACCAATGCATTAGCGAATTGAAAAATACAAGATCACACTGTCGTTAGTAAATCACATGCTTTAGGTTGCAAACGCACGCAATGGCTAAAAAAAATTAGTACATGCTAAAGAATTAATAATGTCTTCATTTGTAAAATAATTGGGATTTCTTCTAGAGATGGTAAATGATGATAAGGAAGATTGGTAATATTTAGACAAACGAGAGAAGAACAGTTTGTACAGCCGCTGTGAGATTTCCATGATTTTCGCGGATTGCTGCCAGAAATAACTTTTGTTTTGATTAGCCGATGCTTCCTGACGAGAGAAGGCTCGTCTAACAGCTTATTCTGATGGAGATCCGACAGCTAACAACCACTTTAAAATCCGGTACATCGCCATTACAATTGATACTACTGTCTTTCTTGGCACTAATACTTTTTTCGACGTTCAATATTTAATTCAGAAAAATCTTTAAAAAAAATCTACAGTTCCAAACTAAATGTAATTTCTAAGACAACTTCCTCCTAAAATTTTTATGTTAACGTTTCTTCTCACTTTTTACTTCTCTCAAAAAAAAAAAATTAATGGCTTATTATAAAAATCAATCAAATAATTATCTTGCCTTATCATCGATTATTTAGCGAGTCAAAATCTGCAAATTTTCTATACATGTAGAATTCTTTGCAAATTAGAAATAAAATTACGATTACTTTGACACCGCCTCTCTTTCAAATAAATTACTCTTTATAACGGAATCGTGCAATCTAAGTTACAATCACCGATGTTTATTCTCGCAAATTGAGAGCCGGGATGAGAGGCACGTGTCTAACACTCGCATCTCAAATGGACCATAAGTGCATTAGCACGGGTGCACGTTGCGGCTAAGTTTAGCAAAGAAGTAGGCTGCAGCTGTTTTCTCTCGACTTTCACTATCGTCAATCGCAGATTGATTTGATTTTCGCAAGCTACGAGCCTTCATTCTCAATCGACAGTTTGTCTTTTTAATGGTCTTTTGCTCGTCAAAACACTAAAAACCTCGTCGTTCAAAGTTTCGCGAATATGAATGTGTTATACTTTTTCGAGTCAATTATTTCTCGCAACTAATCAAAATTTTTTTTAGTATCATGGAACTGTGACACGGGAGACGCGTGGAAGCGGAAAGGCTCGCGTTACTTTTAGAAATTCACGGGAATCACGTCTGTCGATGCGATCCGAAAATACAGCCTCTCGTCGTGTCGTCGCCGCCGACTGCGACTCGAGAGAATCCGTCGAGAACACTCCCGACCCAGTTTCGAATTATCTTCGAAAATCGTTAAAGTTGCAACGAGATGCGGGAATAAGCAAGTGGCATGCGAAAAGAGATTTGAGAACTGATAAATGCTTTCCGCTCGTGCAGATTGCAAAAGAAGATTTCGTGATTGATTTACCAACTATGCTGCCACTGTGCTGCAACAGTGCATCGTTGTTATAATAATTAAACTGTCATATATTAGATAAGAATAACTTTCCGCAAACTGTTGTGCAATTTTAAAGAAACGTTTCTCCTTTTTCGAAAGAATGCCAAATGCTTGCAAAATAATACAAGAAATGCTTATTGTTAGTATAATTTTAAAACTTTTAGACATACTGAATCTACGATTTTCTATACCAAAAATATAAACAAACGTTTCTGCAATTATTACTTAATATTCTAATTTGGACACAACTTGTGTATATATTTATATTTTTCCACTCTTCCATTCTTCTCTTAAATTTCAATAATTCAATTGATTGTCTTTCTTTCTCAATTTAATCACTCTTAGTCACAGTTATAATATAGATAAATCGGTGAGATTTAATGGTTTCTTTCTCACGAGAAGTAGTATCTGAAATAATCCGGCCACTTTGGTGGTCAGATTGCGCGTGCAAGTAACGAGCAGTATCCAAAACTAGAAGACCTTAAATTCTATTTCCATCTGTATTTCGTGTTTGCGGTTTTATCTACGTTGGCGGATCGGTAAGAAGCCGATCGTCCAGCTAACGCGCAGCGATCAGTAAATAATGAAGAAATAGAAATTTTACACGTAATTCTCTTCTCGCGGTAAGGAACTTCCTAAACTTTGTGTTAAACTTCTGTAATATTCTCCAGAAAATTGTAATTTTCTTTTATGAAGAATTCAGGATTCAATGGAGAAATTACTTGATAATCTACAAGAAATTTAGCTCAAACTTTCGATAAATAAAAGGATAAGTAGAAAGAAAAATGGAAACACATACGTTATATATATTATTCATTTCTTTCGGTATTATTGTTATATCTGATATTTTTCTTGATCAAAATCGTGGGAGAAGTGATACCAATTTTACTAATGTTAAATTAACAAATTAAATATAAATTAAATAAAGTTAATAAAATTAAAATATTATCAAGTTGACAATTATTACAGTTGTAAAACACAACAAAATAATGCTCTCACCCTCTCCTAACGGATTGATCGGCAGCTAAAATCATAAATGAAAAACGAAAGACAACGAAATAAGCAAGAAATAAATCAAAGAAACATTCAATTTAATTCAAGCAAAATAATAATAGAAACGCATTAGTGCATAAGTGCGAAGCGTAAAACAAGTTAATTAAAGAGAGCCTGGAGAAGCAACAAATGAGTTCTTCCTCTCGGTACAAACTTCACCGACTTACTTCTCTCTAGGCTCATCCATTGCTAGAAAAATATAACGGCAAAATGTTACTCAAGAAATGATCTAATGTAAAGAAATTTTAGATAAAGAAAATTGTATGTAAATTTCTATCAACCGGAAACAAATTTAAATTTACCGGTACTTTTTTAGCTTACAAAAACAAAATTAATTCGTTATTATAATATTAAAAATAGATTTTTATAAAAAATTTTTATAAAAAATGGATGCTTATACTTTTAATAACACACATAATTCATTTTACAAATATTTATTAACTTTAATAAACGTTGATTTAAACGATTGTTTTCCTACTATCTTTTCTAGAATTCGAAGTAGATAAAGACAAATATAATAAGATTAGCTACAAGTAAAATATCTTGTGCCCAGATAATTTTGTTTAGATAATTTCGTAACACGTGCGATTTTATTTTAAAAATAAATCGCTATTATTTCGAAAAATATAAATAGAAAATAAGAAAGGGAAAATATAAGATATGAATACTTACGACTAAAGTTGAGGTTGATAGAGGCAGCGACTTCACCCATCTTGTTCTTCGCCTTGACCTTGTAGAGGCCTGCATCGGTCTCGATGACGTCATCGAGCTCGAGCACCACCAGGAACTTGTTGGTCCCGACACTCTGCATCTTGAAATTGGTCCTGTCATCTTCACTGAGCTCGGTCTCGCCGCGGAACCAGGCAATGTCAGGTTTAGGAGAGCTCACTAGCTGACATTCGAATATCAGCCGATTGCCATCGTCTTCCTGCCGCAGTTGTGGCTTCTGCGTAAAGCTGGGCGCGAAGTCGTCGGCGACCCCCATCGTGGAGGCACGCCTTCGCACCTGTCCCTACGAGATCCGGAAAATCCGGTCCCGTTTGTGTGTTCACACCCGCGATTCAAAGAAGGAAACAGTCCCTTCGCCCAGTTCGTCGGTTCAAATGGCGCCGGCCTGCGGCACCATCCAACCTTTTTCTGTCGCGGATTTCTTCTGAGCTCGACGTCCACCTTTACTCGCTTCTCACAAACTTCTGAGAATACTAGAAACAAAAAAAACACAATTAGTATGAAAACTAATGTTCAAGATGTACCAAGTTAACGATCAACTGTGCATGGATTTCATACATGACTTTACATTCTTTATGAACTTCTCTAGACCTTCTATATTTATACATTTTTTATTTTTACTCCTACTGACAGTTTAGTTAAAATTTCGAAAATATATAGAAAATAATATATATAGAAAATATATAGAAAATAAAGTTAAATAATTTTATTAAGTATAAAAAAGATTAAAATTGAATTAAAGTTAACATTAAATCGCATGTATATTATTTTCAATATTATTTCAAAATATATATTAACATCTTCGTTTACCATAAAAGCACACTTCCACAGTTGTCAAAATAATACTTAATAATAATGAGAACACACAGCATACAGAAAAATTTGATTCATCATCGGTGATATATGTGATAGCAAAAATATTAATGTAAGAAATTTATAAATCTATATTGAGGGAAAATTAATTAACAAAATAGTTTTAGAGTTTAGCGTTCGGAATAGATTAAAAAAGAACTGATATAATTGTCTGTTTTGTAAATCTATATTTTCTAAAAAAAATTGTATATAATTTTTTTTTAGAATTTCTTAATTTTCAACTAATTTGTAATTAGAAATTAATTTGCAGTATTGAAATTCTGACAAAGCAGATAAAGTTTGAAGTTTATCATAATTTACCAAGTTAAAGTTTACCAAGGAATACGATCTCCTTATCTATCTTTATTTCGGAGATTTTATTTCCTTAGAAGCTTTAAATTTAAATAGAACAATGACTATACCTCGATATCAAGATCAGTGTTACTCTGCTTTGCTTGACAGCATTTACTAACTATTTGCAGTTTAAAGTTCGGAGTAACGACATGTACTTCGAGTCATCGTAGTTCAGTAAACCTTGGCAGTCTGAGTTGCTGTCATCTGTAGTTGCCTCAACCATGGCTATTTTTATACTGATACCTATACTTAGTCTTCTTTAGCGTTAGCTTACGATCGTGTACCGTAGTACCGTGTGATGAGATTTCTACTTGGTATTCATTCTATATGAATGAAGCACGTATAACGACGAAGAGGCTTAGACCGAAAACAATTTTTGACTCTCAATCATTACGAATCGCGGGAAAAATCAGTCATATTACAAAATTGCGAAAATGTTGGAACAAATATTAACTGTTAAATAAAGTTGGTTTCTTGGAATTAACCACGGTTTTATCGTTGTGATCGATCTTCAAACGGAAGATCGCCAAGAAATGATAAAACGAAGCATATTTTCGGCCACGACAGTGAAAAAACGTTCAGAAATGATTTATCGCATGTGATAAATTTAAAATAGATGTTTACATAATTTAAGGAAGTACCGAATGAGCGTTGTGTATCATATTCTCGTAGAAAACGAGTGGAGCCCGAAATTGCTCCTCGTCTCTTGGCCGTAGATCGCGATTTTGCTTACGATTTTCAGGTGCTGAAAACGCAAATCCTTCCAAAATAATACAACGATAAATAATGCGTGCTAAATGTTTCAGCATGGTTTATCTCGGTGTTCCCAGTAATATATTTTGCGAGTGTTCGTATTTTCAAATCGTTCCGAAACCAGCGGAAGCCGATATTTCCCAAAAATTATACCGTTCACAACGGAGCCATAATATCCTTTCAAATATTACAATGATGGCTTGAAATGTATGAATTCAATAAAATTATTAAACATATTTAGAACTCTTTTTCTCTTTCTCTCTCTAATTGTTAGACAATAAAGATATACAGACCTATCACTGATCGCAATTATTAATGTTCGCTTGATACGAATCTTCTCTTCGGAATAGTAAATATTACATGCTACAAAGAAAGTGTGAAAACTGTATGTGCTGATTCTCTTTTACAGAGACGCAAAATCTGGAATATGAAATATGAATTGCGAATTATTTTTGCGTCAATCTAATAATAATTTCGCACGCGAAACACTGCGACGGGAATGAACGACGCCTGCTTTTCCTCAACCGCTGCGTCGAAAGGACTTCATAATTTATGAGTGTCGAGCCTATTTTCGGCAGGTACCAGTGGTGACGGACCACCCGAACCACGCCGCCGATGTACAGGACCATTAGTCGGCCACGTTTAACTGCAAATTGAGCGAGGCGAACGGCGAATTTTCGTAGAATCCGTGCGACTCTCGTTCTGCAAGCTCGAGCAAGTATTTTCCCGCGAGGTCCCAAGGCCGAGGGAATCGTGGGATGACGTAAGGCCACTATTATTAATGCGGCTCTTGGCTCGAAAATAGGTTGGGCCAGTTATCTTGGTAATCGGTTATTATGTTTGGCATCTAACTGTGGAAGCCACATACATTTGGGTCGCGATACAACCCGTCGGATGTAATATGTTCGCGCGCAAGTCAGGACAATCGTTCCTTTGAGACCGGTGGCATCGCGCGACGCCTCCAAGTGCCAGAAGTTCGCTTAGACGATCGCCAGCTAGATCATTTTCGCGTGACGTATCGCGTGACGTGACTTAACGCACGATGACACCGGTCTTCTGCACCTGTTTTTCTCTTGCAGCTCATTATGCATGTATATAATTATCCTAAATAACAACCGATAAATGTTTTATATCATTTCAATTGGTTAGTAAAAAAATCTCATTACCAGAAATTATTGTTACATTATTAGGAAATTTTGTTGAACTAAAATGTGATTAACTGAGAGTCATAAAATGTAAGAAAGTTAAAGTAATATTACGTATTTGAATTAATTGAGAGTAATAGAGCCAAATGTAAGAAAATTTACTTATTTCGAACTACTTACAGTTAATAATAAAATAATTAACGCATCTGCATAGTTGCAACATTCTATTTAGTTTGTTCTGCGGTAGATAAGAAAGATAATTTTTGAAATTCTGTGTAAGTAATCTTCACGAATTTGACAGATAATGCTGCAAGCTTGAGCTCAACTATCTGTATAGTTTGTCATAACTATTGTAAATAAAACGTGAGATAATAAATTCGTTTTAAACTTAATCAAGAGGCCTTGTAAATACTGGCGATAGTTATGACAATCGTTTCGGAAGGTACGAATTAGTTTCGCGTGACGTGTGCCGGGAAAAGATTGCCAAGTGCAAGGGTAGGCGTTAGTACACGAGATGAGATCCTTCCGGTAACGTGAGATTCGCGTAATTGGTCGGTTGCCACCATCCGAACTGCAAGATTGTGAAACAAATTATTCTATTATGTCAGCTCCAGCCAAGCAATGGAAATATGATACGCCTCTGCTTTTTCGCTCGCACTGTCTCAAGAAGTGCCAGATAAACAAATCATAACATCAAAAACAAAAAAATAAAGAAGTCACTAACAATATCAGTGTTAAGTGTCAAATGTGTGAAAATTCATATTTTAAGATCTTTATTTCTTTCCTTTTTAAAGAAATTTTTACAGAAGAAACTCCAAAGACGCGTTTGCTTAATTCTTAATAAGTAAAAATAAATAAATAATTAAAAGTTAATTACACAAACATAGATTTTCTACAGCTACATTATTCCAGGAAGAAGGTGTAATGTCGACACACATTCTACAACCAGTGGTTGATCTTTTTAGACAAAACCGAACAGATGCAAAGGAGAGCTTAACGGACGACGAAACGGCATACAAAACGGACGAACTGAGTATTACAACGTCACAAGTAAGAGACTTGGCAAGTGCCTCTACATGCATTCCTGAGATTACTGCACTTCATAACAGCCCGTTCGCATTCCAGCTCTTTCGCCTGTTATCTGATTTTCGCGTCGCGTTTGTCCCCCGAGACAATACTTTAAATATTTATTTAACAAATATTGATAATAATATTGAAATTAAATATTGACAAAAACATGTCAAGTTTATTTAAAGAAATTTTATCGTATTAATCTTTTTAACCAATTAAAAAATGTAATGTATGGGAAAGATTTATTAAAATTCTTATTTAAGAAAGCATTTATTTCTTTGAGTTTATGATATTCTTCCGTTCTTAAAAAACTTATTGTTCAGAGAATACTTCTTCATTTAACGTAAGTAGTTTAAATAATGTATGCAACTTTATAATTACTGTATTAAAAAAATTAAAATGTACAGAAATAATCTTGGGACACTCGTGTTTTTTGATTAAAAAATCGTTTAGAAAGAAAAAAGTAAGAATACATAAGAAAATAATTCCGCTCAATATAAATAATAACAATTGAAAAGAAATAAATAGGCCAATAGGTTAAACCATCGAGAAAAAAGTAAGTAAAACAAAATCTTTAAAGATATGTTTTAAATAATATCACTAATTTTTAGGTAAAATAATATGATAAACGACTTTCAATATTGCAATTTATGCAATATTGAATATTAGCATGTATTAAACGAAAAATATGCTATTTAAATCCTCGAATAATATGTCGACATTCAATATTGTACGTGAGAGAATGTCGGCATCCAACTGACCTAATATTTTTGTTGACTATATAGAAAGCGTTGCTTCACTTTGGCATAATTCTGCCGGCTATTTGTGATACAATACATATTTGTTGACACTCTGACCCAATAAAAATGTAGCACATTATCGTATAGCATATAATAAATAACCAATTAAATCTATAGAAAAACAGAGAAATATTTCAAAGATGCATATTACTAATTAATTATTTATGTTGAGAAAGTAAAGGATGAAATAAGAGAATACGAAAGAAAAGACATTAAGCATGGGACACAATAATATAATGTAGGAATGTCTCTTCTCTGTAAGGGAATGATCATCATGCGACAAAAGTCCCTTAAACAAATCTCAGAAGTCAGTTTTGAAATTTAAATTCTGATTATCTCAAAAAATGTAATTCCAGAAACATTATTATAATTTATTTCCTCTTTACTTAAGAATTAAATGTATGGTACAGTGGGAATGAACGTTCAATGTGCGTTTGACATTGAATCAGCATCGTTAAAAAGACGCAATTACTTTTGGCAGAGTTTTCCACGTGCATCGTGCGAAATAATCTCCTTTCTTCGTCTTCATGAATTTACGAGATAGCATATTCATGTAACTCTGATAATCGCGTAAACTAATGATTAAGATTCTTACGATAAAATTTAACATAATGTTAAAATGTGTATATTTCTGTCAAAATACATTTATGTTGCTGTGCACAATAATTTTCAATATACCCCATATCTATTTTAATCGAATTAACCATGTCATTTAATCATGACTAATGCGTCTGTTGTTACGCACATTTGTTACCCACTCATTTTTAGAAATCATGTGAAGTGAATAATCTGAAAATATTTAGCAATTTATCGCAGCAGAGTGATTCACATCTTGAATAACATGCTTTCTCCCAGAAGAAAGGAAATTCTAGTCTAAACTAAAAAAAGGATTGTATTTTCAAAATACACTAATAATAACATGTAATAAAGTTTGGATAAAAATTAAAAACATTTTAAATATTAACATCATTATCGTTATTTAATCATTATTTGTATCAAGAATTCAATAATTCTTGAATAAAAAGGAAATTAATTATATAATATATGTATTATATAATATTATATAATATTTTTCAGATTACATTTTTTGACATAATCAAAAATTTAATTTTCAAAATTGGTTGACGAACGAAACTTTTGTCGTATGATAATGATTCACTTCTCAATAATATTCTATGCTCAAGGTGAAGTCACATCCGGAACTAAATTCTACTCACGAGAGTTATAATTATTAGTCGTACGATGCATTTTCGCGGGCGCACTCTACCATGCTTATACTACTGACCGCGTTACTTGCGGCGCACCGCATATCTATTTTCGCTGACTGACTCAAACAAGTCGGCATTAAAATCACCGATCGACGTCTCGATCTATCCACGATAAAACGCGAGAAATCCTGTAAACAAGCGTTTTGCACTCGACTTTTTGGCAGAACATAGCGAAACATCCAATTGCAAAATTAGAAATTATATTAAATAATGTCGCGATGATGAAAAGAACGCTCGGCTCGTTTATAATATCAACATTGTTAAATTATCTGTGCGACACTCGAAAATAAAATAAGAATGTCGACTGTATGCAACTTATACAAGTATATGAATAAAAAATTTATATATGGTAAACAATTGAAATGAATTTCAGGGTGACATAGTTAGAGCAATTTAAATCATTATATGAACACACGTTGCAACTTCGATCATATTAAAATATAATTCTTATTAATAGAATGTGTGACATGTATATTTTAACATTCACGATATTAAAATATATATTAATGCAAAAGTTATTTGTTAACCTTGGATTAGACAAGCAAACGAAAATTATTGATAAAAAGAAACGATATTGATATATTAAATAATTGCAACATCGCTACGAAATTCTTTATTAAATGACTTGAATATTTACTAAATAAATACTCATTATTAAATAAAAATTATGACATTAAAAATACATATTTTTAAATTGTTTTAAGCACTAGTATTTATTATTTTAAAATTTAAGAGCATTATTATATGTGACTTCTCCCTTTCTTTCTTTTATTAAAAATCACATTAATACTGATTAATTACGTGCAAGAGAAACAAATTGTCGGTTCAAATTATTAGACAATGGCAAACATCACAAAAAATAAAATGTTCGTTATTTTATATACTGAGACCGACTCTAATGATCAACAGGTGAAACGAATCGCTTGGCTGACAATGCAATATCAATAATGCAAAGTTTAAAATATCAAGATACGTAAATACATCAAATAATCAATCAAGTTTAATTGTAAGTAATGTATATATAATAACAACAAAGATTTTTAAAAGAATTTTTAAAGATTCAAGTAAGGTCATAAATTGATACTTGAATCTATCTAAAAATATAATTTTGTTACAAAGTATCTTAATCAAATCTTTGTAAAATTGCATTTATTTTTCCTAGTATGGCTTTCGAGTTTTATAACGAAAGCACTGGAAATTAATAATATATTATAATATATTATAATATTACTAGAAAAATATATGCATATTTATATATTTAAACTGAAATTCTTTAATTGTTTAATTTAATATAAATTAATGATACATTTAATATCAAATTGTAAAATTCGCAAAAGATATTTTTAACGATGCATTTAACCGATTTCTCGGATTTAATCGTATTTTTTAGATTCCTTCGCATCGTATGTACCAATTTATCTTTTCTTTGCATTCTCAACTAGCCAGCTTCTCTGGATTCAACGTGTCTTGCGGTATGCAAGATATTTTTAAATCGGTCGGACATTCTAAGATTCTCATCGATCTAAGTCAGAAGAGTTATAGTATCTGCAATGATTCCAACAGCGAAAAAAGATTTTGCAAAATAAATATGTTCAAAAATTATGTATATGATAGAATTCTTAACAGAATTCTTTCCCAGAACAAGTTTTAAAGTTTTTGGCACATCTAATGCAAACATATTATATCATTACATGTTATTATTCTATTTAATTGATGTTTGTTAAATAAGTACCAAGTAAAAAGGTTTCATTATTAACAAATATATGGAAAACGCAATAACAAAAAGGCAACTAACTAGCAAATTAAGATATAATTAGATATGGAAAAATGGTAAATCTGAATATTCCTACAAATCGTATAATTACACAATAGCACAATAATCATAACTAGAATAAGATGGCACCGGAAGAAATGAGTAAACAAAACTCCTATTACGCCTCCTAAAATTAACACATAAATACGAGCTAAGAGTAAAAGATCGAGGAGAGGAAGTTGATGAGAAGACGAGGCGGCAAATGATGCATTAGACAATGTGTCGGGCGGTACGATGACGTGAAGATAGACGAAACGACATATGGAACAACGACACGGGCGAAAAGATGGTTGTAGGAACGACGAACTGCTCCTCACATTACGTCCTCCTAAAAATAAGTGGACTCCGAGCCTAGATACCTAGATAGTAGTCTACGAATAGTCGCCGCCGCCGTGACGGAACTCGTGGCGATTAGTCATGTAAAGTAGGATCGTTGAGCGCGAGAAACACGTTTGCATCGTGAGCTTCTTGGAAACAGGGTTCAAATTTTTTATAATCCCGAGCCAGATTCCTCGTAATAATCAAATAATTAGACAAAGTGAAGAACTAGTAACGATGTTCAAGAATCAAGAATGCAATGAAGAAATTATTATGACACTAGAAAAGACTCAAAATTAACATCCTGTTAATCACGTGAATGAACGATTAGAATCTACCTAGAATCACCGTCCCTTTCCAAATAAAACCAAAATATCACTGTGATAAACGAATGTCTTGTCCTTGTGGCTAAGAAAGAAGTGTTTGAGAAATCCGTAATCAAAGTAAAAGTCAAAAGCAAGTTTTTTAATTAAAATATAAAGTGAGAATAGAATAAATAGAAAATGTCAGAATGTGGATGCTTGTTATTATTTGCCAGTTATTACTTCTTGATCATCCAATTTCTAATACATTCGTCTCTATTCGCACGAATATATCATATCAGACATATCAAAGTATTAAATATAATAATATATGTAATTTTTTAAATAGAGGATGTTAAAAAAATATACGAATACAGCTGACACATGTAATTTTTCTTTAAACTGAAGACCGAGTTTAAATGGTTGAATATACTCAATTTAATTTCAACGATCATATTATTATTAAAAATATTCATTCCTCGAGACAAGAAGATAATATAAATGCTACTGCATTTTATAGACAAAAGAGGCAATCCTATATCTATAAATTACTTATAAATTTTTTTTCTGAATTGCAAAATAGAATTGTCAATTGTAGAAGGTAAATAAATTTTTTAAGGTAAACGACTGATACGGGAATAACTGGATCAACTTGTCGTGAGAGCGTAACATACCTCCTTAATCCATATGTCCCTTCATCTACCCCCCGACAAATCATTCACGTGGGTGAGCGTACGCGAACCAGTCACTTGTTACTCACACTTGGACACTGGATCCACACGCGGCCCTCGATGCGATGTTAACAACATTAACAGACGATCGGGACGAAAGAGGAAAGAGGGAATTCGAGAGGAGCTCGGTCACTCGGGCAAAGTGTGAAGAAAAGTCGCACTGACACGCGTGAATCCGGCAATCGTCACGCTCCCTCGCCACACAACGTGCACATCCGCATCATCGAGAGACTTACTTGAAGAGTCTCCGGAAGAGGATGGACGCTTTTCTTTCCGAAGATGCGAGTCCCGGCACCTGGCCGAGAGTTCCCTCGGACACCCGCGACGACGGCGAACGGTCGTTTATTCCTGGATCACTCCCAACCCCCCCGAGGCAGACAACGAGACGCACACACTCGGTTTGGGAGGCTCGAGAATTCTGCAAGCTTGCGCGAGAACAAAACTGGGAAAATTAAGGAAGACTCTTCCTCTCTTGTTTTCAGATTCGATCGTCTTCGTCTTCGTCTTGGGTCGTCGTCGTCACTCGTTGTATGGTCGCTGTCTCGCTTCTCGTCTTTCGTACCCTACTCTCTTTTTACTTGCACGAAGTGTCTCTATTGGCCGTCCCAATCGTTGGGGCCCCGCGCGCCAACTAAACGCGCAAGGTATCGCTTGGTACCTTCTACCTCGAGATTGGAGTTTGCCCACCACCACGACCACCACTACCGTCGCCACTACCACATCTTACTCGAAATCCTCTGTCTTACGCCCCCGTCATATGTGCGCCTACGATCTCGCGGCGTGATGCTATGTATACATCGAAATACATGAAGTCCAATAAGTGATAATGACCAATCAGGTCAGACACGCGTCCTCCGCGCGGTGCTGCTGACTAATAGCTACTACTCTACTGAATCTTGCTATAGTTTTATTGCGATGTCTATCTTATTTTCAATTACAATTTCGCAAGATTAGACGACGATACTCAAACATTAGTTTAATGTTACCTTTTAAAACTCTTTCGCCTTTGCATACAAATATATCGATTTCGTGCTAAAATCAGTGCATCCTAAAAATGTGTATATGTTAATGTTACGATTTCATGAATAATAAGATATTTTTAAAGCAGTTTTTGCAATGTTTTAAATATTTAATTACAAGCGTGAGTTTTTATTAATGAAAGATATTCAATGGTGCTATCAGGACATGTCCCTAATCATCCCTAATAAGAAAAATATGAACATAGAAAATATTTTTCCTACCATTTAAATTATTTGATCTAATATTTATTTTTTAGTACGCAAGATCTTTATGCAATTCATTGCCGCAATATAGCAAAAAGTACTGACAAATTATCCAAGATTGCAATATCGGGATTCCCAAGTAGATACACATGTGCAGTCAGTGCAGAGCATAGGAAAAAGCATTTATTACATGCTATACTTTCGTAATCGGATACGCACGTGCCTTACTGAGATTCATCTCAGTTCTTATATCTGGCACATCACTGTTGCACAATATTTATACGATGAGATCAGAAGATTCGGAGATGATAATGATTATAGAGAATGATTATTCGAAAATGCACAATGAATGCACAAATAAAATTTTGTACGTCAAAAAGTATACTTATGTTGCATAACATAAAGATAATTAAATAACATAAAGATAAAAGATTTATTAATCAAACTGCTATAATAAAGAATTTAAAAACCTAACAAAGTAAGATTTTTATCCTAGCACATATCCATACTAAAATCCTTCATAATAATTTTGCATTCAAGAATAACAGATAATTCATAAAGATGCGGAGTTACTCATATCCTCTTTTTACTCGAATCTTTTTTTAACATTGTATTTATATATGACCGAGTATACGCGGCATTACGCTCAGCGCATTGACGCGACTTCGTCATTTGCGTATTCTATTTCTTGTCACTGGCAAGTTTGTCATATGAACACGGCCGTCGGCAACGAATCTAAAAATGAACCCGCGCTATCGACAGTGGAACTAAATGACTGGCGAAAAGTCACCGGAATGGAATTTCTTACGTTGGCGTTCCCGTGATGAAATTAGATAGCACCATAACACTCATGCATAACGCAATGTACATCCTTTTCATCTCTAGATAAAATGATAAAAAAAAGAATAAAAATGTTGATCGACTCATGTGTTTTCGAACTTGTCGCGAGAGACATGCAAAATCGATGACGAAAAATAAACGACGAAACTTTGTCCACAATGTTACGAAACAGGATTTTAAATGCTTTTAGTCTGTCAATGTTGACGTTTAGTCGCGCAAATCATACATCATATATATAAAACAAATGTTTTACAATAATTGAGTGGAATCATTGAGTGAATTTCTCGTTGAGAAAATTTTAAAGGGATGATCTTTCATCAAATATCTTTTAATGATACAAAATTGTAAGGTTCCTTGTATGTGATCATACAATTAATGTTATGTATAATTAATATGAGTTCTTTTTGAATTACTATATTAAAGATTAACTACAGCTTCGCAAATAGAAGCTCGCGAGTGAATAAGAAATCGGTAGTTTACTTTGGACGTCTAACTAGATGTAATTGCCACTCAACGTATAATGTAGAACAGAAATAACAAAGAGAACAAAGTAGTGTACACGGAAATTCGCAGTAGCAAATATTGCAGACACGATTTAAACGAAATAGGATATCCAAATAATTGTATACATTTAATTATAGTTTAAATTATGTACCATCAATTAATTACAATCAAAATTTACAAAAATCGACGGAGAGATACACATCATTTACCTTTTATCCTCGCGAAACGATCCTTTCATACAAGAGATGTTTAATTGCAGTAATAATTTTAGAAGTCTCTTCTCTTAATATAAATGGAAGTTATAGCTATAACTCAACGTTAAGTGGCCGCGCGAGATGACTGTGTACATCCTGACAAACATATTTTCTTAAGCCATCCGTGAAACGTTACAACGAGGGTCTTGAGCAACGACGTAATTACAAGTTTACTTATCTTTTTCTCCTACAGTAGATATATATCAGTCTATCGTAGGCTGAAAACAGAGCCATGTATCACCACGTCCTGTCTTAGTTAAGTGTCATTTATCAACATCTCGAAAAAAGTGAAAATTCTTTGCTTTCACTAGATGAGCTTTAATGAAGTAAATAAATATATTTTTAAGTCACGAAAGAGCAACGATGATCATTCGACTGTCAAAATGTGTCGCTAAGGATTACGTACAAATGAGATTCTAATGAAGATAGAAACACCAGAACTTTTCTAAACAATATAAAATATTTAAGAAAAATTTTAATAAAAAAAAGTTTATAAATAAAAATCAAAACTCTTTGATATTATGTATCATAAACATTGCAAAATTATTCAGCAGACAAATATTCACATCTAAATTTTATAAGTATTTATATATTTATTACATTTATATATTACATATTTATGTATTTTTTTTACCTTCCCATTAATCCAATTAAACAACATTTTTTATTTTACATTTTATTATATGTATTACTATTATATGTATATCCATCAATTTCTTAATAAGTTTAATATAATTGCTTATATTTTTATTTTGACATTATTAAACACAGTGCGAGCTTTCGCCCTCAACTGTCTAAATTAATTTGCTAAAGAGAAACTAGAACTTATGCGGTTATGTGTTATGACACAATGTATACTCTTTCCACTTATACAAAGTGTAAATACAATGATACGTTCTTGTTAAGTTCGTTGGAGAGAAGCTCCGAAAAAATTGAAATAGAAAAGAAAAAGAATAAGAAGAGAAAATCACCAAGAAATCTGACGCGTCGAGATACAAGTCTCTCTCAGTTCTGGCAAACCGGGCACTTTTCTAAATATACATGATCGCCCCTCACCAACGAATCTAGCTTTACGTATTAGGATCTATGCCTAACGATTTCGAATCTTTTTTATAGTTATCACTTTATTTACAAATTAGACAAATATCTCCTCAATAAGGTAAAAATATTTTTAAACATCTCAAAAAACATATTATTTCGAAAAAATAAAAAACACATGTTATACTTATGAAGCAAAACGTCTGATTTAATCCTTGTGTGATTAATTATCGAAACCGAAAGCATTATCAAATAATCCGTTAGATTTCTTCCAAAACTTACTTCCTTCTGTGTCTTCATATTTCTGTAATTCTGTCTTAAGTAATTGAAAATTGTCAATTCAATTAAAAATTACCTAAGATTAAAATTCTTCTTGAGACAATAAACATGTAAGTCTGAGTATCTATCTTGAAACAATAAACGTATAAATCTGAGTAAAATCAACTTATCGAAACTATATTTACCAAAACTTCTGTTATGTTAAGATACGAGAATGACGTTACGCGCTTCAAAGAAAGAAAATATTCGAAGACAATTTCTAATTTTCCAAAGACAATTCCTTAGACAACGAAATTAATTTACAAGAAACTCCCTTCAACACAATCGAATTTCTAATAATTTTTTTTCACTATCAAATCTGTGTTGGACAATTTGTTTGAAAATACCGTCCCAAGAAGAGAATATCTCTTCTTGAATATATTTCATCTTATAGAGCGAGGTATTAATACCATTTCCGATGCTACGTCGAACTGATATATGATCGAAAATACAGAGCTCGCTAAAGAGAAATAAGCAAATCGCTTGGTCCCGAGAGCATAAATCACACTTTCACAGAAGCGAGACTTGTATTTATAGTCGTTTCTTTAATTTATATTTTAGAAACGTATTAGATGAGGTATTTAGAATAATATCTTGCATAATAATATAATATATTATGCATAAGTTATTGGAATTATAAATTCTATTGAAAAAAAAAACAAAAAATTTAAAATAATATAAAACATTTTCAAAGTATATCAAAGTATAAAATTAACAATCACATTTAAATAATACGATAATTTTTAATTCCCATCTATTATCGTTTTAATTTCTGCTTAATAAAAGAATCACGTAGAAAATCAATTCGTTAAATATGTAGCTAAATATATAATCTTAATACATATATAAGCAACCAATTTATTAATTACGGAGATTCATCTTATTGCTAACTAAAGAAATGACCGTGAAAATGACCGTGTTTCTAGTAATGATACGAAAAATATCATGTCACTCGACTGACAATAAGCCCTATAATCAAATTGTGATTACAAATGTGATAATACAAACATCAAATTAATTATCAAGATCTATTTACTAAACTATGTTTATCTGACAAATTTGATTTCAGCTGAGTTCTTCGACAGAATTGCATCTATAAATATATTCGCCGAGAATCAAGACAGAAAAATGTCAAAAAGGACCTTGGCAATTAGCATACGAATAAATAGCGTCGTTCATTCCACCGTGAGTATATCTTAAATGCGAACAACGACGAGAAATAGATCAAACAAATTTATATCATAACCAAAACGACATTCGGCATCACAAAGATTTTTCATGTCTCACGTACGTAACGTTGATGCAACATGAAATCTCTTGAACTAAATAACATTGACGTGACTAATACAAGCAATGTGTGATCTCATTTTCATTTTTATTTACGTTTGTTTCGTTTAATGTTCTAAAAAACGTATCATTATCATTTTAAGGTAATTGTTTCTTGAGAAAAAATAAAGTTATCTTAACTTCAAGAAATACTTTATGTATTCCGCAGCTATTTTTATTCAAATATCAAATATTTAAATTGTTGCGAAAACTTTAGAATAGAATCACATTTTTTAATTACATTAACCTCTACAATTACTAGATCGATTAGAAATTTTGATAATTTAAAATCTACGGATTTATATTTATAAATATCTTTGTGTTTTGATCGATTAATAAGTAATCTCCCGCAATAAAACTTTGCTACTGAAAGGCATCTTTACATACTTTTACATTTTCTCGAAAATGTCACGAAACATATCATAATAACAAATCATAATAATATAATCATAATATACGTATGTAATTAATTACAATAAACTAAATTACGTCCAGGGCAATTAAATTAATAATTAATTAAACGTTAAATTTGCGTTTTATTATTTGATTGTAAAAAAACTGCTCGCAATTGTATGAAGTTCGTTACGAAGAAATCGTTGTCGATTTCATTTTTACGTAGTCGACCGCGACGGTGCTCTTGTTTGTACCTTTATCACATTTTCTCCCGAGAGCGAGAACGCGAGAGTTGGAGAGTGGGCGAACGGCTCGTGTATATGGAACAGCCGTTCTAAACTTAGTCGCCAGTCCGTTCTGGAAATAGATGTTATGAGTGCGAGGACAAGACACTGGCCTATTATATTTGCCTCGGTATCTCATCCGCACAAAAAAAAAACAAAGCATGAATATTAAATTTACTGATTTTTTGCGATATTATCAATCTTCAGTCGTCAAATAATCCAAAACGCATGTATCCACATGTCATATCGCGACTTTGACATCGAGATCAAAAGCTCTTTTATCAATTGGAGAACGGAAAGTTAAAGTAATAATATGCATGTATCTACTAATTAGTTGTAATATAAATCATATAAATTTATGCCAGTACTGAATTATCACATTTGTGATTGTAATAGTATTGAATTGTAATATTTGTGTAATAATAATTACGAGCTGACAAATTAATCAAGTGTTGCAAGATTTAACATAAAACAATCCGAAACTTCTCTTGTAAAGTATAGATCTAACTCGTTTCTAAAACTGGTAACAGAACTGGTAATCATCGAAGTAAGTATCGAAATTTCGGAATAATGTCGAATGTTTGTTTCTGCGAGATTATATAATAAATAATCAACGAAACATTCGTGGATCGCGAAGTTATCTCGAGAACTCGGATGATTCTCGAAAAAGCTCTGTGTTCCGCGAAAAAAATGTGATTAACTGGTAACAAGATACGACGTGTTTTTCCAGAAATCTAAGTTTATGCAGAGATGCATGAAGAGTTTCGAAATTCTTGCACGGAAACACGGTTGGCGCTTGGGACGTCCGACCATAAAGCGTTTTACTACTTACAAAAGCGCGTAATGGCCCTAAAGACATAAAAATCTCAGCGAATACGTCGCCAGTGTCGACGAATCAATTTGTTCATATACTGTCAAGTTTAAGAAGACTGAAAAAGTTATGGGAATTTTATGTTTACAGAAATGAATAACAAGACTGCATAAACATCCTTTAGATAATTACTAGGAATAATTGAACGTACTTAATAATTCCTTTTCTAGTGTTCGTTTCAGTATAATAATTCACAATATAAAGTTTAATTATTATATTAATAATAATTAATTTGATAATCAGATCAAATCATATTCGTAAAAAATTAATCAAAAAGATATAGAAATTTGCTTTCTATAGGCAAAAGAACAAATTTTCTCTTCATATTTCTATAGCTTCTTTTTTCCTTTTCTATTTATAAATCCATTAAACTAACTTTTGAAATATCTATGCCAGCAAATCTTTTTTTCAAGAGATAATCTCTTTTTTATATTTAATTTATATTATATAGGACAAGTATTTAATGAAAAATATAAAGTAGAGAAGTACAAACAATAATTGAAATAAAGTGTACTGTTCTCGAAAAGTGTTTTCTTTAATTCCCATGGCTCTTTGAAGAATTTCTAATACTAATCGAGCAAAATAAATAACATTGCATTTCTACAATTTCACAAGCAAAATCCAACAAATCTGGCAAATCGGAACGGTAATTAAAATTGCAAAAATTGCAACAATGAAACTGAACTCGTGAAATTAAAAAATACTCTCGATACTGGGAGTGGAAACGATCGGCACGATTCCAGAAAGCCGGCAATCCTCGATAATCTCGAAATAACGCTTCTCTCCTGTTCTTCTTCTCCCTGGTCCTCGTCTCTCTCACCCACGGAACAACCGTCGGTATTTTTGGTGCCCGGCACGAAGGAGATGAGCGCGCAAGAAGGACAGCGTCGAAGAGGCTATGAGGAGAGAGAAAAGGTGGAACTCCCAGATAGAAAGAGGAGAGAGAGACGCGAACATCGTGAAAACAGCTAGCGCCGTCGCTAGCAAGCGTAACTTGAGAGCCTCGCGGACCCCGCGACCATATATGTCCGCCTGTCGTTCTCTCTTTCTCACTTGCACCACTCGTAACGACGTCGCGGTATCTCTCTTGTGCAACATCCACCCGCTTACTGGACCACGACGCGATAGCCCCTTGGTCCGATATCGACGCGTATACATCAATATCGGAATGTCACGACATATTGTCCTAAATATCATAATTTCATGGCTATCAGATGTTTTATCACGAAACATCTGTCGTTTGTCATGTTTTATTGGTAACATCTTTCAAGAAAATTAATGTCGAATACTCTCGATGTCGAAATTATTCTCGATACCTTTGTTAATTATTGGCATCTGAAAAGACGTCTCTCTTTTATTGTACGCTAGAAATTTATCATTTATGTCTTAATTTAAAAAAGTACATATTTTTACCATTTTTACTTGATTTTCTTAATTATTTGCATTTGCATCGACGTAATAAACATTTATTTTGATTAACGATATTGATTATCGGTCACGTTAATATTGTAATATCTAATATCCAAGCTTATATATATATATATATATATATATATATATAATATTACAAGCATATTCTAATTTTGTGCTGTAATATTGTGTAATATTTCTGCTTTTTGTTGAATTACGTAACGACAAATCTGTTCTGGTTCCAGACTATTGATATTTTCACATACACACACACATACACACACACACATATATATATATATATATACACAACATATACTCACATAAACATGTGACTTCAAATCTTTTATTTTATTGTAGAACGAAATACAAATTGCAAGTGTCAAATTGTAACTTTAGATAATTTTCAGTCCCGCAATTAAAGCAAATTAATTGATATTTTTGCTGGCAAGATTATTTGACCTTTTTACGTGCAATTTTTAGATTACAAACAATTTATGATTTTTTTCTATTTTATAATTTTTTAAATAATACAGAATTAATTAGATATTTATAATTGCACTTTCTTTGACAATAAAATAAAATGTATGAAATCATGTACGTATGATGCAATTGTGTGCACGAATTACAAAAACTGACAAAAAGTGATCTTATTGTTCCATTTTCCTTATTTTCAATAAAAATAAAACGCAATTTTTCATAAAAATACCTGATATTACTTACTTTTAATACCTTTTCTGTTAAAAATCTGAATATATTCCGAGAGAATGACACAAAAATTTTTTGCAAAATTTTATACTTCTTACAATTTTTACGATCGATAGAGCATGTAGTCTGATAAACATAGATCTTTTGCAGATTTAATCAATGCACTCGATCGACAAAACAGTGAAAGAGATCTAGATCGTGGCGCCACTTACTGGCATGCATCGTCCGTGCTCTACTGACAAGGAAACACCCTAACATTGTTTAAAAATATCTTGCAAATTGATCTACTAAAAAAAAATTATTCTGTTTTCTATTTAATTAAAAATATCATGAAAATTCCAATCAAACATTTATCCAACATTAAACCATGCAAAAATAATCGCTAAACTAATTCTTGCAATAAACATTTAAAGGATTCACGCACAAAACAACTTCGCAAATTTTATAAAAGTTCATTTTTATAAAAATAAAGTTCTTGTACTGGAAAATATCAAGGATAGATGGACAACATAAGGACAATAACTTGTACAGAGATATACAGAATATCCCTTTTTACACATGTATGTAAATACACGTAATTTTATAACTAAATCTTATTGTCAAAAACATAATGCTTAGAAATTAACGCTTACACAATAATGTTGGATAATGTGCGAAGATCGTAACATGTGTACTTGTTCTTATTTAACATGCGTATGTATACGTGTGTGTAATTATATACATTCCAAGGTTTCGGTGCAACGATTATGATATGAAAATCTAGTAAACATTGAAAAATCATGTTGAAAAACTCTTATTTCCATCGAGCGTCCGGTAAAAATAATATTATATTTATGCGTTGGATGACTAATATAGAAAAGATAAGATACCAATTCATAACAACAAACGAAGTCACTAACATAAAAATTTTATATATTTTTAATAGTCTGTATTTAGTCTGTAACGAACTGGTTAACGTCGTCGAGTTTTTATTTGTAAACATTTAACATTACTAATAAATATTCAGTTTTAAAAATTGCACTATTAAGAAGCAACGTGTGCCTTTGCCACGAAAGGGTACGTACGTTTCGTGTCGATAATTATGGCGAGTAAGTCTCATTGCATGAATCTCATTGAAATTTATTTATTCGCGCTAAAATAATTATCATTGACCATTTTCCCTACATCTGACCGTTGCGCCTAGCATGATGCATAATAGTCTAGTATTTACAGAAGTCGGTGTATGATATAATTAGATTCTTCAAGATCTTACAAAACAAGAAGAAATCCTGAAAACAAGAATGTTAAAGAAAAGAAATAAAAGAAAAAGGATCCGTTTCGCGCTTATCGCGTTTAAAAGCAACAAATTCGATAATCTTTATGTTGCATTTCAATTAAATAACAAAAACCTGGATGTTTTGGGACAGATTAACAAGACTTCGTTCACTTGGCTGTATGCATATTTAGATAAAAAAGGCACGATTATACTTCATATCTTGGGAATCTGCGCGGTCTCAACAAGTGAATGCATAACAACGACGGTGATAATTGAAGGTTGCGCAACGAGAGTCGTCGTAATATTTAGCAACGAGAGTCTCGAGTTATGTACCTAACTTTTCCGCAAGTCTCGACGAGAAGCGCCGAGGAGTAAAGCGAAGGTGGAATCCCGAAAGGCGGCTTCTCTCTCTCTCTTGTTGCCATTGTAACGCGACATTCTTACTTTGCCGATTACGCAACGCCTCCGCATTCGACGAGTCGCGGTTTATCGAACGCACGTCACGAAAGCAAGTTATAAATTTCAGAACGCCCGTACCTATTTACTGAGCCACTGTTATCGTTTCTGATAACTCGCCCCGAGAATGTTGCACGTGCTTAATTGATTTCAATCGAAATGGACATGTTATGCGTATATATTAAGTGAAATAATATTTTGAAGAACGTGTTTATTTGTGAATGTTTCCGTTATGGACTAATTTAAATGTTTGTTTTAAATCTTGTAGGCACTCAGTAATATGTTGCACGAGATTACAATCAAGTTACTGTTCCTCTTTCCTTATGTCAATTACTTTTGAATTTTTCCAGTTTTTGTTGCATCTTTATTGCAATTTCTTGTTATACTATCTTGCATAATACAGATAAATAATACATGTAAGAAATGCATTTAATTAACTGCTATAATAAAGTTCTTCCACAAGACATATGACAATAAACGACCATGGCAATCATTAGCCGGAAGCTATAATTAAAGAAGAAGAAATGCGGAAACAAGGAATAACAAAGAAAAGCAAGAATTGCAACTTTAGAAACAAACCGTACTAAGTCGTACTAAAATATTAAATATTAACTTTTTCAAAAATTTAACTTTACCATTTATATTAAATTTTTGCAAAAAAATTTCAGAAACAAAAATCATTTCGAAAAACATTTGTTCTAGTGACTATCAAATGCATTGACATAAGACATGCAACATCATTGCGCTAATCATGAGACAATATTCATATCCTATCACCTGAGATAACTAAATCTTTAAATTGGTAATTAAATCACAACTACGGAATTGGACTGGTCCGATTAGTCACTAACACTACGTTTATCGGGTATGATATCATTTCTTATCGAAAATATGTGATTGGACTATTATCTCTCATTATACCTTTTGAAAAAAAATCACATCGCGAATAGAATCGTTCGATATTATCTCACTTGGAGCACTAAAAATAATCAAGTGTGAGAAATATACTTTAGAGAAACAAGGAAAAACTTATAGGAACTTTTGTAATTGACTTGTGTTGGCTTGGCCGTGTGCCACATGTCGAATTATCAATATTATTTATAATAACTATCATATTGATTATTTAACCAGTGTAATTATTTATTGCTATGAAAAGTTTAATTGCTATTAAAAGTTCGAAACCAGCTCGTTTCTTAGAACTTTAATTAAGTTAAGTATCGAATCGAGCGTGAACGAAATACGAAATATGACACACGTCGTGATTTATACAATTCACGGATGTTCAATTCCTGAACCGATCTGCTTGGTGTTGCAACGCGCAATGTAAAAAAAAACCGACTCGCGTCCTGAATTCGATAACGGAGATTAACCGAGACTCGTCCGACGTCTGGTGCTGTACTTTCTCCCAGATCGCTCGTCCTTGGACCGCACGACGGACGCCTGACTGACTTCATAGATCCATTGCAACGCGCACGCGAGGAACGTCCGTCCTTGCGAGTCCTTACAGCTGTGACGCGACTATATACGAAACTACGAATTCCCAAATGCAACGTCTGCGCATTTTGCCATTTAGTCAACTCATGAACATTATCTACGCTTTGTGCGATTATCTAAAGATTCCACGCGCATCGAATTCTCCATGTGTCGACATCAAACTCTCGTCCTGGCAACCGTGTTAATCCCCATTACACAGTCTTAATCGAGAACGACTACAATAAATCGAACGGTACAATAAGTCGAACTGATTAGCGTTCGTGAAATGGAAGAAAGGCATTAAAAATTCTTTAATAACTAAATAACTTTAATTTACGAACGCTAAGTTGATTTCCTATTATTTGATTTATTAAACATTTATTAATTTATTAAATATGTGCCATGATTAATTAAACATTCGGTTTAATGGTCAATAAAATGTCGAGACCACAAAGTAAATTTTCAATTTGTCAATTACATCGCGGGAACATTTATCAGAAATTACTTCTTATTTGCATGCAATTGGGAATTAGAAATCGTCTTCAACTAACGAAGAATTCGCATGATAGACGTAACGTTCAAGACGATTACTACATCAAGAGACGGTGATCAATTCTCGCTGGAGAAAGTTGTGGGAAGAAGCGGCGAACGGATCTCCCGAATTTAACGAACGAGACGGTGCTTAGAAATTAATATGATGACACCACAGATAATTAAGTTGAAAGAGTGAGATTTAATTATTCACACTAATCGGGAAGTGTTGTAATTAATTACAACAGGAACATCTATAAGACTAAATTGTTGTTCCGGGAAAAAAAACGATATTCTCGGGCTACCACGTAACTATAATAATTGCAAAAAAAAAAAACAAATGACCTAAAATAAAAATGGAAAATGTGTAACTTCCGTTCAAAACAACTCTCTTCGTATTTTATAGCCCTATATTAAATGTTGGTAGACCGGTTGATAGACTCAAAATCTGTCGTTTCCGACGCGAAAACGACAAAAATTGCACATGTAAGTTCGCCTCTGTAAACTAAGAATTAACAGTGTACTTATATAAACAACTTATCTCTTTTCGTTATTTTAATACTCTTCGCAGCATCCTTTGTCACTGCAAATAAATGTATGTATGTTACGATATCATGTCAATGCTTAGCGTCCACGATAGTCTAAACAATCGTATATTTATTACAACAACAATTTGATCGGTTACAACAAAATGCATTACATCGTAGAAAGGAAACCATCGTCGCCGTCAAGCATTCGACAGCGATAAAGACGGAAAAGGAAAAAAGTAAAGGAAAATGAAGGATTACCGATGTCACAGGAAAGGCACGAGGACACGTTTACAGTTTCTGCACGATGTCGAATTTGTCCTTGAAGCCAATCGACTCCTTCTTCGGATCGTATTTTTTGCGTTGTGCTAGCATCTCTCTGAGCTCCTTTGCACTCATCGTCAGGTTCAGGCCCTGAGATCGTGGCTCGCTGTTATTTGTACCATCCCCAACACCCAGGCTGCCGTTACCCGTGCCGTGCACATGGTTCATGCCGCTATTGCCGTTTTCCCGCATGTTAGATTCTTTGCTACCGGTCGTCGTCTGCGCAACGATGGTACTGTCACTGTGTGCCGTGTCGTTGGAGTCAATAGATTTCTGCGTGTTCTGAAACAAAAATAGGTCACACGTATTATTCAGGAAAATAGAATATAATAAAAAGTATACGGAAGTGAGATCTTATATAAAAATAAAAGATAACATATATATATAGGAAAAATCGACAATCATTAAATAATAATATGTGGCAAATGGGGCATTTTATATAATATATATATATATATATATATATATATATATATATAAAACAAAAAAGAGTAATATATATAATATTCATCTACAAAGTAGTGTATCTATTATAACAAATATAAGTAGATACGGAAGCTAAATGGAGTTTAGTCAAGATTCGATCTCATTATGTATATGTAATTTATATAATGTTATTATTAACAGAACTTTTTAATGGCTTCGCTTGTAACTTACTGGAACAGTATAAGATAAAGATCGTTCGCTCCACGTCCGCGTTACCGAGGCAGAAACGGAACGGGACGAGATATTTCTTTTAAATCGAATGACACTGCGGCTTTTTTGACGTTTCGCCCGTGTTGGTGTGCAACCTTCTGCAGCACGCAGACAAAAACTGCACGCCGCGTAATACGGTTGGATTCACAAACGCCTACTGTACAGATTTAACGAGATATGAGTTTCCGCCTGAGTACTTCACGATTGTATCGCGCGCTTCTCCGCCAAGTACTCACACCCGGCGAGTACGTGAGTTTGGATAAAGATCGCTGCCCGCGAAGAGATACTTATAATGACCTTGGATCCTGATGCAACTCTGAACGGTACTTAAAGGAATTCCATTACTTGGCGTCATGCACGACGGTGGAGAGAACCGGTTTTCATGCTGCGCAAACCGTTTAAATCCCTTCGAAATAATGTTAGTCGGCTATCGCTACAGTCCTACATACTGAATTTCACGTACGACTGGCTTTCAGTACTCCGAATTATCGCGTATAGCCATGTGGTCATTTATTTCGCCGCGATACGAAATGCATATCTTTTTGCTTTCCCCGCGGTAATTGTGTCCCGATAATTGAACGCGAGCGTAATCAAAGTAATCCGGTGTAACAAACACAGAACAGACACAGAATGAGGTATACATATAACGGTACGTAGATAGCGAAATTTCGTTGTGCTACACTAATAAAAAAGCTGTAACATAAATTTCTCTCTATATATCACGTTATAATTTATAATTAATCTTGCTAAATCAAAAAAACATAGATACATCACGCATTAAATATTTTTAGAATCAATTTAACTATAGAATATTTCTGTAGAAAATTAATTGCAGAAATGTTCCAAGTTTCTAGCTTTTCTTTTTATATAAAAATGATATTATTAGGTATTATTAAAGTCTATTGCGATTTTTCTCGACGATATTTGAAAATTCGAGATTAAGATGAAGAACAAGACTGATCGCAGTTGGTTTTATCACGTTTCTGCACAGAGACTGACTTTATCGCAATATCTTCGATCTTTGCTCAAGGAGACTTTCGTGCATATTGCACACATTTTTATTCCGCTACTGTTAACGCAATAATCCTAAAGGTATAAGAAACTATGCCATGAGACAGCAATGACCATGAATGCTTCACGCGACATTTTTTTTCTTTTGTAAACTCGATTGAAATGTATTTGTGATTCTATTACAATTCAAATTTTAAATCCGCAGAATCGAGTTTCAAAATAAGATCTCGATTACGCAAGGTTAACATATGTTGTTTTATCAATCTTATATCAATTCCTCTTTTCTAAGGTTATCAGTAAATGTAAAAAAAAAAAATAATTCACGTTTTACATCGACTACAAATTTATTCATCTGTGTTCTTTAGAGCAAAGCAACATATAATTTCTCGCACGCGTACGCTAACGCAAGAATGAAATTGTTAAGTGAGGAGAAGACATTCTGAAACTAACAACACGCATATCGCGCTTCAAACACACATTTATCTTCGAGTTACGCAGCAAGTGTTTAATTATACCTATACGAAGGAGCATGGTGCAATGCTAGTTTCCTCCTGGGAAGGGGAATCCCCGTTATCTGCATACGTATTCAAACGAGACGTGCACGGGTTTTTTGGCACGCTTTCTTCTAAAATCGTTCTAGAACGAGACACGGAAATGGAATAAGATCGAATAACGGAATTTAAGATGTCATTGTTGCATTACATTAAATTTTGCGATTTATAAACAATTTATAAACGAGTTATTAATAGCTTAAAAGAATATAATTTTATCTTTTGAAAAAACTGATTGACTTGATGAAAATGTCGCATACATCTCAAATACTCTTTAAGATTAAATTTGCAAATAACTTATATTAAACTAAAAAAAACAGTAAATTTAAATTGGAATACGACACACTATTTTGCATTTGTGTTAGTCACGTTATGCAAAAGAAGCAGGAAACGTCCTATTTCGATGGGAAACGCAGGATGGCTATTAATTGTATCGGGAGTACAATATCGCAATTCGCAATTGTGCACAGACTTCCTTGAATCCTCTATTACATAATCAATCGAATCTGCGCGTCATTTGCAAAGATTTTCTTAACAAGATGACGTACAAAACATATGACAAACAATTTAAAGAGGAATGTTTAATTAAATTCTTGATACAAATAAAAATATCGCTTTTAAAATTTTTACAGACAGCAAATGAATATTTTGCATTAATTTCAAAATGAATTAATAACTATTTTTAAAAATCATGTAAGTTTTTTATTTAATAAAGTATGTTTATACATTTTTTTTAATTGCCTCTATGATGAATTAACGTATTTCTGAAAGAATTCGGTCGCATTATTACAATTACCCACGACAGGAGAGAATCTGTCGATGGTTTACTTCCTACGCAATCCATTACCATAACTAGTATGTTAATTTCATGAAAAAATGAAGTTCCGTTGTTTATATATTCCTAATTTCACCTAGATAGAAAATAATAAGCTTCCAATAATATCTTCATTACAATAACTCACTGGAAAATTTATTTCTTGTTTGATTATCAATTTAAATCTCTACGACATTTCGATAAAACATAAAGATTTTTCTCAAGCTATGTTTTCTTAAGCTATATATTTTGTGAACTAAATATAATAAAATTCTTCAAATTTTCTAAATTTGAAGAATCTTATTATATTTATATTTTCTAAATTACTGATATATAAATAATATAATTAAAATTGTTATATTAAAAGTTCTCTGTGCCATTAAGAAGCGTTATTTTTCCCAAATATGTAAATCAAACCTCAATACATATGACCGTGATGTGAACAATCATGTCTCAATAGATCAACATGAACATAGAATTTATGTAACGTGAATGTAACGTGAAAATCGCCGGAAATAGAAACTCGTCAGAGAGAGGAAACGTGATCTTTCTGATCGGAAGAAAGTGTTTGCGCATTTACTCGATGCCCGTCGTAGAAAATATTAGAATCGCGAATCTCACAGAAATTGATCAACTCCGTAAAATGCATCAGCGCGTCCTCCAAAAACGACTTCCTGCGATTAATGGCGTAATGGCTCGCATCCGAGAGCCACGTATTGTTACTGGCACAGGTGCACTCGCACCGATAACAACCTAAGTAAACAACGGACAGATGTTGCCGAGCATGTATAACTCCTAGAACGTCAGATAGTGTTGAAACCTTTCGAGAGTTTGTTTTTTCAAAAACTGCGCAAGTGTTGTAAAAAAAACACCGAAAAACCGGGGAAGGAAAACATAAATCACAAAACCTGAAACTTTTTATCTGGAATTATCATGCGAATATTTATTGACGAATATTTATCATCTCAGAAATGTCTTCTTCAAACTGTAAATGTAACTTTTAAATTTCTGACATAATATTCTGCATATAAAAAATGGGGAAAATATTGATTATTCACGTCGCAAAATGTTGTAATTTATTCTACAAAAAAGAGCGTGCCATCACGACTTTTCGTATGTAAGCTCTCCACGACAGCTAGAATGACTCATTCCCCACTGGCATGGCACGATAAGACACGCATAACTACCATGAATTCGTTCCATTCGAGCGATTCTTTTCCTCTTTGAATGCAGCTCTGCTGCTGTTATTGTATTGCGTATCAAGACGGGGATTTTTGCATGAAATCGAGAGTCATTAAAATAATCTTTCCGTTAGAAAATATTCACATCCCTCTCGTAAATAAAAATTATATGTGGAAAATCATCTAACTAAAATGTATCCTCAATTAAAAAATTGATTGTAATACTAAAAGCATTTTTATCTGTCTGTAATTAATAAATATATATAAAATTAAACGAGATCTTATCGTCGCGACCCTGGAACACTCGCAATTAACATGCAAGAATTAAAACGATATATATCAAATTTATGGCGACCCCGGATAAGATTAAGCACGATTCGATCGTCAAACGAGCGAGTTTACGCATTCAAATCGCCGAGGTTTTCACGATTGATCAACGGAATCGAGTGGGACTTTACAAGGGATATGAGAGGAAGCATCATGTAAGCATTGTAGGGACGAGATTGTAACAATCGTGAAGGCTATGATAACGATATCAACGAGAACAGGGGAGATTACTGGGAGAGACGATGTTTCTAACAGAAGAAAGAGAGAGGAAATCTACGAAACAAATTTCACCAGTTTCGCATCTTCTCGTGTTCTCACGTAAATACAGAGGGATTGTTACAAGTCATTTCGTAATAACATGGCTTAATTAGAGAAAGATATTTTATATAAATAATTTATTTCACATCTGTCATTTAGAACCGTTATTCTGGATTTTAATGCTATTTTATATGTTACTTCAAGTGTTAAAATAATTAGATACATGAATGTTCCGCATTAGATAAATATTAATTAGTCTGTATTATGCAAGCTTTTCTAACGTCTTGTAATGTATAACTTATTCTGACTCCTAATTTGATTTTTATCAAACATTTCTTGAACGTTCTTCCGCAATGCATCTATTTATAATTTAACTCGCAGAAAAAAATATTAGTTTAAACATTTTATCGAATATCTTTACGAGTTGATTATTCTTTGAATACATGCATTCAAGATGCATATAAATACCTTTAAATTAAACTTCGATATTTAAAAATAACGCTGCAACGCTTTCTCTATTATCCTTTTGTATACTGTAATTTTGCTAATTTCCGACAAAACAAAATTTCCGAGTGATGTTCAAGGGTTAAACGAAGTGGATAAACTGCGGATAAACGAGCGTCTGCCTCTATATAAATGAATTATTGTCTGGATATATAAGCGAAATAACACACGTGGTCTGTACTTTCATCGTAGGCCGAATCATAATGATTAATAGTGATTTACCAAATACTCATTTCAGTCTTTTTAAAAATTCTGAGGTCAAGTATGACGATGGTCTAAACCTGTCTGCATTACAGTCACTTGGAATGCACAAACATGTGTTGAAATCTTTACCTCTCATCGAATATAATAAATCTTAATTTTCATATTTTTCATGCGACGATAAAAACTTTATGAGAATTTAATGAATTTTATGTACTGAATTTTTAGAATAATAAAAGATATAATAATAAAAAAATAATAATTACATATTCTTTTAATAATAAAGTAATTTTCTTTATTAATTTTCTTTAAAAAGATTTAAACAAATATTGTAGTAAAACTTTATTCCAACTACACGAATATCCTTTAATTGAAGTGGATTTATCTTATATAAACAGTGAAAAATAGCGCTTTTAGCTGGTCAGTCATTACGTGCGATCGGAAGCAGGAAATATCAAACGACAATTTTTATTGTCATGCATAGGTCGAGAATCCATCCGTTGGCACGTGCAAATCAGTAAAGCTTCCGCTTATTCAGCATGATTCAATCACATTTCATTCATCCCTGTAGTACGATTACATTCGTAAATACTCTTGTGACTTCGAGAAATGGCATGATGCCGACTCGTTTCAAACACGTGCCGAGATGATATAATCGCTTATTCAAGACACAACAATAACACAAAAATTGTTACACAATATCATATTACATAGAGATAAAGAAACAAAAATTAAAAGTTCTTTAGCAGGATCAAGAGAGATAATATATTATTTCCATTTTAATATTAATACGATAATTATGATAACATGGTTACTAATTAGTATTCATAAAAAATATACTAAAAGACGAAACATTTCTCGATGTATTGGAATGATGGACGGCATTCTATTCTCTCATTCGTATGTTCCATCAATTGAACCCATCTCGTATTTCAGAGAACGCGATAGGGGTTATTCACATTCCTTTCGCGTAATAAACACGCGTTTGCGACACGCGAGAACTCATACGTACACGACACATTACCTGTTAATTAAAACCGACAAGTCACGGACGCGTCGAAAATAATGATTTCGATGCTGGATGTGATTTTCGATCGCGATACTTCATATTTCGTAATATATTACGATGTAATGTATAATCTATATACTACAACTTTGCTTCATTAATATAGTTAATATTAATTGCTACTAAAATTCAAAGTCTATAATTATAATGTCACTCACACATTTATAATAGATAACGTGAACCGACAGCTAATGTTGCTGGCAACTTGTAACAATGAATGTGATTCAGTGGCCTAGAAATAAAAGAAAAGGTGTCACAAATACAAGCACGTTCGTCCTTCGGTGATTCGTCCTTCTACCGTCAAGTCGTAATACAATTGTCCTTATTCTAAAATATATATCAAGTGTTTTGTGCACAATTTTGTTATCTACGAAATGAGGAAAATGATCGACGAAAAAAAGGAAAATACGAACGTTGTTTTTATGTATCTCGCGCATTTTATACGCGATGAAGTCTCATTCACATTTCTGTCTTCCTGCTCGCGATCAGAACAAATACAGATGTTACTAATGATGCGGTAAAATCATCAGCTTATTGTTAGTTTAGGTAGCGTTACTCGCGTAATGGTAAATATGTTGTAATAAACGCAAAACTGTCGTTGCTAATAACAATATAGAAAGATGGCGATAATAACTCGAATACTGACATATATTTATTGAGTGACAATTTATGCCAATTTAACCCCTTTGTCCTCAATTATATCAAATTTTAATGGAATTAATAGGACTCACGAGATAGAATATTATAAATAACGTAGTTTGATTTTAATAATGTCATAAGTTCTCATTAAAAATAAATAAAAACCTATAATAAATAAAACCTTTTAATCCTGGAGAATTAACAAAGAAATATCGGATGATGCAACAAAGATTGTGCAAGCGATTTATGGTATAAGGAAGAGCATAGCGTTAAAGATAATTATTTCTACAGAAACAGGATAAAAATATGGCTTATAAATGATGATTTATGAGAAATAATGTCTTGCAATTTGTTCGTATTAAAACTTTTATCGTACATTTAGCCTTGACTTGAGATGTGCCACACTTTTAATATAAATAACTTTAATGACTTTGATAAATCCAACTGCGTATACAAATTAAAAATCATAGTAAATTTTCATTTTGACATCTATAGATATAAGGTAAATGTACCTATTTGTAATTTCTGTATTAAATTACAGTCAACGTATATAACAATTAATCTGATTATTGTAATAATAATTATGATGAACACTAATCGGATCATTTTAATACTTTCGTGAAATGTGACTGTGACTCATTTCAATTACCATATTCTTTATCTTTTGGATCGAGGCCGCATCTTTCTGTGTAACTGATAATGAAAGAAAATGCGACGCGTCGTGCGGTGAGAAATCAGCGCAAGATAGTCGCATGGCACGATTGGAAGGAAAAAAATCATGATTTCTCGTTTTATTAGTCAGCTGACGGTATGAGCAAAGAGACGCGTCATCGCCAAGAGAAGATACATTGATGGAAAAATAAGGTAGATATTATTACTCGCATAATGGTTACGTAACCGTTTCCCTGAAAAAAGATTTTGACGATTCGACTTTTTAAATCATTTCCTGTTCTCCTCACGTCATTAACATTAATCCACGTAAAAACGCGACTCGGTATACGTTATTTCTTATCGTCGTAACGTCGTGATTACCACAGTGCAAATCGCGGCAGAACCGATTATAATCATAAAAATATTTATGAACTCCATACGACCATAAATATCAAACGAGTGGCAAATATCGTACGCTTACGTAAATTAAACCCGCGTGAAATGCATATGATATTTAAGATAAAATTCGTCGTATATGTGCGAATTAAAGCCAAGACAACTTTAGAAAAAATGTAACTAGAAAACAAGTAGAGGACATTAATAAATTTGATACAGTTAATGTTATACAACTGACTTTTATATCACATGCTTGCCAAGGAGGGAAAGCAAGAGCAAATCTCTTTTGTACCTTTCTATATATATCGAATTTCTATTCCGGTCATTTCTACTGCACACATCGATCATCGAAATGGCTAAAAGAACAGAGTGACGGCAAGACTGTTCCGTAGAGAAATAACTAATTACGATGCGATGACGTATGTGCATTCAATAACGCGCACCTGCTTGTATTTTATAAAAGCCTTATACACGCTAAGAAACCTGAATTTACATCTAAGACAAAAAAAATAACACGATTTAACGAATTATCAGCTCGATATGCATTTTCGAAATGTCCAAAATAAATATTACAATACATATATAAATAAACTATACAAAAAATACAAAATATACAAACTAAATATATAAATAAATTTATAAACATTAGCAGAAAGTAACGTATGCCTCGAAATTTTGCTAAGGTACAGTGTCCTGTTTTCATATTCATTCAACCTATCGTAATATACCTTGTGTTGTTACACAGCTGCTAAGATTATCGTCAATATTCGATAGCGATGTATTGCGGTGTTGCACGCGTCGTATGCGTGCCAGACACTTTCTAGCGTAGACGTAAACACAAGAGCAGCGGCAGCGACGGCGACAACGAATTCAACAGGTGGACCTGTGGCGCGAGTCGGATAAATTCCACGCGAATGCCACGGATTCCTTCGATACAGGCGCGTCGTCTCCGGGACTTTCGCGGCCGAAGAAAACGTCGATTAACCGATGCGTTCGCCTCAACATGCGTTAACCACTTTTCTCCTCTCTCTTTCTCCCTGTAATTTACTTAATATATTTCACATATTTTCACCAGAAAGCAAAACAATAACATAAGCAACAGATTCTCACAAGATTTTTATTTTATTTTTAATTGTTCCTATCAAAGAGAAAAAGTATATTCATTTTTATTCTCTATTGTAAATCTTAGGTTTATAAAAATGAGATGTCTCTCCCACTACTTGGCTGTATGTTAGAAGTAAATAAACGAATTGTTTAACAAATGAGAATAAAATTATGTATTTATTCCATTTCCTTGCGCAAAATTTAAATACACGTAAATTTACATTTATTCGAAGGGAATTGTCCGCGAGCCGCTCAGATCCGGTTATTCATTTTCTGGTTAACTGCTAACTAAAGGTTAATCGACTTTCCATTTTTTTTATATTATTATCTAAGAAGAGATAGAGTGACCTCTGGTTGACCAATTAATCAGAAAATTAAAAAATCATCGGGCCTCAATACCATCCATTCAGTTACTCTTACGATTCAAATTTCAATTTGCCGCACTGATACATCGTATCGCACTTTATTCCGACTAATCATCTCTTATTAATAAATAATTACCTCGCTTTTTATTAATAAATAATTAACTCGCTTTCAAGGTTATTACCTAACCTTGAGTTTCATTTTCATTTTAAGAGTATCACATCCATCAAAAAAAAAAAAAAAAAAAATTTATTCAACATACAGATATATTTCATGACAAGAGATTTATTTGCTGAGTAGAAATTAGTAAATCAGTAAATTCTGAGGTAAACTACAACGCATATTAACCACTTAAGGTGTTGAAAAATACTTAAACGTTTTCCCGACACGTTTTCTTGTCGGTCCTCTTTATGCTTTGTTTTTATTCAATTAGCTGTGTATTTAAGTTTCTAAAAGTCGACTGTAATTTTCCGTTGAAAGGATAGTATTATGTAATAGAAGTGAACAGAAAATCCTGAACATCCGAAAAGACTGGTGGCAACAGGTGGATTAATTACATTTATTTCTTGATTAGTTCGCAAGATTCGAATGCGTTGAATATCGGTCACGAATCTCAATTAAACGAACAGCATCCACTCGGACACACTCGGACTACATCATCAGATTTGATACAACTGTAGCTATGCACATCCTGGCCTGATAAAGAGCAGTTTATCTCTAAAATGCTTTTGTGAGACTATCTCCTTGGAACGACCACACATTAAAAAATTACTAAACCACTATTTGATGCGCTTACAACTAGAAGCAACGATTAGAGACTAGAAAGAAATTAGAAAAGAAAAGGAAAGTCTCACCTCGTCGACAGAGCAGTTGCTGCCATCGGAGCGGTCCTCCACGCTGTTGGGATTCCTTTCCGGCGTCTTGATCACCTTGATGTTCGGCATGGTGCCCTTGATGACGATGTTGTTCTCCTTGAAGTAATCGTCTGCCTCCTGATCGACCACCAGCAGCTTGGTCTCATTGGCGAATGCCTTGATGCGCTCGACCACCTGGTTGTGGGTCTCGTTCGCGATGTCGATCTCGTTAACCTCGATTATCCGGTCGCCCTGTCGTAGACCGGCCGCTTGACTCGGCGAACCCTCGTCCACCTTGCCGATGAACTGGCCGTTCTTGCCCTTCTGCGCATGCAGATTGAAACCGTAGCCGTTGAAGTCGTCCCACTTGACGATGTGGCAGAGCCGGGCGCTAGGCGCCTTATCGTCCTTGAAGGAGGACATCGCGTCACGACGCGTCGGTCTCACTCTCGATGAGATGAGGGGGGATAACGAACGTGAATCTGCGCCGGGTCCACCGGACAACACCACCGCACTGCACCGACGAACGCGCGAAACGCGAGAGTCACGCGCGGAATCAAGACAAAACGAGACGGGCCGAGCGCTGCAAGGTAGCAGTAGACAGATAGATAGACGCGCGCACACGACGGTCAAAGTACGTTTGCGACGATCGGCAGTCGGCAGCAAGCGCGGGCGCGACAAGTGCCGAAGGGCGCCGAAGTGTCGCGAGCGGGCCTCTCGGCCTCGGGCCACCGACCGATGCCGAACCGACCCGATCCTGCGCGATTGCTTTTCGTCCGTTACAACACGAAATAATTATCAATGATTTTCAAATGAATCCTTCCTCTTTCTCTTTTCTTCTCCACCTTATCGTATTCTTCGTGTGTAACTGAATAGTTTATCGAACTGAATACTTCCCTTCTTTCGATGCTTTATTCTCACTGTAAAATTTGAATTGCTAGGAGTGCTCCTTCTGTTCGATTTGCGCTTCGTCACGTAAGTTCGTTTAATACACACGCACGCGCGATTTTACGTCAATCAACGATTGGATTCGTGTGTTCCCTCCTCGAGCGTGACGGAGAAAAGATCCATACAGTGCGCCGACGCGTACAATTGTCGAAGAACAAATGCGAGCGGAAAGAAATCCGTGAGACGTTACCCGGTTTTAGGCAATCCTCGAAAGCGATACGCCCTCTGGACAGAATACGTAGACAGTATCGACGAATATTCTCAGTAGGTAACGCGTAGCGTGCAGACTTTCGATTGTGTTCTGTGCTATGTGCATGACACTGTGTCGATAACATGAGTTCTGTAACGTTTACGTATTAAAATAAATTTCTAATGTAAAAAAAATATTATGTGGTGTTATTACTTTTAAACCTGAAAACACAGTCTTTTATTTTAACGGCCAAAGAATTAAAAATTATTCATTGCTGAAAAGAATCGATTATTATTGACTTATTGGTCAAGTTTACAGTTGGCTTGTAAAGTCATGTTCGATAAATATCTGAAAGCATTAGATTTTTATGTCTGATTTTTATGTCTGTTGCTTACCCGGACGATTGCACATAAAATTACCGGAATTATATTGGCGCTGGAAGTTTAAATTTTTAATAAATAATAGCTCAAACGATTGCTCCATCAAAATCGACAATTGCTCCCCTTTTAAAACAAATACTTTTAAAAATATTTACAAAAAACGTAAAATTTATAATTTTCATTGAAATATACATTTCTAATAGTTTTTGTAACTATATGCAACATAAAATGATTGTTCCTCATTGTTCCATCATTATTTCACCGTTCTATTGTCTTCTTTAATTAAAAATTAATAAATTAATCATTTTATAAGTCGAGTCTTAGTTCCAGCAAGTTGCCGATAGGTGACGACGTCGTTGCCTATAAAATGATTAATTTATTAATTTTTAATTAAAGAAGACAATAAAATAAAAAATTTAAACTTCCAGTGCCAACATAATTTCGGTCATAAAATTCTAATCTTGGAAAAAGAATGTATCTGCGATAACTTATCGACAATAAACGGGTCGCATAAATTCGCGAAGTGACATTTTGACGAGTTAAAAATCGGAATGACGATTAATCAACACCGTTATATTTTTCCCTCCAAAATCCGATTGAAATCAAACGTGTAAACACGTGAGTGTTCTACCGAAATTCAACGTTTCTAATGCGCAGTTACATTTAATGTAACTGATGCGATTAATTACCGACACGCGTTCAACGAAATGCTGATTTGGCATTTTTTTTTCGCGAACGATTGGATCGCGTAACGATCGTAATATGAGGGATTGTGATGTAATTCTGTCTGCATAACACTGTTGATTTAAACGAACATGATTGCATCATGATAAAAAAGGCGAGTTGTAAAACTTAAATCCACAATAAAATAACGACAATAAAAGTGGGCGCGCCATCGCGCGAAGATTCTCTTGTGCGAGGTACAATAAGGCATTAATGTTGCATAACCGTACATACCTTTTTTTCTGAAAGTATCAACAACTAAGCTGCATTTCTACGTATGTCGAGAGAAAAGATAATCTGCGTAGTGTGTTATTTGCACAAATCGAATATATGATGTCCTTAAAAATAATAAAAATAATAAAAAAATAACAAAATCATTAAAAATCATAAATGTTTAAATTATAAATATACATTTTCAATCTGATAAATTACCCTTAATTAATATGCTCGATTTGCTACTTCCACATTTCGTCACAAAATAAAAGTTGACGAGCTCGATCGAAAATCACGCCGGCCTCTGTTAAATGATTACCAAATGACGAGCATAATGTTGCAATTATGGTGCAGCGTATCACCTCACCACTTCCGTTCTTCGACAATCTTTGCGGGCAATCGCGCGGAATGTTGTAATAAAGCGTAATAAAACCACTTAGCGTAGCTTTGTAACTTTAATCATCTTCCTTCATATCTCCACAAAAACATGGCGGACAAGCTTCGTATGTAAAGCTTGAGCCAAACGGCACACGATATCATTTTGTCTACTGGTTGCTTGCAAGAACCAATTAGAATTAAGTTTTAAGTCACCTGACCTAAAATTCTGCATCCTTATTGGCTGTCGTAAGAAATCTAGTAGACAAAATGGTACAGTGTGCCGTTGGCATTATTGATCTAACGACATTATCATACGCGAGATACAGTTCACAAGAATAATCAATCATCTAATTGTAAGTTATGGAAGATTTCAATATTTTCTGCTACGGTTATAAGAATTATCTTCAAATTATAAGAAAGATCTATCTCATTGGCAGTACATCATGAATTTAAATTAGTGACAATACGTGAGAATAAATATGTGATCGAATATGATTCGCGCGAAAAAGGTGTTAGGTAACCGCCATTTTATGCGTGGGTGCAGAAGTTCACGTTGGTAATGCGATAGATCGAGTAAACTCTATGCGAATGCAGTATGCACAATTATTTATTTGCGAAGAAATGATTCTTATTCGAAATCCTTTCAGCAACTTTCCAACACCAACCAACGAATTTAGAATTTAGTTTCTGAAGAGATTTGTTATTAAAAATATTAAAACAGAATTTTAACTTGGAAGGTTATTGCCATTGCATTTATAAATTTGTGTGTAAATTTTTAATATTGTTCTCTAGCTCGTGTCACTTTCAGACAAATGTGTTGATTACTATGATTATCTCTACTACAAGAATCCAAGACACAAAGTGTTCTCATAATTGTGGCAGCATAATTCTTATCGATGCGACCATCGCAGGCTACGAATGGGTTAATTAACTCTTCGGGATATGGTTAATCAGACGTATAACAGACGAGTGGGAAATCTAATATGGCCAAAGCTATGCAATTAAAACTAATATGCGTATGTACTTTAGTATTAGATTTGTTGTCCTGATAAATTTTTCATCGCGTACTCGAGACTGAATCTCGTAAATCCGGAGAAAATTTTATTATGTATTTTCACTTTTTCTCTCATCTTTTTCTCCAGCATCTCATTGTATATTCTATATTTTTTAATGCAGAAAATATAATAACATTGACTAATGAATGAAGAGAAACATTCGCGGCCGGCATCGTGAAGATAGCCGCAATGGATCCCGTTCGGTCCGCACCTGGCGCGTCGATCGCGCGTAGCGGTTGTTCAAAGGTGCAGCAGTTCGCTGTGTACAGTCGTCGCGAAGCAAGGTGTCCCCAAGTAACCTCCAGTTTACAGCAAAGAGTACTTCCACTCCAACAAGACACGACATTTTACATGTACAACATTTTGGCCGTATTGTTCTTTGTCCGAAGAAACCATCTAATCCGGAAGGAGAAGAAAAATCGCAAAGCAAGGCGCACAGTGAACGTCGACGTCACTGGACGTGACTCTCGATTCTCGGAGTGCGGAGTCGAGTGATCGCGAGCGGACGAGCGTGGCGGTTGGGCAGTGCGCGAGGCACGACCGCGTAATGCGAACGTTTCCTTGTAGCGCGCCGCGTCTCGCCAGAGCGTCGTCGTAGTCATCGTCGCGTCGAATCGACGAGTGCAACGGCAGGCGACAGCGAGTCGGCGAGTGCTGCGATTCCGCCGTACGAGTGAGCCGCAGGAAGGAATCTCAAAATGTGGAGCCCGACGCACGTTCAGGTGACAGGTAAGCGATATCACAACGACGGAACGTCACAACGACGCCCCTCTCTTGGTCCTCCTCTCCGCGCTTTTCGACAGGTGGTCGGATGCTTGGGCGCGTGCGGAGGAATGCGTGCCGTAACTCGATTGTTACGTACGCGAGTTTTTAACGTATAGATGATACGCATGTACATATGAGGTTACGTATCTCTCACGTTCGTGGAAAACTAGGCGAGCGAAACCTCACAGCCTCGTCGCCGCTCAGGAATGTATTCGAGGCCGTCCGAACCCCGAGCTGTCGTGTCGTTGAGACGTAGAACCGCATTGCCTCGTAATCGTCACCCGATGGATATCTGGACACTTTCCAAGACGTAAGAAAGGAATTCTCGAAAGGGGCTACGAGATAAGAATAAGATGTACAAAAGTCGGTGAAGAGTTAAGTTTTGAGGAAACGCATTTCTGTGTCTGGTGTGAATGAAATCAAATGGATTCTTGTTATAAAGAATATAAAAACCCTTCTTTCAAATAGACTTCTTATTCCTTCTTTCAAATAGACACTTGCTATTTCTTCTAAAATTCTAATCTTATCAGTAATGTAAAATGATTACTGCGATTTAGCATCGGTTGAGAAATGCGTCATGAGAATGTTGTGAGCTTATATCTCTCGTTATCTTAAATCCAAGAAGACGCAAAGCACGAAAGAACGTACACACGCAAGAGACACGCCGTCCCACTGCTATGCGATGTGTCATCGTGTCATCGCTTCATCGTAGTGCACGCAAAATGTGCATTTAAACACCGTCTGGGAATGCGTCGCTCGAAAAACAATTCTCTCTTTTGCATTGCACGCCCACGATCGAGCGCGTTAGATCTCTCGTTTCAGAGTTGCTCCCCTATAATCTAACTGGATTTGTTTTGCTTTTATGAAAGAAAGAATTGCACAATCGCATTACGAATCTTATTTTGTATTCGTCACGCGTCGGATATCTGGACACTTTCCAAGGATATAATTACATCAACATTAAAAAGGAAATCCTAGAAAGAAACTACAAAAGATATGAAGAATCAGTAATGACAAAGAGCGTCTTAAGAACATGCATGCGGTATGATAATTTTTTCGATTGATAATTCGTGAAACGATGTTATCTCTGATGATCAGTTGAAGACTTGTTTATTTCTTTCATTTTTACATCTCTCTCTCTTTCATTTCCTTGACTTTTCAAGATTATTGTAAGAGGGTCGTAATTTTTTGTAACGGCTTCTAATAATAATTTCAATTAACTCCGACAGCGATTAAACGTGATGCAATTATGCGGATGCATCGCTGTACTATGAATAAACGTTGCCTGTGGAAATATTTTTCTATCTGCCTAGTGAATACTCCATTGCTTTGTAAAAAATAGTTTATCATGTACCGAAATTTACATATTGTCGAATGGCGAGTTTCCATGCGATTTTCCTCGGCTATATACATACATATATATATGTATATATATATATATATGTATATGTATATATATGTATAATGCATTCTATGTACTATTCAAAACAATTGTGTTACTCATTGGTTGTATCTAAAATCGATTTTTAAAACTCTTATATCATCTCTGATAATCTAAATGTAATCCTCAAAGGAATTTTTTTCTTTCTTTGCTTATCTTTTACGATAGTTTAATCATTGATAATTCATTATATCTTCCAACTTTTGATGTGTAATTTGCGAAGTTTTTAATTAGGATATTGTTCATTGCGAATCGATCATAAGATAAAGCCTTATTACCAAAAATTCGGTTTAATTCGAGTACTTGTCCTTTTAATTGGCACGTGCGAAACTTTTACCTTCGGGCGTTAGCGAGTCAAATCGAGAGTATTGTGACCAAGGATCGCCGTTACAATGTACACATACATGGGGGAAAAGAAAGCCAAACATCTGTGTTCAAAACGACACCAGGTGCAAATCCACAAAGTTTCCGGGTAATTCAGAGAGAATGTTTCTTCAATTTTCGCAGGAAACTAAAATCAAAATAAGTTTATCAAAACCTACATGAAGGTATGCGCAATTATAGATACGTTCTCATATTGTTTTGCAATAGTAGAAACACGTGTGCTATAAAATCATAGAGTAAAAGTAAATAATGATTCTTGTGCCACATTTCGTGTGCGTATAATTATAAAATCTTCGTCTCACGATTTCCACGAGTGACAAGTTTTCAGCTCCTTCGTATTTCACTGCAAAATAGGCGATGTGTGAAAGTATGTTTAGCAGCTACTCAATGCTCCCCTTTCCTCTGCTTTTGAATGAAGTATTTCACTGATTGGACCGGAATGCTTTCCAAGATCGTGATGTCCAATCGAAAAAAAAGTCTGTAATCTAACATCCTTAATTTTATTGTCTGTTCAAAATATTCTTACAGAATTTACAGAATTAGCAAATATTCTTGTAAAACTAATACGGTTATTCCAGAAAAATTCACGATGAACCCGAGAGACTGAGAAAATCCTTTGGATAGGCTTAGGAGAAAGATCAGGCAAGAAGTTTAGCTACGTGTCATCGAATCATCGCGATCACGACTGCGTTGAGACGCACGAGCGTTGAAAAATATCTCCATTAGACTAAACGGTATTTGACTGCGGCTTTATCACGTCAAGGAGTCCGACTTCGAATCCATTTCAACTCTAATCCGACCGTGAAGAAAGATGCAACGAAAGAATTGATTTTTTCAGTTCTTCTCTTTTGGCGAATGAGAAGTCAGGGAATATGTTACCTCCTCGTACCTCACACATTCATTACGGTTCATCGCCGTTGCGTGTGTGAGAACGAGGAAGTGCCTCTGACAGTTATTCGGTAACGCTTCGTGTTACGAACTAACGGATTACGGTTGGAAGAGAGACGCGAGTTCTTTTCTTTCTTTTTTTTTTTCGCAGACGTTTATTCCGTAATCATTTTACAAACTTACGGATTACGTAAATTCAGATCTCAATTGAAAGATGTACCTGTAAAGATCAATGTCACGATACAACAACTCAGAGCATATGATTAAAACTACTGAAGTTTAATTAATTAAACAAAACAAACAAAATGTCTTTTCGACTTTGTTTCAATTCTTTTTGATCTTTTTTGCGCACGATATATTTCCTTTTTTTATATTTCGATTAAAGATAAGCAGATAAGCACGATGAGAACAAGTCCTTTGCAAGAAGAGCGACCTTCGTTGTAGTGTGATAAAATTGCCGGGAATGTACTGTAACCATGTGATTTCATTGTTTAAATTCCGTATTTCGGTCAAGGTTTCGCAGAAATTGCACAAAGGCTTAATTAATAAATGATGAAATGACGTGAATATCTTTCTTGGTTACAAACTTCAAATTTTACGATGCACCATTGCAGATATTCACGTGCATAATTTAAAAAATCACCAATTGTAAAATTCAATCAAGTTTGATCGCTTATTATAAAGTTATTAACGTATGTTTCGCATACACATCTCATTTTATCTTTGATGTCACAACTAGTTATTGTTAACAAAATCTAAAATACAAACGAAGTACAAATTATTTTATTAAATACATATTGTATTACGTGCTTATGATGACGATTACATTATTCGTAAGTTAAAATATTATTTGTACAGATATTAAAATGTATGCTAGTTGTTTTAAATAATATTCTTTATATTTAAATACCATCATTAGCATTAAAATTAAAATTGAAGGCATAAACAACGACATAAAATGATGATAACAAAATGATGACTGATTTCTCGAAATCACGAAACCAATGGGGCGGTAACTGATATATAAATGCAGTTTTTACTCTGATATAAACGAGAGCGATTGATGATGCGCGAAAGCTATAACGTGAGATTTTCTCGTGAACGGGTAGTGGAAAGTCGATTGAAAAAAAAGAGTAGATGTGCACGAGAGAATAATTAAAGAAATCTCTATTTTCACAACTTACAGTCTCGTTTTACAGCATTAATATTTAAATGTGCGCGTGTTGTATAAAATTATTGAACATGTAGCATTCTTGCACATATGTATCTATTTATTTATTTATGAGCGTATTATTAATATTAACAACACGAAACAACTTAGAAAACTGAAAACTGAAAAATTAATTCCAATTAAAGTGTCTATCCAGTTGGTGATTTATGTTGTATTTTAGTACGTGAACATCTTAGATAAAATTGACATAAATTGTGTTGTGTAAATGACGTGTTGATATAACATATTTGATATAACTCGATATTTATTCTACGCTTATTATTTCATTTTCATTGTTTACAGTTCAGAGAGCCAAGGATTTGCTGACTAAAGGAAAACACAGTGAGTATAATATTTTTACTTTGATTGCACTTAAAAATTTTTCCTCATTTCATTTATAAGACTTTATTAAACATATATGTACTTTATATATATATATATATATATATATATATATATATATATGTATGTGTGTGTGTGCACTAAGTATATATACAACATTTAAAGTATCTGAAGAAATTAATTAAGTTATAAAAAGCCTAATACCCGAAACATCCTGAACACAATAACATTTTAAGATCTCTCAATCCAGCTGTCATCCGTTTTCTCTCATTTACTGACACGTGCAGCATCACCTTTTTACTTATGTGCACGTTATTTGCGTGTTCGCGTCGATACCGAGTGACCTCGTATTCCGCGGCTATTTTAGGTCATGAATCATACGGTTTTCGCTGGCAAAGCAATCTGAGTTTACAATAAACAATACGCATGAATGTTTACATCGTCGTCATTTTAACCAAAACTCGAATTTCAAAGCAAAATATATAATTCCATTACCTTAGCAGAATTTCCATCGCAAAATTTTATGCCATTTTACTCGTTAGAAATCGACTTACTGAAGTGAAGTAATGAAAGTATGTAAAGTTTTCTGACAAGAATATCTAAAATAAAATAAAAATGTATTGCATATTTTAGTAAATTCAAAAAGTTAGAAAAGGAAAAATAAAATGTTTATAGCATGAGATAAATGTAAATTATAAGGTTTATCATTGAATTTTGACGATTTAAAAAAAATAATTGATAATGAAATTTTATAATATTTTAAAATGCTTGGTAGAATTCTTACAAGTTAATGTTCCGACAACCAATACAACGTGAACGCATATGCTATCTTCTCGACCTAATAATCAGTGTAATTGCGCGATGAGTTAATGACTTCCCGATGTGCATCCGCGATATACGTGTTGTGACATTACTATATTTATTTAACTGCAATGTAAAATAAGCAAATGCAATGCTGCTAACGAAAGAATATATGTATATTATAGTTAATGATAGGTTTCCTAGGTTTTCATCTGTTGAAAGATCTTTAGAAGCATGTTGATAGTGCATCATATGTTGTCGGTTTAAATTACTTTTCATTACCTACACGTACAAGAAAATTAAATTACCCCAATTTCTACCTATATATTATTTTATTTTATTAATTTATTTTATTAATATATTATTTTATATGCGAGTTAATAAATGTGCACTTTTCAATTAAGAGAACCGAAATCGGAAAATTTTTCTTTTTAAAAGCAAATATTGAGCAAATCGTGACATTTTTACGACGATTGAGAGCGAATGTGTTTTCTTACTGGATGAGACTTCTAATTCTATGACACACATCTCATTAATCTCTCGACCTCGCTCCCGGTCGACACCGATCCTCGCCTACGTCGTGAAATAACATACCGAATTGTGAATGTACGTACGTAGAGACCAACGATTGCTTCGTGACGATTGCACTCGGCAAGGAAAAGTACCAGACATCGGTGAAGGAGAAGGCTACTAAAGACGTGGAATGGCACGAGGAATGCGAGTTGCTAATCCCGGAGCAGGGAAACACTGCGGAAATCGTCCTCACCGCCTTGCATCGCAACTTCTTGGGTGTCGACGAGTTCCTTGGCACCATCAGTATACCACTCTCCAGCTTCGACGTGTACGAGAGGCCTAGAAACAGATGGTGTGTTTGCGATAGTGTTAATTGCAAATTGCGTTTCATGCAAATCTCCCACACTTTCCGCCTACAGAAAAACTGCTCGGGAAATCGTTGCGTATCTCAATAATCACATTCCTTTTGCATTGTTACAGCTATAATTAACCATTCATTTTGTGTAACAATAAATTTTTTATATAATCAAATATGATTTTTTTATAACACAGTTTATAATTTCTATAACTTATCTTTATGCTATTTATGTTTGTATATATTTATTTTCTTGAATTTATTTTTTATCTTAAATATATTTATGACATATTATAAATGTCACATGTATATTATTAACAAATAAAAAGATTTCGATTATTGAAGTTATTAAGATTTGCTATTAAAATTTGTTTCATGAAGATATAATATGTATAAATATAATATATATTTTATTTGTTGTCTATATGTAAATTTGTGAGAGAATAAATGCGCTTGTATTGTAGGTACGCTCTTAACAGCAAACCAGGCAAGGAGAACACGAAAGAGAGAGGCGAGCTCGAGGTGAAGATTGGTTTTATCGTAAAGGCTGGAAGTCTGACTGACTTAAGTAAGAAGGAACGTCACAAAAGTTCCTTGGGACAATTGTCTACAGCCGCGCAGTCGATCGGCGGCAGTTTGCTTAGTATCGGCAGCTTTGAGAAACGCAAAGGTCTCAAAAAATTAGCCAAGTCAATCGGGAATAAAGTCAAAGGCAAGAGTAAAAATCGACTCGATGGAAATAATCTGGACGAAAAAGAAGAACGCGAATTCAAAATTACACGACAGGAACCAGGTGAAGCTGATCCTGGAGTTATCAGTGAAGATGAAGATGAATTCACGGTAAGTGAAAGTAAGCTATACAATATCACATTAATAATCATATTTAATATTTTAATTCCATTATATTAATTCCATTGAGTGGAGATTTGATTTTATTATTTCTAAGTTGATATATGTTAAAGGTGTATATAAAAATAATGGATTGGACATAGTCAAAATAAATGGAAATGAATTTGTCTGTTGGATATGTTATAGTTTGTTACTTTAATCTGTTATAGTTTGACGATTTGTCCCATAAAAGTTCGGCCTCGTCGTTGAACGCACCTGTGCACCCGGGTGTTAACAGCGGCAATGCCAACGGTACCTTGAATAACTCACAGAGCAATGTCTTCAACGAGGTGCACACACCAGCAGCACCAATTAATGCCGCACCGAACAAACCGCCGCGATTTGTCATGAGCGCGTCTACTACGAATTTATCGAAGATTGACAATTTGACGAAGGATGACGAGTGGGGTTTAAAGCTTTATGGCAAGCAGGCGAGCAGTGTGCCTAAAAGGTAAAAATGTTTAAAGGCGTTTTGGAGATATTTAGCTTCAAAAGACATAAGAGGAAAATAGAAGAAATAGAAAAAACTAACACATTTTATGATCTGATAGATGTGTAACAATAATAGAATTATATCGAAAATGTAGCAAATAAATTTATTAACTAAAATGTATGAACATCATGATGCAATGTTGTGCATGTTATGTCCGTCAGATGGGGAAGTAAGCCTAAGATCGTGGTGGATGAGCCGCAGGATAACAAACGCGACATATCGCCTATTCGTTTACCATCACCGGTCGCATCAAGGTTGAAAGATCTTCCAGAACCGCCTAGTCCGGCGCCGAGGGAAATTCTTCAGCCGAAGAATAAGGATGAGAAACTCGCTGCGAGCAAGGAGAAACTTGTGAAGGAAGATAAACTGAAGGAGAAGAAGGACGAGAAATACGATTCACGAAGTTTCAAGGAGGAAAAACACTCGAAAAAGGATAAGAAAAAAGACAAGGAGAGCAAATTCAAAGATACTAACGACGAGAATCACCTGTCTTCCGAAAGGATCATTATTGGCGGCGAGGATGCCGTTAAGAACGCAAATTCTAAGAGTCGTCTGCCGCACGAAGTCCTTAACCAGTTTGAGGGAAAATCGAGAGAAGTAAATATCGAGGCATAGAAATATTTCTTTTTAAGTCTAATTAATGAGCTTTTATCATTTTCTTGTTAAATAGAGGAGTATGTACTTTTTTCATGAAACAAGTTTTTTATTTTACAATTATCATTTTATGTAATTAATTTTATGTAAATATTTTACTCTAAACGAAACATTTTGCTTGCAGGATCTAATAGAACTAGCATTGCAGCTACAAATGCAAGTCACGGAAAAGAACAAGAGACTTACCGATTTGGAGGATTATATTGATGCGTTGCTCTTACGTGTGATCGAATGTTCTCCGCGATTACTTCAGAATCCATATCAGAGGCGATTGTCATCCCCTGGAAACCAGTAAATCGACAATTTGCAAAGCTTTCCTATCTCCACTTGGGGATCATTTTAATGCCTTAGTGATACTTTTTTATCTAGACATGACTGATGAGTCGCAAGTGGCTTTTGTCATTAACATTACTCTATATTCTAATTTATTTTCTTGCATTATAACTCGAAGAAAAAGATATAACGTTTTCGTAGCTACATTATAAAATCTATCTCTCTATATTTATTTATAAATCGTACGAGGATGATATAGAGCGACCAAGTGATAATAAGTAAAAAGAATAATCGGAAGTTGCTTTATTATCGGTATGAACAAAGAATGGGGTGTGGCTGCCAGTTGAAAATGATTCGCATTTTACATAATCCCCTGTCTTCCTAGTAAATAAAACCATCGAAGAAAGTTCGCGATCGTCAGATTTCCGTCCAAACAAACTTTCAAGGAAACAGCGAATACAACTGTATTTTTTATTATCTATAGGTTATCTAAGAACATTTTATAAGATCAGACTTTTACTTAAGTTCTGACGGGGCGAGAATTTTCGCGAGACAAATACAGGAAAACACACGTGCCTTCCGTCATGTACACGTACGCTTGCATTAAATCGATGCCTTGTTAATTAAAGCACTGTTTAATTACGAGCATTATTGAATAAAAATAATATATAGATAACAAAAATCAAAAATTCTCTGATTATTTTTGTCTTGAAATCGCACTTCGGAGAATCGCACTTTTTTTAAATATTATTTAATATTATTTCGCCGATATTGTAACGTTACATAAAGGAGGCTTTTTAAAATTCCCACTCCTTCGAAGATCAAGTTAGGTTAGGGCCCCGATATTGGGGGGGTACCGCGCTGGCGCGCAAAGCGCAGGCGCTTGCGGCATTCGTGCTCGAAAGATCGAGGATGAGTATGTAGCGTGATTGACGACCTCTTTTGCGTGTCCTGTGTGCGATTTCAGGACTAACCGTCGTGAAGATCGCACGACGATGACGGACGGCACCGGGAACGAGGATTCCGCGGCATTCAATTCCATAACCGGTAAGTCGTCTATCCGCCGCACGACCGGCCTCTAGAGGTTAGGATTGGTTAGATGTGTCACAGAACAGCGGATTTTTCGGAGCACTTCGCGCATTTTGATGGGACTTTAGCTCGCGGATGTCGCTCAATTAGCCTGCTCCATTTTTTTTATCGCGGAGAAAGAATTTTCGGTTCGCATCGTGTTCGCCAATTCCATGAAGGTGGTCGTCCATGACATTCGAGTTTACGCGCGTACACCATGTGCTCCTAACTTCACGCCCAACTTGTGATCTCGTTTCGCGCGCAATTGCCGCGTTATTTCATTTCGCGTCACGAAAGATTCCTCGCACTTTTTCCTTTGAAGTAAATTTTAAGACTAACATGTCGCAGATGGAAGCAAGACCAACACCAGCACAGCTGGTCCAGTAGTCTTATATTCGACCGCACAGGCATGGCGAGCCCAGTTCCACCGAAGTCTCACGCGTACCAGCGTTTCGGAGTCGTCGGACGAAGAGGAGGATTTTTCCCAGTACCAATTCGAAGACGATCTCGAGTACCTCAGGTCGCTGGATCCGAGAGACTGGAAGGATCAGGACCATTACGCCGTTCTAGGTTTAAAAGATCTCAGACACCGAGCGACTGAGGATCTTATTAAAAGAGCTTGTACGTAAAACATGATTTGTAGGGTAAAGTAGTGTAGATGTAACACTGATTCAATGTTGAGAATAACTTAGATATATCTAATATGGATTGCAGACAAGCTGAAGATATTGAAACATCATCCCGATAAGCGCAAAGCAATGGGTGAAGAAATCCGACCAGACGACGACTACTTCACATGTATAACCCGTGCCTGGGAAACCCTTGGGAATCAAACAAAGAGGCGAAGCTATGACAGTGTGGATCCTTACTTCAATGACAGTCTGCCAGACGAGAAGGATTGTCGAAACAATTTTTTCGAAGTACTAGGTAAAGCTTTCAAAGAGAACTCACGCTGGTCTGTAAAGAAACCTGTGCCAAAATTGGGCGGACCATTTACGTTACGAAAGTATGTAGAAGAGTTTTACTCGTTTTGGTACGGCTTCGATTCCTGGCGCGAGTACTCGTATCTTGACGAGGAAGACAAGGAGAGTGGTCAAGAGTAAGTACGACGAATCACAAGGTTTTCTTCGAGGAAAATTGCAACATAGTGTTTTACGACGAAATTAATTGCAGCCGGGACATGCGCAAATGGATCGAGAAGAAGAACAAAGCTACGAGAGCGAAACGGAAAAAAGAGGAGATGACGCGAATACGCACTTTAGTGGACATGGCTTACAATATAGATCCTAGGATAAAGAAATTCCAGCAAGAGGATAAAGATAAGAAAAATGCAGTGAAACGGGCGAAGCAGGAGGCAGCAAAGGCCAGACAACAGGAAGAAGAGAGAATAGCACGAGACGCGGCAGAGAAGGAAAGATTGGAGAAGGAAAAGAGAAAATCTGAGGAAAGAGCGAGACAAGATGCGATAAAGCAGGAGAAAGAGGTACTAAGGAAGGCGTTGCGCAAAGAAAGGAAGGCGTTCAGGGATTTTTGTAAGGCAAACAATTATTTTGCCGAAAGCTCAGAAGAGAGTCTCCGACACATGGAGAGTGTAGAGAAGATCTGTGAACTGTTCAAACACGTGCAGCTGGAAAATGCGATGAAAAACCTTCAAACCGATGGCAGAACCGCATTTTTGAACATCGTCGAAGAAGCTGAAAGAAGAATCGAGGAAGAACGTCGTGTAAATGTGATCAGTAACGATGCAAGAAACACACCTGATAAGCAAACCAAGACTTGTACCGCACCTTGGAGCGAGAATGACTTGCAACTTTTGATAAAAGCGGTTAATTTGTTTCCTGCCGGTACCAATCAACGTTGGGAAATAGTGGCGAATTTCATCAATCAACATAGCAGTTCTACCAGTGGAGTTACCCGCGACGCCAAGGAAGTTTTGGCAAAGGCCAAGAATCTGCAATCAACCGACTTTAGTAAATCAAGCTTGAAAGAACAAGCAAATAAGAAAGCCTTCGACAACTTCATTGCTGATAAAAAAAGTAAGGAAGCTATCGAAGAAAGAATGCCAGCTGTTACAGAACGTTTGGATCCTCCAATTGCGAATGGCGTAGCTGCTGAACCTAAGGAGATGAAAAAAGAATCAACTCCGTGGACGCCGGGTGAACAAAAACTTTTAGAACAAGCATTGAAAACTTATCCCACGACAATCCCGGACAGATGGGATCAGATCGCGGCGTGTATACCCACTAGAACGAAAAAGGAATGCATGAAGAGATACAAGGTGAGCATTAAGAAAAAAACGTGTTACATAACTTGTATGCAATACAAAGTTCGAAGTAATAAAAACTAAACATTGTTATATAAATGCTCGACTATAAAATGTTTTTTTAACGAAAGGAAAAAAGTTTGAAATAATTATATCCGGCATTACATTAGTTTAGCAGATAATGAATCGAGCTACAATATTACGTTTGTTTCTTTTTGTTGCAGGAACTGGTCGAGCTTGTGAAAGCGAAAAAGGCGGCGCAGAAGACGAAATAATATTAATTGCACGCTAAGCTCGAAATTTCCTTCTAACTTATTGAACTCTAGTTCAATTTCACGATTTCGATAGTGATGGCTATTTCGTTCCTCGAAATAGATTTTTTCCCTAGAAAATTAAAAACAAAATTTAAGACTGGAGGAAAGAGACTGGACAAGAACCTTAGCTTACTCATTGAGTGCCAGTTTGCGTGCAGTACTTGTGCCTTTCTACAGCCGATATGTACACAAATTAGTTGCACGGCATACAGAGAAATTCGACGTGTTTTGTTCAGTCGATACCGCGATTTCGTTTCTACGCGTTGTACATTTTAAACGTACCTTTGAAGCCGTGCTGCTACCCGACCATTATTTCCATGAAGATGAAACTTTTACGACTCAGGAGGATCTTCTGTGTAAACATTTTTTGGCAACATAAATTTTCGCGACTGACTACACTTCATATGTACTGTAAAATAAGGAAGAGCTGCCACCAGAAAGAAGCAACGGCCAGAAGAACGATGGACTTTATAAATAAACAACAATGTTTTGAAAAGCGCCTGTTGGATAAAATGCCCGTCGATGATGTTTCCGTAATCCCGTAATCCGTGAGTACTTGTCCTTTACTTATCCTGATTATATGAATCCTTTATGTGCCACAATTATATAAATGTTTTGATTGACTGAAAATATTAATCTCCAAAAAAACATTGCTAAATTTTTAAAATATTTTTCATGCAATGTGTCTTGATTATGAAAATAATTGTATTTTTGATATATTTGTGAATAACGTTTTATATCTTATGGCGATTTTCTTTATTGCCAAATTTTCTTATTTGCCAAAAAAATATAGAAAACTTTTTCGAGGACGATATGATAGGATTTCGTGAAGAAATCTCGTTTCAGTTACCGTTCAATTTTATTTCCTATTTTTCTCACTCCATATTTCAACATTCCAAGTTCAGAATATTCCATATTGAAACACACGCGTTACGCGTTGCTATAAATTTACGCGAACGGCGAAATATAATTAAGACTCCTTTAATCCGCAGTGGCTGCACGCTACTAAAATTTAACACAGTAGATGAATTAATTATTGTGCACTTCGTTCCATTATCATATACACTAAATATAATCCTTTCTATTGAAAAATTTCACGTCCTTTGTTACGCTATATCCGACGTTACTATTATTATTACAATTAATATTAATTTCCGACTATTATTAATTTTATTTCAAACAAATCTGACACTATTCATAAGAAATAGATTGAAAAACATTCTTAATACAGTATAAATATGCGATTGGTCCTGCTAAATCCTATATCTTTCGCTCTCCGCGCATTTTATGAAAACATATAATTTATTTATGTATGTCTATATACAGAATACTCTAGATCGAGCGAAAAATATTTTAGGACAAACTCCGACAAATTTCGCGTCGGCTTTTTTTTTAATTTTTCTTGGTTAATTGGAATTACGTTTCCAATCGCAGGTTCGTAAGTTTCCTCTTGATTTTAATTATGCTACTATGTTCTCGACTGCGTTCCTCCCTGATCTTTTTTCAGTCTCACGAAATGGAAAATATTGGTCTTTCTATACGCGCGATTTATGATAAACTTTATAATAATATACGACGATATTTTTCACATTATCAATTTATTGAGTTATTACTGTTTATCGTAAACGGAACTTGACGTGTTTCGTTGTAAATTTTGTTCCATTGTAAAATGGTATAAAAAGACAACCGCTAATGAAGATATTGCTAGAACGTTGAAAAATTAACTATTCTATTGCGCATAAACGAAGTGGCGTCCATCTCGCAAGCAAAGTTTCTTTTTAATTTTAAATCGTGAATAATTATCCGTTTTTTATCTCATTAGTCTCATCATTCAATTGTCATTGATTATCTTGTAAAATCCAACACCAATATCTTTTCTTTTCCTGAAAACTTTATCCACACTAGAACACACTAGAACAATTAATGTTTATATCTATTTCTACTATTTAAATATATTATGTATGTATCTCTTTGAAAAAAAGTTGAAGGAAAAAATAAATTAATCCGTTACATATTACAACAAAAGTCACGAAAAATCTCAGAAAATGCATCGTTATAAATTTGATAAAAAATTACAGACTAGTCATTTTGACTATTTTGGTTGTTCTAGTGTTAAATTCTAACAAATTTACGCACATTTATGCGTATATCTGTGTACATATGTATATGTGTCGACCATAAATCATGAGCGAAAAGATCGATTGCACGGGGGGTTTTAATTGCTATGACAATTTTTATTCAGACATCATAAGATATAAACAGACTTCGGATTTTTAAACAGTGATTTAGTGGTTCTGGACCGTGTAGCGCTCCATTTATTTTTTTTAATTTTTGTGTTTTTTTTTTTTATTTCTTTCGTCCGCGAGAGACGAGAGGAACAGAAGGCGATCTATATTACCTCACAGGGCGTAAAAAATTCTGCTGCTACTTGTGGTCGTGTTTACGGACCCGTAGTCTCTGTAATTTACACTTACTGCTTCAGCATCATCAAACTCTTCTTTAAAAATTTGGCGTGCGCGCGCGTGTGTATGCACTGCGCGAGATACACACATACACACACACACACACACACACATACTACATGTTTCATAATAACGGTTTCGCGTTATTATTTAAAGTAAAGAAATTAAATGGAAGAAGGGAAAAATAATTAAGTGAAATTAACATATAAAGCATGAAATGTGAGATATGCAATTAACGATTAAAGGAGTGGAAAGAAGATTAAAGATGAAAGAAATCTTCAATCATTTGTGCGATCTATGAATCGATCGTCGATGCAAGAAGCTCCGTGCTAGAACAAAGCAAAGCAATATATGAAAGAAATGTAAAGTGGAAAAATAAATCAACAAATTATACGTGGAAAAATTTGCGAAGAGAAGATGCGTGAGAGAGTGGAATTTGGTCGTAGACAAGCCAGAAGACTGCTGAGGAACGTGATTCTGAAAGTATTCCAAATTAGTCCGTAGTAATTCGTATAACAATAAATTTGTCAGTCGCCCAGTGTTCGCCTGAAGTCGGCAAAACTCTGAATTCTGAGGTCTCTTCCATTAAGCATCAGATTCTAATTGGTTCTACTTCACGTTACATTCTTTTTTTACGATTCGACATAGTGTACAAACAGGAAAAATTGAAGCATTACGCGACAAATCTTCAGAACCACGCCGATTGACGAGTACTTATAAAATTTACGAGAGCTTAAAAATTTGTCAACGTCTATAAGTTAACATTTACATAGTTAGTTTCAGTGCCTATGCACCCTCCGGTTTCCAATCTCTTTCTGCGTATCCCGAAGTCACTCGAATAACACATCAATAACACGATTTCTATATATTGTAATCGGATTTTAAAAGTCTGAGATTGCATTGCTGCGGCTGTTGCGGTTCTCTGTCGGCTGTGTTTCTTTTACGAGTGAGCTCTTTGTGCGTAAAAGGGGACTCGCGCTACTTCTAAACGATTCACTTCAAAAGATTTCGCGCAAAGACGAAATTTTAGATGATCTCAAACAATTTTTCGCTTATCCTCTTCCACAATTTCACACAATTATTCCGTATGGTTATTATAACATTACATTCAATATATATTTAATTATTATACATTATGTATAAAAGTTGATTTATTTAGTTATGATTTTTATTTTGATTGACTATTTTTAACTTCCATTCAACGTTAAATTTTCTGCAAAAGTTAGCAAACTTCGATCATTATTAATTTCTCATAATAGAATATTTTTTCAAGATCAAACCGATTAGCCGATTCAAGCGAAATTTTTCGCTTATCTCGTTAATTAAAAATCGTCAGTAAATCTCTCGTAAGCGGCGCGTGTTCCCCGGAGATGAGACTGTCTGGAATATCTATGAAGTGACTCTTTATAAAGCTCTCCATATTGTTGAGCATGCACTTGAGAGGGTGTAATCGTGGATTGAGAGAGAAAGAGAAAGAGAGAGAGAAAGAAATTCGTGATTCAGATCTTTACATAATAATCGTCCGATCGTCGTCACGTCCGAGTTACATGATAAAAACCATATATCGTTTTTTCAAGAGGAAAAAGTTCAGTGTACGCCCCGCTATTTATCCCCGCCCTCCCTTACTCTCGTTTGCATAGAGATTACTGTTTAGAGATATTATTTTATATATAATATATATAATATATATTTTATATATAATATATAAATTATATATTTTATATATATATATATTAATGTACTAATCTCGAATCTCTCGCAGCGCTAGTTTATCGGCCATTCATCCTCACACATCTCAGCGGAAATATACGCGCGCAACGGTGTATGTACACAATTACAAATACGAATAATAATATCTATATATCGTCACAACATATCGTCAGTAGTGTACAACACATTCGATTCGCAGCTCTCTCTCCTCGCGCAATAATATTTCGCAATAATAGTCGTTTACTTTGTCTAAGTTGATAAAAGTCTTTCTCTGGTCCGAAAGAAGTTATAGATACTTAGGCACTTGTTATCTCGTCTAGAATTTATATACGTATGAATCATGAGTTGTAATTATCGTGCTAGTAACCAGCAATCATCAAAACAAGGATAACGAGAGCAATCAATAATAAGAACAATAAGACTCCGCAGATGTGTTTTTCATTTTCTTAACCCTTTACGATCCGAATTCTTTATTTTAACATTTTTTAAATCTGTATTATTTCCTGTGGCTTGCTTATCTGTATAGAAGAGAAATTTTTACTGTTCAATAAGAAATTATGGGAAGTTGATAAAAAGTTATTGTGCCAGAATACTTTTACAAGATAAATATTCTACAAAGAGTTAAAACAGGTCGTAAAGAGTTAAAGGTGATGAGTCTTATAAAAGAAAATATCAAATTACTGTAAAAATAGACGAATTAAGATAATTGATAGAAATTCATTTTTATAACATTTGAAATCTTCGATATAAAAAATTTCTTAAATTCACCATTTCATACATATATTTATATTTTTCGATTTCAATATCTTTTTTTTTTAACACTGATACGAAATTTACTTTAATGCATATCTTAAAATTCTGAAAGTGAAATTGAATTTCTAATCAATTGCGCTCTCAATTAGGCTCCTTTGATGCAGAAGTTAAATACTATTGAAAACATTTTTAAGCCAATCACTATAATGAGAAACTTACAGTTGTATAGAATTTCTTTTCATTTTAATTCGTCTATTTTCTGCAATAATAATGAGTTCACGTGACGTTTGCCCTGACGTTTGATCAGGGCAAATTGAACAGAAAACGGAGATTAACGTTAAACGGGTACAATGGCAAATCTTTAGTAGAGTTTCTAGAGAAGTAAACTCAATTCCGTCGGGAGTCCAGGTCCCGGGATGCTCCGTCAATTTTAATCTCGCGGTCGTTCGAAAAATTCAGAAACTCCGCGCCGCGACGACTCTTGATCATCCCGATCCTTCGTCGCGGTGAAAATACATCTTAAAAGTCTATATATTCTTGTACCTAAAGCAACTTGCTCTGCTCGATCGTAACTTACACGTATCTTGCCCGAGATATCCGTGTCAAGTTATGACTTGCGAGCGTGACTCAAAAGTACCGGATGAACACTCTCGCTCGGTTAGAAAATATTCGCTCGAACGAAAATACACGTTCATTAGTGTTCATCACGGGATGGACATCTCGACGTCGAGTGGTCCGTTTTTCTCTCCTCTAGACTAAGCCAGCATTTTGTGTTTCTCGAGTGGCATCTTTCGATCCATACCTAACTACAATTATACATATTCAGAATAGTTTTTAAGCGTCCTCATGCTCTTCGAACAACAACAATGGCGATCGAACCTTGCGCGGTCTGAATCCATTGAATTCACGCGATTGATTCAGATCCCGTCGAAAATCGGTGATTTTTCGCAGTTACTTCATGTTAACTGACGATCTCGGTTCTTCGGCGATTACTCCTGATAAGGGGGAGTAAGAGTTTTCGGGTTACGTGGACGATGTTCGCGTCGCGGTGAGCGGTTTCTCGTCCTGCTAGGACGGCGGTTGTCGCTGTTGTTGTTGTTGTTGTTGTTGCTGTCGATTACTGCCTCGATGACGGTAGCTGGAAGAATGCAGCTGGCGATAGACTGGCTGACTCGGTGGCTGCTCCTGCAACGGTTGGTAACCGATGCCGGTCGTGGTCTGTTGCTGGCCGCTCCATGGCTGTAGCTGCTGCTGCTCCGTGCCTTGTTGTAGCTGGTAAGACAATGACTGACCACGTCGTTCCTGCAGGAGCAGCTGGTGAGCGGCCTGGTCCATCTCCTCGCGCGTCATGTCCAGCGCTTCCTGCATCTCGCGTGACGTGTATCGTACGAAATCCGGGTCACAAAATTTGCCCAAACCTTGCTCCACTAGGACCTGAAACAACACAGCGTGGATATTATTAAAAAAACGGTTTATTATTTTTACATTTTAATTATTTTAATTATTTATTATTTTTACATTTTAAATTAGCCCTTTCTAAGTTACTCTTTATTTTGAAACTTACCCGACCGACCAGGCTCTCTGCGCTCCCAATGACCTCGAAGTTCGGCTTCCGGTCCGCGGGACTGCCAGGCATACTGTGGGACAGGCGCTCTGCGCCGACGCTTCCGTTACTCTCTGTTGCCCAGGAAACTGACGAACGAGGAGAGGCGTCAGAGTGTTAGCTCGAATCAGTCATGCCCTGCCTCCTTATCGCTTTCGATTTGCTTTTGCCGAAGTCTTTTGCGTTAGCGAGCATAGCGTACACAAACTGGTTTAGTGACATACGAGTGCTTTTCTCAAGCTTCACGAAATTACTGGTGTTAGGTGTATAAGTCGAATTGCAGTTAACAATAAAGCATAAAGATAACAAGGTTATTAGAATGTTAGTTCGAAAGCGCGTGCTTCGAGCAGCGGTTGACCACCTGAGCAACACTTTGCTTCATATCCACGTCTCTCTTCGTATGTTCTTTGTGTCGATCTCTCTTAAGAGATTTAATTGTGCAGGGATTTAAATAAAAAATGATTGTACCTTATACATCAAATTGCCTAATTTTGTAAATAGATTTTTACATGTCAAGTTTATTCGATTTTCATTTGATGAATAATTTTAACTGCTTCAATTACCTTACATTAAAGCAAATTTTGAGTATTAAATTTATTCTTTGATTAGGAATAAAATAATATATAATAATTCTGTGCCTTGAGGAAAACTAAAAATTCTAAAAATTATCAAGAATTGCAGAAAAAATTGAAGCAGGAATATATAATTTAAAAAAATGAATTTAATGAAATCCTAAACATAACGAAATAAAAAATTGATTGTTTTAAGTGCATTGATGTATTTCATTGACACCAATCCTTTGCGATCGATAGTTTTTAGATATCAAATTCAACTTTTACTCTGATTTTGCCCAAATATTATCTAACATGATAAAACCTATTATTACACAATCATTTGGACAGATAAGAGATAAAACATATCATGTATAACATGTTATCGAATAATACATTATGATAAGACATAATTTGTAAATCACTTCGATTGTTTGGAAAAATAATGATCTGCAGTATAGATATACGATCGCAAAGGATTCATTCGCGTGCTTTAGTCACCTCTGCCGTGGTAGGACGACGCTCGGTGTGACAAGCAGGAGGCGCAGACGCGCCATTGTCGCGAGTCGACATCGGCGAGGAAGCCGGCAACGGCGATCGCCTGGTTCTGTGCCATTTTAAGGCCATTGGCGACGGTACGCGTGCCGGAGCTCGAAGACGTAGCAACACCGGTCGCGGATCCTGCCGGTTGGCTTGCCGTTGTGACGGCTTCAGCGGCTGCATCCCGCGACCGGAAACTCGCCGGAGCCGACTTGCCACCGGCAGTCGCAGCATCACGACGGGCCTTGGCCCGACGCTTCGACGACCGGCCGCCCAGCACGGTGACATGGGGTTTTCCTATCGTGCCCCGCGCTACGCCACCCTCCGAGTGCGGGTTCCACCTGCCGGAATCGCTCGATCCGGAAGTGTCCTCATCGTCACAGTCATCTAGGGCTGCGTGCGAGGACACGGGGACGTTTTATCAATAGACAAGCTTAATCGCGCTTATTTTTCGCAAGTCAGTCCTTGTTGGACGCGATAAAATTTGTTGAATGAAGTTAAAGAAGCTAGGATAAAAGCTAGAACGTATGTGTACCAAAATAATTTGATATACTGCCAATTTGGTTTAGTCAATTATTCACTACATATTTACCATATTTCATCTTTCTATAATTTTGGATTCGATTATTTTTGTGTGATGCTAATCACTAATAGTATTTTTCAATTTTTTCATGATTTGTTTTATCTATGAGTAATTATATTAAATATCTGAAAGATTTTGGTTTTATTAGATAAGCGAAATAAATTATAGCGAAGTAAATTAATTAATTGGAGAGTGAGACCAAGAGGTAATCTCAGTAATCTCCTGGCGAACGCCAACGACAAGATAGTCTTTGCGATCGAAACTAGCGTTCCCGTACCGTGATTGCTCCAGGCTGCGCAATCGACGCAGCAGCCCCGCGACGCGTAGGTATAATAACAATTCGTCCCGTTTGACGAGGAAGCGGGGCTTGAGCTCGTCGCGGTGGTCGAGGTGTTCGCGCTCGTGGTGCACGACGCGGTGATCGTCGTCGTCGCGACGCTCGACCCGCTCGTCGTGCCGGTCGCCGCGGATGCTGCTGCGGTGGCTGTCGTCGCTGCCGTTGCTGCCATTGCAGCGACGGGGGTGTGCACAGCAGTGCCGGTGCTCGGAGTGCCGGTGGACGACGGTGGGTTCCGTCGTGGCGGAGGCGTGGGTGGCGTCAACTGCCGCTCGATTCCGTCCTGAAGACTGCACGAGCGTGCACACGCACACGCAGGGTAGGACGGCGAAGAAAGAAAAGAAAAGCGTAACAGCCGTTCTTAGTACGTTAATGCGTGTATGCATGGCAGATGCACCTCCGAAAACCTCGCGCATTTTACTTAAAATAAACCTTGAAACTCTTGAAAACTTGAAATGAAAATTTCCCGCTGGGGAGAACATAATCATTAGATATCATAACAAATTTTTTTATTTGAGATGATATGTAACGGTTATCTGTCTAAAAAGAGGAAGAAGTTTTTCCTCTCTTTTCCATTTTAGATCTTTCATTTGTTTATTTCATTTTCTGCAATAAATTTATTCTTAAGAAGAAACATACTGCGATTTGTCATTTAATTAAATAATTGAAGATAATTTAAGACATCGAAAGATGATATTTAGAAAGAAATTAATTATATTTTTGTGAGTCGGTCTAAGCTATATTTTTATCGAAGTATTTGGAGGTGTTCAACAAGCTTTCTCGTCACTGTAAGTATAGTGATAATCTACAATTAGTAGTAGTAGTAGTAGTAGTACATTAGTAGTACAAACAACATGCCATCAGCCAGACATAAATTACCACGCGCGGAATCCACAAACGCATTCTCCTTGCATTTTAAAATACATATACGACCTGCGTCTGATTATCCTCGCAAATCGATTCCCGTTTAACTGCTTTTTACATGAATATCATTTCCTGTGAAAACGTTGAACAGGATTCTAGAGGCGTGATTAGTGAAAGACACATGCAACCGCGCAGAGCAAGCAATGCGAATCAACAGTAAAAAAGATGGAAAGCCAACTACTGATTGCCCTAACTTTTCTTACCATATTCGTCCCTATTAGGATGAAGATAGTTACCGCTACCCGATCCACTGAAACGGTACGACAGTAAACAGAAAAGCGAAAGGGATAATGAGAGATGATACGAATCGACACTCTCTAAGAGACGAAACAATGTATTGCAAGGGAAAATTTAGCTAAAAGTCACATTAAAATATCGAAGATTCAAATACCATGGTCATATAATGATAAATCGCATCTTCCGCGATTTTTTAATTGTTCTATACATTTTCGTGTGCGTGTAACAAAAAAATAATCAAATAAAAGTGACGTAGCGTTCTTCCTCGACTATATGAATTTAAGAAATTAGTTTGTGTGGTGTAATGAGCCAATTAAAAAAATCAAATGAGCGTCCTGCATGCTGTGGGTATATCGAGAGAAAAAGAGAAAATGATTTTAGGAAATAATAACTATCGATTACACACGGACGAGACATGATAGTCTAACAGGAACAGGACACTCATCGCAGTTTATCGCTCGCTCTGTACGCGTTCTGTACTTACTCGATCACTTTGTAAGATGTCTGTTGGGCAGGATTGCTGAAGGCAGCGAGTGGTCTCAGAGGGATATTCTCTTCGACACCCGTCAATCGCAGATCGGTTCCCATTTGGTTCATTGCGCCATCGCTTAGACCACTGTACAATCATTTTTTTTTACATTTTTTAAATATAAGTAATTAATAATTAATATTATATAATTAAATATATAACTAATTAATTAATACAGTTGAGCTAGCACAATTTTATAAATTAATTTAATATTTTCTTGTCAAGGGCTCGAGCAAATATAAAATTTTAAAGCTCTAGAACGTTCATTTTGAACATTTATAATAAGAAATTTTGCAAATGGCTAAAAAACTAAATAACGGATAAAAACATTCAGAAATGTTAAGAGAAGTTAGTTCTTATTTTTCTGATGCATAATAATTTGTATAAAAAAATATTTACCCCGCTATATTTGGCACAATTTGGTGAGCGATTTGTTTGGTGACATCCGCGACGGCGGTCCTCCGTAACGAGGCATACGGTAGAAAATCTATAGAATTGGTCGGGGAAGCCTGTAAGAAAGTTTTCGATTAGAACACAATCGACAGGAGAGAATTCTACGTTAAAACGTCACGTACCTTCGCAACAGTGGAGTTGACCTTTAGTGATTTCGCCCTATGGAAGCTGTGGTGTCCTTTTCGCATGCTGGACCACACGCTACCAAAGAGCGAGTGGTTTCTCTGAAAATATTAATAATTGCATAATATGCTATTGTAGAAATTACAATATTATTAACAATTATTATTTACATTTTTGGAATAAGATATAATATAACGATCGCTGATCTTACCCTGTGCATAGGTTCCGGATTGTCGTCGAGGAGTTCTTCTAAATTACCGGAAATAGCACGTTTTAATTCGGGGCCAGCTTCGTGTAACGTTCTCAATCCAGCCTTTTAAAATATATATAATATGAATATCCAAGTATATGATCCCCTAAGTTATTAAGTTTTCATATTTTCTCTCTTAAACTTAAAAAAACTCACTTGAAGGGTTACAGTGTTGTGACAATCTCTGTCACCGTCCTTCATTTCCTGTTCCTTACGTTTCTTGAATCGACGGAAATAGTCTTGGATGAGGAAGGTCGCATAAAACTTACCAACCGTCACCTCGTCGTCCACTGGAAAAATCGATTCGAAGTGTAAATTTAATTTCGTGAAGGAAAATAAATTTTACGATAGAAGAACGCTTACCTCCGGGCGGTGGTACGACTTGATCTAAAAGCTCCGGACTAGTTCTCTTCCAGATCTTCTTGATCACTGCCCTGAGTTCGGCATTCGCGTCATCAATGTTGCCTTCTGTCTTGATTTTCAGCGATGTTCTTACGACGGCAAACAAAGTCGCGTTGAACAATACGGTGCCGTCGCTGTTCAGCGGCATGTTCATCGAAACGAGTCTCTGAATTTTTAATTCCGATATTAAAAACGATTCTATTAATTTAAATTCTATCTTAGATTACGCAACAATTCTCTTTATTTATTTGTTAAATACGTGATAATAGTTTTTTAATTTTTTAGTTAATAGTTATTAAATATATTTCTCTGAAATTAGAATCTGTCAAAAGTCATAATATATCGACTACAGGAAAAAATAAAGTAATGAATATAGAATAAAAAGACACCAAACCATTTGTAGGAAAATAATAATTTCTTGTATTAATATGAAGTAAAGATAGATATCGTAGAAATCTGTAGATCTATAATTATAATATCATTAGAATCATTTACTAACCTTGCAAGCTACTCTATGAGGACACAACTTTCCGAAACCCAAGGGCGGCGATATTTTCCTTAATAACGTTACCACATCAAGATGTTTAATGCGCCCTTTGGCATCGGGATCATACTCGGACCACAGGCGAATAAACTCGTCTAAGTGGTGCGGCCCGAGAATCGACCAATCTCTCGTCAAGTAGTCGAAGTTGTCCATGATAACGGCGACGAAGAGATTGATTATCTGTTTTCCGCGAGAAACACATATTAAATTTAGGAGATCTAGCAAAGATCTAAATAATAAACTAAAAATAATGCAAGATAATTAGAACGAGATGCACTTACAAGAAATGAACAGAGCACATAGAAAGATATGAAGTAAGGAAATGCAATGTCCGACCCGCAACTGTCCTTTTCGGTTTCATCGCTGTTACTGTCGCATTTAACGACGTCCTTTTGCGACGAACAAGCCATCATTATTTCTTGCCATGCCTCACCTATAGTCACAAACATTCGAGCAATCATGATTTTTTTTCAATGGTATTATTTTCGACGGCTAATTATACAATACTTTACGATTACATATTTTAATTATCAAAAGTTTTATTGAGAAAATTGCATATCGATTTTTGCTCAGCAAAGCAAAAATTAATTCTAAAATTTCATTAATCATTGCAATCAATCGTAACATTTTTATTTTTCAATATGAAATATTTTAAGCCAAAATAAAATGTACCTGTCGCCGATCTAAACAGAACCAACACAGCTTGTGGGAAAGACTGAAAATTATTATTACGATTTATCGAAGTCTCATCATCTATTGCAATCTTTCCGAAAACCTGAAAAAAGCATTCATTTGAATCACCGTTATATATGTGCTTCAAATGTGTGTTTTTCTATTGATCGGTGCTTACCTGCATGCCTATCACAGCGTAAATGAAAAAGAGCATTATAATGAGAAGAGCGACATAGGGCAGAGCTTGAAAGGATTTGATAAATGTCCATAAAAGTGTTCGAATGCCTTCTCCTCTGCTTAGTAGTTTAACCAATCTCATCACACGAAACAGTCTGAAGAAATTGATGGAAAAGGAAGGGGATGACTTTGGCTGCAAGGATGACAAAATGGTTTAGTGACAGTTTTACTTCCGCCTCTTAAATATAATCGTGAATATTGCCTTGGGTGCTCGATCAAAGTCGAACGCAACGGATACTCACGTTAACTTCTGAAGAAACGATATCGACGAAACTTCCGAGAACGATAATAAAGTCGAATATGTTCCACGGATCACTGAAGTAATTCTGCAAATTAATAACGAGCTCGTTTGAGTGAGCATAATTAACGCTGGTATAAAATAAAATTAAAAATGAGACAGATATAAAATGTAAGAAACTGTATAAGATTACACATAGATGTGAGCCTGCACCTTAAATCGAAATGCGGCTAACTTGAACACAAACTCGAGAGCGAAAACGGCTGTGAAGATCATGTTGAGAACGTCCAGGACTTCCGTGTAGACCTGCGGTTGGCGATAAAATTTCATCGCGAGCGTCACGGTATTGATCATAATTAGTATGAATATCGTGTACTCGAACGGTTGGGAGGTGACAAACCACCAGACTTTGTACTGTATTCGATGCTTCGGTATGTATCGGCGTACTGGTTTAGCTTTCAGCGCGAACTCGATGCAATTTCTCTGCAGAAAGAAGCGACTATTAACTCTTCATGATGTCACAATGGGATCCTCGCGTGATCCCTGAAATATCTTAGTTCTAAACATTTTATTGCCAAAGAAAATTACAATAAAGGAAGAGTATATAGTGATACTCTATTTCCATTATTTTTACTTCCATTATTTTTATTATTTTTTAATTTTGATACGAAGATTGTATCACATCTTGTTTCTACAAATTGCAATTTAATATATTTCGAAGTGTTTGTATTTTAGAGTTTATTGAAAATGAGAATGTTTTTAGAATCATGCATGATCGCGCAGTATAGTGCCAATTTTAATATAATTAAACTATTAATTAAATACTCGCGATTTACCTGATTTTTATCGAGCTCGCAGTTTTTGTACTCTTGCTCACCCTCATTCTGAAAGGTGACAATAACGAAACCGACGAAGATGTTCACCATGAAGAACGCGATGATGATGATATAGATTATGTAGTAGGCGGCCACTATCGGCCGAAAATTATGAATTGGTCCATGATCTTCTTTGTTCGAGTCGATCGACCACTCTAATAGTCTATTAGCAGAAAGACGACATTTGATATCTTGCATTTAGAACAGCTTGTATTTATTTAGTATTTCCATTTTTTTTTTAAATATTGTTAATTATGCATTTATCGAGATAATGTGTGAAAGATAAGGTACTTGTCGACATAAAGATTAACAAACTAAAGATCTAAAAAAGAAACAAGAAAAAGAAAGATATAAGAAAACGAATTCTTAATGGGAATTTTGTTGTATCATTGAGATTGCTGTAAAAGCAATGTTTGTATAACCCTTTGTATTGTATTTAATGTATTTAATATCTATATATCTTGATAGAAATCTTGAAATAATCTTTCTTGCGAACACAATGTAAAATATACTTACGATGGCCAACCTTCGAAAGTCGAGACCGTAAAAAGGGTTAACATCGCCTTGGCAACGTTATCAAAATGAAAACGTTGCTGTTTCCACTCTCTGATATTTACGACCGGTCTGTTAATATTACCATCTTCAAATTCCAAATAAGTACCCCTGGAAAGGACAGTTTCTTGCACAGTATTCTGAATGTGTAGTCTTCAAATCTTTTAATTGTCCGTGAATTAATGAGAAACCTCATTACAAACATTTTTTCTTTATTAGATTTAATATATTTTTAAATTGGACTCTTGTCAGCACATTATTATTATATGCTCAAAGTTATTGACAATTTTTAAAGATATTTGTAGTTTCTACGTCGCAATTCTTAGACTTGATTAAGCAATTAAGCAATTAAAATTGAGCTATTTTCTTAAATTATAACATTTAATTTATAAATCGGAAACTTACTGGCACTCGACCTCCGTCATTTTCGATGCATCGGTACAATAGAAAAACTTGCCCTACACAATACAAAAAGTTCATCAATTTCGATCGCCGTTAACGTGTCTATTAATACCGGACTAGAATTTATGCAACATGTTAAAGCTGCGGACGACACACTAGCGTTCTTGAAATTCAGTTTGATGTCATTCACCAGGCTAAACTCTTCGTGCAAATAGTTTAGGTACATACGAGTATCTAAACTATTGTAGTAATTATTTGTTGTTTTATAATCAAATACGAAATATAACTATAAATAGAAACGTGATATAATTACCATATACTCTAATTTAATTGCTATTATGTAATAGTAATGTCGGTTTTGCTACAAGAGAGTCGATATCTTTTGTCACAATTGATCCTTTGCGTAGAATTAAAATCTCAAAGATCGCCAGCATGACGGTTTACACATCAGCTGTGAATCAGCCATTCTTGCGCTAGCATTGTTAGCGGCAGCAACAACGAGACGTGATCGAGCAAAGTAAGAGGGTGTTAACGTGAGACAAAAACGTGGTATGGAAAAGAAGGAACATTCCTCGTTGGCACGTGCATACATATGTACAACAAGGTACGGAACAATACGTCCTCGATGATTCCGCGACCACGTTCATATATAAAAAAGCGTTTCGTTGCACTTAGTGGTACATGGACATTGAGTGCATAAGCACGCTGAGGGAGAGGTGTCGGTGAATGGATTTTTCGCCCCTCCTTTGCCTTAAAACCTGCGTCGCGACCATGTGGACAGAGCGAGACGGTGCAATAATTGCGAGGAACATCCACTCTAGTCTTCCGAATTTTTATGTTCACGCAAATTAATGCATAATATCCGTCCTTGTCACTTATGCGTTTTATTCAGTATCAAAAGAACAATATGCAAAGTTTCACACGTAGTTTTGAGCTAATGATGATGTTACGAAAAGATTTTAATGTTAGAAAAACCAGGTTTAATTTTTATATTTTTCGTTTAACAATTAACATGAAATATGATTGGAATTATATCATAGACTTATAAATATCAGTCACATAACAGTGTAGAGACAATTAATTTTAATTCTAAATAACTTCATCGTTAAATCTTGAAATTCGTAATATAACAATTACAGCAATTATTCATTTGAGGAGATAATGTGTCATTTTCCGAAAGAGATGTTCGGAAATGTAGCGGAGGTGTATTTTCAGCAGGTGCTATTATTGCATCTTGACGGCTTAAAGAGCTGCGATCTATATAGACGTGCGTGCCTGTAATGCTCTCAATGATGAATCATCATCATCATTATGTTTATGTGACCGCTCTATTATCCGTCGACATGGCGCGCTCGCGTAGGTTCGGACATGGGAAAAAAGCACGAACAATGGGCCACCGTGACGCGCCAAATTGTACTAATTGCCACCTATACGTAACATGAGCTGGTGCGGGCCAAAATAATGAAACAGATTGAAACAACAACGCAGCCCGTCCATCTCCACTGACAGCAACGTGTAGCTGACGATTTTGTGATCGCCCTCCCTCCCTTCTTCCCTGCCTCCTTCCTCCTTTTTGTAATCCATAATTGCTTGCAAGTAAAAAAGCACAGGCGTCGTACGTGTCGCGGCTCGTGCAGAAGCAGCACTATCATCATATTCGCGACATATATATAGTATATTTTCTATTCTCCTATCTCGTTATTTTAACATTAATTTCTCTTCTTCTACGTCATATCTCCTGATTCAGATATTGTGCTTCATATATCTTATTTTGCATACGTTTTACGTTGATAAAAAGTGTCTGTACGTGAATATTTATATAAAAACGTTCTTCTGTGCGGCTTATAGAATAGACGATCATTATAAGCGACGTTAAAAGCTTCATCGAACATCGTCTAGCAACGCTTACGTTGCTTGAAAAAACGCCAACAAATTTAATTCACTTCCATTTAATTACCCTCTTTCTCTTTAATTCTCTTTAACAAAGAGACGATAAAATTGAAAATAGATTCGTGAAATATTCACAAATAATTATTATGAATATATGCTAATTAATATCAACATGTGCGTTTCGTTTAATATCAACAACAATGTTCCATTTCGTAAATTTATCATCTTCCTAAGGAATCATATTTAGCTAGCTACTCTCACATATGTCAGAGACATATCTAGAATGGATAATTATTATAATACGAGAAATACGCAATTTTTTTATGCATGGTTATTTTGAAGTTTAATAGGTGAAACAATCTCTCGAAACAAGCACGTATATTTGTCTCGCAGATTTTTATAATTAGCAAAATATTACAAAGAGAATCAAATCGATTCCAGACAATTGTGATATGTCCCTTGTCAAGTTGAGCTACCGCGTATACTCGCAAGATAGACAGGAATGTGAAAGTTCCGACTTGTAAATCCGATTATCACTGCAATCATCTTCCTCGCTTCATATCAAAGTGACCGTTCGCGCACCTTGGCATCCGAAAAAAAAAATTATCCGAAGTCCCATGCAACACGTTGGGCGAACCGTAACCACGAGCTTTAGTCCCTGTTAAATATCTTTCTTTTGGCGATTACATCATCGTGATGCAAACAGACTTATCTGCCACATTAATAAGCGCTATTTCGGGAAGCAGAATGATAGTATTTCGTTCGTCGTGCATCGCATTTAATCAAAACTCGAACTTTCAACAGTTTGCAATTTCGTGAAAGCGGAGCGATATCAATTTAAAACAACGCTCGCGAGAAATCGTACGTCTACAGCATCACGAATCTCATTCTGCTTCCGTTGCGTGAATATGAATGTATGTAGCAAAGTCGACAGAGTCTTGTACAAAATATACGGAAGTACATCGGAAATTTCTGCGTATACATCTAAGGAGAGCTACCTGCTAATGCGTCTCGAGTTCCGATCGTGTGAGTAACTTCAGTGCTATTTCATACTTTGTGACTATGAAACACAACGTTGTGAACATCTGTGTGACCTCTCTACGGTTGCTCGAACAATCTTTCATCTAAGCCCTAAGTTCAGTCTCTATTCTTCCTCGTGGAATCGTGTGAGTCGTGGAGAAAACTGGTGTCTAGTCGTAACAAAGCGAGACGATTATCCACTTTCACAATAGCGTAAAAAAGTCATCATTTAAATCAGCTTTCAAGCGAAAGAGATCGAAATTGTTTCAAAACTGTGAAGTTATTTTCAACAATTTTTATGAAGATGTGTTATAAATATTAATAAAAATAAATATTTCAATATTTTTTATCAATCAGAAACTCAAGATAAATTAGTGTTTAAGGTAATTTGTTGATAGCGAAGAATCTTCATTAATGATAAATCCATTTTCAGTTATTAATAATGCAATTTAATTACCATAATTTAATTGATGTCATTTTATCATGTATCAGTGCCGCTACACTAAAGTTCGTCTCGTTCTGACACGACATCACGTGTAACTCGTGGTTTCGGTGCACGTGGACGGCCAGCATGCACTACGACTAAAGCTTCATTCTCACATACAGCGAAACTGGCATGCCTGGTTAAGAGGGTGTTTTTCTTTAAACGGGGGAAAAGAGGGTACGAAATATGGCGATATATGATATGCGTATTGTTGGTTATGTGACGAATATATATATATATTATATATACACACAAATGTATATATATGTATGTATATATAGTTTGCACGTCGACGTATAATTATACGACAATTTTGCCTGGTTTTTCTTGGTTAAAAGCGTTATTGTTAATAATAGCGTTACCGTGCTCGAGGGTTGTAAAAGAGGAAACGTACAGATATATATATATATATATATATATATATGTATATGTATATATATATATATATATATATATATATATATATATATATATCGGCAGCAACGAGACACACGTGCATACATCCGTGGGGTAATCCGTCATCGTTTCCGTGTCCTTCCGGCCGTCAAAATTGCGCGCAATACTGCGATAATCAGTGATCGACGGCACGATGATCGATAATCAGATAATACTCCTCGTATCGAACAGAGATAATTTTGTAGCAAACGGAACCTTTCGGAAAGGAAGTTTCCCTCGTCGGAACATGTTTATGTAATAACATTCATCACGTTATTGTGTTAGAAGCTTCGCACCGTGTTCGAAGTCGCTTCGATGCTGTAAAATGTCTCGCTGCTGATACGTTCCCTCGTATGGTTTAGGGCAAAATTAAAAATAAAGTGGGAAAGGAGGAGCCTTTTCTCTCGGAACAGACGTAGGCAAACTTTATGAATTTTCATCTTTTCTAAATATCAGAAAGAAAAATATAAAAAATGGTAATGTATAAAATAGATTTTTACTTAAGTCTGATTTTTAAAAAAATTGAGGAAGAGATGGGAATTACAAAATACAGAGTAGACAGATAACTAACTTTCTATCATTTTTTATCTTTTATTTTTTTTATATTATTATTATTTAACAGTTTTTTTGTTTTCATTTTTTCTCTTGAATAATACCACATAATAATCTCTGATTTTAAGTTGATATAATTTATCGTTATTAATATTTCGAATGAAATTATTCAAAAAATGATCAAGCCTATCAATATTCAATATCATAAAAATATTAAATGTCCTAAAAATTTCATTTAAGAGAAAGAATATTTAACTTGTCTTGTATAATTAATTAACGTTTTGCGGTACTACGTGATGATCATTTTCTGTCACTCTCCGTATTTCGTTTAGGAAAATTCGGTCACCGGAGGTGACCTGCCGGAAATTTACCACCGCCGTGAGCGACGGAAGTGAACGTAAGTGCAAGGGGATGGGGCGAGGATAAAAAGAAAATAGAAGAATAAAAGGGAAAGTAGAAAGAAAAATAGAGTGACAGTGAGAAAGAAAGTGGTAACGCAATTTCGTTCGCTTAGTAAGCTTTCTAAGGATGGCAGGATGTCTCTTTACCTTAAACAGCTGTACCCCGATAACAGCGAACATGAACTGTAGGAGATAGGTGACCAACATAATGTTGCCGATCGTTTTAATGGCGACAATCACACACTTCACTACGTACTTTTTCACGTAGCGTTTTCGGTTGCAGGGCGAGCGAGCACAGCGGGGAACACGGGGTGGTGAGAGAGTGAGAGAGAACAAAAAAAAATAGAGTAGCATTAATTTAAGGTAGCCGGGTCATCACTCAGGGGGCTAAGGGGTGGGCGGGAATCTGTGGAGCCGTTCGGATGGTGGAAGTTCTCGCCACGATTTGAATTTTTCTCTCGTTTATATTGTACTTGCTTAATCGTCTCGTTCGCGTTTTCAGTCGCTCGTAGCATTTAGTTTCACTAGCTCGATTTATTTTCTCTCCTGTATGTGTGATATTTGTTTTTATTCTACGAATTTCTTATGCGCGATTTCTCTTACACGACTGATCTCTTCGAAAGTTGCTTCTCTCTGTTTTCTCTCAATTTCCTCGGAGTTCTCCTCTTTCAGAGATCTTCGGCTTCTCTCTCTTTTGTCTTTGGTTTTTTCATCCCTTTTGTTCTCATCGCGTGAACTAAGCCCTCGCCATCCATCCAACCCATCAGTGCTCGATGTTTTTTCTCGACAATGCACCTGTGGGACTTTTGAGTGAGAAAACTTCGGTGTTTCCTCGAAAATTGATTTTATACGCGTGATCAAGCTCGGTTACATTCGTGGATCATGTGGGGTAACGTTCGTTTCTCGATTCATATTTGTCGCTAGTAAATTTGCGGCTGTTATCGTTTTGAATATATATTGTAGATCTCGAAGATTGAAAATTAAAATTGTGAAGCAATCTGAGAAATTCTATGAGGAAGTAAATCCAATAATGCAAACGTCTTAGCAGTATTATATTTATGTTTTGATCAATTAACAACATTTTATATAAATAACTCTAAATTTGTAAATGTAAATTTTTTCGTAAAAGTATATCCTGCATATGAAATATCGTCTTACCACAAATTTTCACTTTAAAATATTCTTTCTTTATTCAAGTAAGCGTTATGTTTTTACATAGAAATTGAATAGGTGGGAAAATGCTATTTTTAATTTTTGGAAATGAAATCATGCGAATCCATTTCTCATGAAAGATTGCGTCGCGAAAAATTAGCAGAAAAAAATTTCCCCTCAGACTCCGGCCGACATCATGTCGAGCATAAGTATCCGCAACGTTTATTGCCTTTTCTCACGCTTGCATAACTACTACATCGCCGCCTCTGGGGCATATTTTCACCCTCTCGCACCCCGTCGAACGAGAACCAGGCACTTGCGAATTAACTCGGGACTAGCTTACGCTTAGCTACTTCTGTGACACCCAATACTGCGTCGCATACTTGTTTGTGTGCGTGTAAAGGAGCATGTGATGGTAGGGCGATCGATACACATGAAACTACGAGCGATATATATATATATATATGTATATGTATGTATAAAGAGAGAGAAATATATATGTACGAGTATATTATAGATAGACAGAGAGATAGATATATATAGATAGGTAGATATAATGTTGGGTTGAATTTGTCTCCGCTTAAGATTAATATGTAGAACAAGCTAATATAAAAAGATAGTCTAGAATTCAACTATTCTACCATCTTCTATGTTACTCTATATCTTCCTTTATCGTACTAATAAGCCGAATTCCACATTCCGATATCATCGTTCAGTTTCGCGAATATTATCTTTCTGCAATATCCTGTCGATTGTATTTACCGAAAGATTATATTCTTTATCGAGCGAAGAACTTTAATATTTCTTACAAAGCATTGATATTCTTGTTCGTGAGTGTTTAAGCTTTGCAGAGAGACTCTGGTTGGAAAATTAATAGTACTTGTAAAGTTTTAAAGTTTCGCAAGAAGAAGCGAGCAAGTTCGATAAAGGATTAACATGAATACATCGCAAAACGATGGTCATAGGAGTGTTTGTGGTATATAGAATTAAATGCAATTAAATTCGATTTACAGCATCTGATTTAACCTGACCGACATTGATTCGCTTAGCCGCTTCCATCGAGCTCGTCTAATAAGCAAATTTACCCAAATTTTCCATTTTTATCGATCTCGATTGTCACAACAGCTAAACATTCTATTTAATATGGAATATAATATAGGTATAAATTCCAAAAATTTTTATTTTACTTTTGATTTTTTAAAATTTAATTTCAGCAATCATGAATTTGAAAATATAGTCAATAGTCAATTGTCTGCGACATTATTCCGTATTTCTCTTTTATCGTTATTTTTATCGTTTTAAAAATGAAATGTCTTACGACACACTCATAGTATTTTATATTCAGAAACGAAATAAAGTCACAAAATAAAATCGGACAATCAAAATCGACAATCTTTAAGCCTATGAAAACGAATGGAGAAGGAAATTGCCGTGATGCTTTCTTTTGCAGCAATTATGGGTCTATGCGCGTGTGTAAGGACCGTTTTTCGTGATCTTTTCCCCTTTCGATTGTCCGATGGCGATATCCCGCGGCAAGTGGAGCTTACGAGAAAACAATGCCCTTTTCCTCTTCTCCTCCACCTTTCTCTCTCATGTTAATATAACAGCACACCACTGCAATGCTTAGCCGGCACATGCAATTTTCAAACATCCTCTACTCAGTCTCAAAATCACGAAATGCATGAGTTTTTTTTAATTTCTTTCTTAATGGATGGGATAGGTGTATCGTAATGTGTAAAGATATAAAAATCATCAAGGAATTATACTCTTGGAGGCCTGCTTGTACCTTGGATAGATATGAGTGTTGTATGTATTTATTTCTAAAGGAGTTATACGTGTGTATTTAGGAAGGCCGGCACCGTTCGAACAACGTTGAAGGATTGTCTTGGATTAAAGTAGCTATATATTTATAAATTCAGATTTCCTTCATTTATGTAGTACGTTGTATAAAGATCTAAATAACTTATATTGTTTTATATATATGAGAAAGAAGGATTTCAGAGAGAAATAAAAATATTTTAGATATTTTTTGAGATGATATATCTAACGTTTTCGTTTTTATTAATTTAATTTGATAGCTTTACCGTGATTTTCAGAGTGCCGATCTGCCTAATAGAGCAGCAAAAAATATTCGTGTTTTCAATATATCACAAACAATTAAATTTACATTATCTCTGTTTATAAAATCAATTAATTTCTTATTTATAAGATCAGATAATTTTTTAAAATAAATATTATGAAATACATATCAAACAATTCTCGACCTGACTGTAAAAAATAATTAACTTCTAGTGGTGTTCTCATTGCTTAAAGAACTTCCGCAAATATTTTATAGAATGTTATTTAAGACATTCGTCACTTTGATTTAAAATTTGCCTTATCCACGTCGTCGAATCAATATCTTTAATAATTTTCTTTTAAAAGAAAAAAAAATCACACGAAGTGTGTGAACTTTAAATCAATTTTTTCCCTTTTCAAAGTTGAAGAAAGTTGAGAAATTAAGCCCAAAACAAAGAATGTTTTATACAGCATTTCACAAAAAAATCTTCAGGAGAAAAGTTTGAATATTTTTTATTCATTATAGATATTCTCGTTTGATGTGAGAAAATGTGTGTGTGGATTTGTATGTGTATCGCATGTGTGACTGTTTCGTATCGTCTGAGCAGCGGTGTAGTCTATTAAGTCTATCAGGAATAGCAAAAAAATATCGTGATGGAAAAAAAGAAAAAAGAGAGAGAAAGAGAGATGTAATATATAAAACAGATATATCGTGTCCAGTTGAGGAAAGTAAAAAACGAAAACCAATGCGAAAGAGCACAGGCATGTTAAGTTTTGTTTGAAGCCGATTTTCTCATTTCTTTTTCATTTACACTCGACTATCCCCGATCTGCTTTTGATCCATCGTCTCATCTCCCTCCTGATCACTCGTCCAATATATGTATACATACACATATATATATATATATATATATATATATATATATATATATATGTGTGTATGTGTGTGTATACATATATTAAATTACATCGGCGTGGCACGATTTACCATGATAAGAGAGCAAATGGAGTAATAAAATCAATTGGAATAATATTAATAATAACCTTTTAACGATGATAAAATTATTGCAAAATCATCAAAATATAACTAGTTAGTAATGGAAAAAATATTAAGATTATAGCTATTAATTTTTCTATAAAAAATCATTATCAATTTTATTCAAGAATTTTTACTTGATCTTGTATACTTATATGTATATATCAAGTTTTATCTCAACAAATTATATATGAACTATTTATTGCTACTATTTTTTTTATTTTTTATTTTTACTATGCATGTATAAAATATGTAGCATTTTTTATTATGCTGTCTTTTTAAAACGCAGGATAATTTTTGATCATCAAAATACTTCAAGCGACTTAAAATGTAAGTCTTAAATTGAACGTTATTTGGTTCTGAAAGCAGTATATATCAGAAATATATCAAATTAAATGTATTGTATTATGTTGAAGTGACAAAGAAACGGAAGAAAATTTTGTGAAAAATTGTCTTGTATCAATAATAAAATTTCTGTCTTTCTTTTAGCTCTCTAAATGAAATCGTATACATTCACATATTCAAAAAATCGCAATACAAAGTACAATATTTCTCGAATTACTATTATTTTGTGGATAATTATTTGACGAAAATTTGTTTATATTTGTTTTTCTTTTCTTTTTTTTAATTTTTCACGAAATAACAACAATTTTTCCTCGCTAAAACTATCGCTAAATGGTATCAGTAATTCAATTTTAATGTATTGCAGTTTCTGAAAATTTCATTCAATGTTCGAAACAACATGCATATACATTATACACAAATAATTTTATTACGATTTAAGATTGTAGGATCATGCTATATCGCCAAGGAAATAGATTATATTTTTCATAGTTAAACATTGATATGGAATTGCTGAGAGAACTGCTTTCACACCAAACTCGAGAGAAAGAAAACGAGAAGAGAAAAAGAGAGAGAGATGCGTTATTTCTATTATATTTAAACATAGTATTAGAATATGTAAATAATCTGGTTGACTCGATGGAGCATGTCGGATAAATTTTAAATAAAATTCACTCGCACGTTTGTCTAAAGCTTTAAAGTACTCAACCCGGCTATTTATACTTGATATAAGAAAATAAAATTTAACCAAAATTTAAATTTAACTCATGGCAAAATTAATTTATAATCAAGAGGAATTTTATCGCATACGCGATATGTACACTTTCCATCAATAAAAATTAATTCTCTTTCTTACGTCACACTTAAAACATTTCCTAAGACACAATTTCAAACGAGCTTCGATTTAAATCTTTACAAATATATTATCTAAAGAAGTAACATAATATAATGATAAAATGAATAATCCAAGTTCGGTGTGAGCTACGTCGATGTAATCGATTTATTATTGAATAATAAAAGTGAATAATGAAAACGGTCAAGTTGGCCTTCAGCAAATGGGGCGTTTTGACATAAAAGATCTTATATACAGTGGGAATGAAGAACACAATCACATCCCAATGAGAGGTTTCGGGGAAAGTGTCGAAACAAGAAACCCAATTATGAATAAGTTAAACGCAAAAGACAGCTTGTTTTACAGGGAGGTACCCAAAGGTGCATCTGTCAGAGAAAATAACATTTGCCTCGTGCTCGGACCCCTCGACGATTATTTTCCACATGTCGTACGGGCGTGTATCGACTGTTGTTGATGTCAAAGATTGAAACATAGACGTTCTCCTAATTGGACGATGCGTTCGTTAATTCCGCAACTTCGTTTCGCTTTATTCACGCGAACCAGCAATCCATATCGATATTGTAGTAGCAAAGTAAATTTTTTTACGAAAGCTTTCTGCGACAATCATTGAGATAAAAACTTATTCCAAGTATATTCACACATATTGAGTGCACAAAACGGTGATAAAAATCTCATGCGTGTGTTTAAAAATTTGTGATAAAAATCTGCAAAATCCAAAGAGCGATGCAGGGATTTGATATGGCAAACACATAATTATTGATGATGAAAAAATTTAATCTAATTGTAAAGTGAAAGTTTGAACACATATATAGTCAATCTTGATTGATATTATTTTGAGAAACAAGAAAATTCTTTCTACTCGCGTTTTCCCATAATTTCGAAAAAGTTTTGCAAATTTACTCACGTCTAAATTAATCGCGATCTTTAAATCTTTAAAACGACTGCGTGTTTTTTTACAACAAAGCGGAAATAATCGTCGAAGAAGCTGCCGAGGTGTCGGACAAAGGCGTACTAAGGTAGACAGTAGTCGTAGTAATAGTAATGAATTTGGTGATGATGACTTAAATTTCTGACTGGTTGCATTAAGAAATGTGTGGACAAACGAATGAACAAATGCTGAAAACGAATCTTGAAAGAGAGAGAGAAAGAGAGAAAAAGAGAGGGTGGATTTGAGGCTGAGATTTTAAAGGGGGTTTTTTAAGGTGTTCGTGGGGTGTGTCGAAGGTAATATATTATGTCACTCTAGTGTATATTATAAAAGGTTCGGGTTTTTGTCGGGGTTCGTATCGATATCGGGGCCCGATAATCCTACCTTAAAGAGCTGTACGCCAATGACGGCGAACACGAACTGCAGGAGGCTGGTGACGAGGACTATGTTTCCGATAGTCTTTACCGCTACGATGACGCACTGTACTACGTGCTGGGTTCACAATATTAATCACAATATATATTCGCCCTTCGTGAAAGAGAGATGGAAATTACGCGTGCCGCGCCGAAATAAAGTTAATGCGTTATTTTGTTTGTAGCGATCTTTAACGCATTTTGTCACCGTTAAATTCGAGTAGCTTTCTCGAATCGCTAAAAGCAGTTTCTTCGTAGAAAGCCAGTATAATCTGGATTTGGTTAAAATTCTAAAAAGATACTCGAGACGAATTTCTTAATACAACTAGAAGTTATGCAATATATAAGAAATCTATGGAGGTATTAATTTCATTAATTTCGTTGCATTAATTTCACACTGACCAAGAAAATATTGACGATTAGTAGTATCTTGTCGATCTCGGTAAATAAATTTTCGTGTAGTAATGATTGTCGCGCGTTAACTTTTGCATAAGAATTCTCGATATATATGTACAGGGATGAAATATTTCATTTCGCCGTTAACATGATTTTTCCGAAGTTAGCTCGGCGCTCTTCCACCATTTGAATAATTGCAATTTTGCGTACACTTGGCGATCAACGTCGAACTAACAAGAGCAACTCTGTAATCTGGCTGACTGTTTGTATATTATGGTATATTATACCTCCGGCGTTATTATAACGTACTAGTAGGGCATATGCTGTGAATTGGGCCGATTTTTGCGGACTTAGAAATAGGTGAGACAAAATGAAAGAGATACCTTTAATCCTTTAGCGCGATTGATGGCACGCAGCGGCCTCAGCACACGAAGCACTCGGAGCACTTTGATGAAAGAAAATGCGCCAGAGCTGCAAGTATACAACAAATAACGGTATCGATATGAAGCAAATCAGATATGACAAGAAAATATCTCTAAAACAATCTTTCAAACTTGTTTTAACAAAACTGCTTCAGAATTGAACAGCACTATTTGCATTCTTTTTGTATAATGAAAAATTGTGTGATTGTAATTAATTAAAAAATTGTAAAGGAGAATAAGAACAATTTTGTCTTTTTACTCTTTTATACAAAACTAAATTAAGTCAAAATATTAATGTAAACAATATTAATATAAAGAACAAGATTATACCTGGCTGGGGACATGGAAACGAGAGAAGCGCAAACGACCAGAAGATCAAGCAGATTAAAAGCCGATCGGCAAAACGCACCCTGGTGGATGATGAAGCCGTATGTGACCATTTTAAGGCAGATTTCGATTGTGAAAACAGCAGTGAAAAAGTAATCAAAGTAGTTTAGTATCTGTAACAAAGCGCACACCAGTTATTTCGTTAGCTATCTTAAACATTTCAATAGTTTTGTTGAGAGAAATTCTGATAAAACGTATATTTTAACGGCTGAAAAATCGATTTGTCTTTTGACGCGATCGATTACCTGATTTCTATCTGACGAGGTGTTCAGTGGATCCTCTGCAGCCAACATGGCGGAGGAAATCATAATGCAAATCAATATTACGTTGCTGAAGTAACTGTGTGTGGAGAACCAATGGCAAAACACACGAAACCTGCGAAACGCGATCGAATTGATTTAGAGCGGCTTCTGCTATATCCAAGAGATAAAAAGATCGGGAAAGTTTGATCGAACTGTTTATGTTTATCTTTTATCTTGGCAAAGCTGAAATAAGTTCTTTAAATAGCTTCTGTACCTATTAGTACTCGAGAAAATAAAGAATGCCGAACCGGCTGGAATCGATTCCTTCTTGGTAGTCATGTTGTACTCGGACATTCTTCGCGGTCTAGCCGTCACTTCCTGTTCGTCATCTGCAAAAGAAATTAGTCTCTTTTCGTGTTTTTACTTTGTCAAATTTGATTTTGAACATCGGAATTTTAAAACAATTAGATGAATCGAGAACGATTGTTTTCAATTATTAATTCCTAAAACACAGGAAAGTCAAATTAACTAACATACCTTGCATTTCTTCTGCCTCACCTTCTTCTTCTTCTTCTTCCTCCACCTCTTCTTCGTCGGACTCAACATTGAGTCGCACTTTATGCGTATTCATATCCTCACTTTTTTCTGACCTACATAATTAGAGATAATTATTTAACGTCTATTACGTTCTAAATTTGCTTTTTTAAAATAGGTATCTTTCGGCCTCACCGGCCTAAATTCTTTAGAAATGTATGGAAAAGTGTTCGTTTAAATAAAAGACATTGTATTTTTTCAATCCTTCCAGGAGGAAGAAGATAAAGTTCTTCAATTATCTTTAAGAGATGTTACTTGATAAATAAAGAAATTAAATAATAATTGACGGTTCTAAGTTTTAATGAATTTAGTCTGAGCATAAAAAATATAATTGAAGTGCATTGTAAAAGTATATCACGGTGTCTTTAGTTCTGCTGCGTATTCTTAATTCTTGATCCGTGATTATCGATTCTTGCGAATCCCCTCGAGCTTTACAGATTATAATAACATTACATAAACAGGAGTGTGTAATAATGCTCTCCAATCTCGTTAATGTAATAACGCACGTTGTTATATTACAAATTCCACTTCGAGGGTCATGAGAGAGGGCTTACGTTTCGGTATCAAGTGCAGCTTCGTAGTCCTCCATTGTCTCATTAGGATCGTGTTCGAGATCTGTGCCAGCGCCCTCGTCCTCCCCTCCTTCGCCACCGTCATCGCCAGCTTCACCACTGACCTCGTCCCTTGCCGGTGAACCGCTGCGAGATTTATTTTTTTCTGCCTATAGGATAGAGAGGAGGATAGTTATCTGCCGAGTGATTTGATCAAATACAACAGTTGGTTGCGTAACCAGTAGCAACGATCTCCTACAAAAAATATCTCGATGAAATGTAAAAAAAAATCTTTGGAGATAGAATAATATTTATTGAAAAAAGATGAATACAATATTACTTTAATATAATATATGTTTTATTTATCAATGAAATTTAATTATGATTTCAATGATCTCTGATTTCCAACACAATATAGAATTCGTTATGATTACCAAAAAATAATCTGAATTAATTAAAGAATTTATCGAAGAACTACATTGAAGTTTATGTTAAATAATATTTTTGTTTCTCGGACTAATTAAATTCTGTAGCTAATATATGTATGTTTTCCGACAATTAATATAATTATTGTACAAAGCTCTTTCCCTATGAGCCGATATTGCACGTGTTCGCAAATATTAACGTACATCAATACATATACAAATATTTGATTTATTGTTGTTGTAGTATTGTCAAATTCCTGAGTCAATTATATCTCGTTAATATCCCTGTGCAAAATTTGTCCGTTGTTTATGAGGAAACGTGAGGAAGTCGTCAATGTTACTTTCTACACGTCGTAAAATCGAAAGACAAACGCGATATAAATAAATATTGGCAGTAAAAAGTTCCATACGAGAAAGAGCAATAAACCTTATTTATTACCACGATCTGATTGTGGCTCAAAAGTGCAGCTCGTGTTGTAGTAAACAATAACATCTGTATACTCGATTTAAACATCAATTCCATACGTCTCAAGAACGTTAAGAGAAATAATATATTTCTGTATGTATGACAATTATACAAAAGAATAGATATAAATTTTTGATACGTAAAAATTAGAAGAGTACTAAATACGTAGGAATTGCATATTAGATAAGTGAGATGTATAACGCATTAAGAATTTATGAATGCAACGAGGTATGCATCGTATATTAAAGAACGCATGCTTGATACTTCACGCGATCATAATTTTTGTCGCACAATCAACATGTTTTTCCCCACGTTGTTTGGTCGTTATCTACAAGTATGATTAATCAGCTTTCGAACTTTGCCACTGCGGTTTTAAACTACCTTACGAGTAAAATTACGTTGCTCGCGTCACATAACTTCGTGAATTGCAACGGCTGCACATTCGATGAAGGAAGTCCGACACTGGCAATTCTCTGGTCTCCGTAATACGCTCGTATTAATTTGACTAGTTCCATGTCAATTTAGATCAATTAGTTTAGAATAAAATTAGAACTTGACATTGATGAAATTACCAGTCAAAAAATAAATAGGACACTTTGTTTGACATCATTAAACATCTGTTATTATAAAATATTGTTTCTCGATTGAATTAACATCATTAGGACGATCAATTTCACATAAAAAAATCATGATCAGACCGAGAAAGAATATTATAATATTATACAACAACCCTTTTTATCGCTCTCTTTATACGCAGAGCGTTAAACGCGACACTCATTTACTCTCACTCAGAATAGGCGACGTCTTGTCGTCGTCGGCCTTCAGAATCATTCGAGCGGGCTCGCATTGTCCGTAATGCACATCGTGATATCCACTTCTCGCAAATGCTTTGCAAGCATGTCTTTACGATGTGATGCTTCTCTCGAGAGACCGAATTAGCCTATCGTTTATGAAAATCCGGAAGAAAAATGACTCGTTCAAGAGTTACGTGATTCTATAGTTCTCGCAGAAAAACGAGAACGTGTACTCATATTTATATATTCCATTTTTTCGTGTCAAGGTCTTTCTTATATCGAGAGACAGCATTTAATTATGTTTCTTCATCAATTTAATGGAAGGATCGAAAAGTGTGTCATTTAATAGAAAAATAAGATGTTATATAAAGAACATTCCAGTATTATACATTGTTGTACAAAAAGTTAGCAAGAATTATTATGAATATAGATTTTTTAAACGGAGAATGGTCTCATTAATGAGAAACGAGTCTTAACTGACAAAATGGAAAGAAGATAATTTTCTTAATATATTATTTCAATACGAATAAGCACGAAAGTGAATTTAACGAAACATATTGTGTGTGTGTGTGTGTGTGTGTGTGTGTGTGCGTGTGTGCATGCGTGTGTGTATGAAATTTACGTTATGTCTGGTCAAAATCGGCAATCTAGTTACATTATGTATCCATTATATATATAATATTTTTTATATATATATAATACAATCAAACTCACCTCTTCCTCGGCCTCCTTTTCGATGGCAGTCAGGGACTCGGCATCAGCGAGATTGTCGACGGCGATAGCCAAGAATACGTTCAAGAGAATATCTGCGTTGCTATCTTCGTCAAGGATCGATTAAAATTTATTAAATCAGACCGAATCGATATTATACTGCGCGAGAAGGGAAGAGATAATTATTTCGTCGTCGTCTTTTCGATAAAGGATACAGTTACCACATATGAAGAGAATAATGAAATAAACACAAGCGAGCACGCCGATACTGGCGACGCCGCCGTAAGCTCGAATTCCGATGTACATCACAGCGTTCCAGTCCTCGCCGGTTAATATCTGGAGATGCAGAAGCCGAGCGTACCACGTTATTTTTAGAAAGAGGAGAAGAAAAATAGAGACGCAAAAATAAGAAATTAAATCAATCTCGGAGTCAAACTTCGTGAAATCAGGAATGCAATTTTGCGAGCGTGATTTTTTTACAGAAGATTGTATTCGAATTTTCTTCTTGAAATGATCAGATACCTGAAATACGGTGAGCAAGCTCTGCCAAAAGCTGTCAAAATTCTGACGTTTCTTTTCCTCGTTGTCACTGAAATTGAACTTTCCACCGAAGACCTATTTAATGGATAAATTTCGAAGAATATATGTAAAGAATATATAAAGGGCATTTGTGCTACATCCGTTATGGACGATGCTTCATTCTGAATCTACCTGCATGCCCAGAAGAGCGAAGATTACGATGAAAAGGAAAAGCAGAAGTAACAGCGAGGCGATCGATTGTATCGAGTTCAGTAAAGAGGCCACTAAATTCGACAGTGATCTCCAATATCTACAAAAAAAAGGATAACTCACATCTTTTATCGCGCATATTACATTTATTTCGCACATTAAAATTTAATTATTTTCTTCAAAAACACTAACGTATCATATCGTATGTACATTATATGATAAATATTAATATTGACATAGTGTCTTGTCAGAGATGCAATCTTGCAGAGTTCGAAATTGATACGGAGATAGTAAATTATGCTTATAAAGAGATTTGGCTGATCGGTACTTACTTCGTTACTTTGAATACCCTGAGCAACCGGACGCAACGGAGTACGGAAACGCCAAGAGGCGGCATTACACGTGTATTTGTAAGTATCATTTCCATGATCGAGCCGATCACGACGAAGCAATCGAATCGATTAAACAATGAGACGAAATAACCCTGCAGAACAAATTATAACATCTGAGATTTAATAGATGCCTTATCTACATTTTTAGGAAAATACTACGTGTCTTTTTGCTTTACGAAATGCTCGCATCTTATTAAAATTAAGAATACGTATCAATAATTATAAATAATAAACATTAAATGAATAATGTTAATTAACAATAATTAACTTTAATTAATAAAATTGATTAATGTTCATTAATTTCATGTAATTTTGAATATCGAGAAGACTCGGGAAATGCAGTCACTCACCTGAAAACCTAAACTGTACATTTTTAACATCATCTCCATGGAGAACAGCACGATGAAAAACATGTTCGTGATTTCTGGTGAAAAAGAAGGGAACTCGCGTTACGAAATGTATTGTTGAAAGCACCGGCACAGTTTATAATTAAAGTAAACAACAAGTCGACATTATTTCCGCGGAGTAGCGATGATATTTACCTTGAAAGTTGTCCAACCAGTGCGGCTGATTGTAGTGCTCCGTGGCGAGAACACCGGTATTCAAGAAGACTAGAACTATGATGAGCCAGTAGAAGACCTGGGACTTCACAGCTTTCCTACAAGCTCTTCGCATCCGCCTGTTCACTCTGCGAATATTCGCATCACAATGCGTTGTATAGTTTAAATTTCACGCTCGCTCATATACACAAACGCTTAAAGAATCTTTGAGCTTGTCAAATAAGTGATGATATGATTTCTATTAACATTTTTTCAATACACATAAAAGTATTTCGGAGAAAGAACTTTCTAAAGTCTATCACTGAGTTTCGTCGAGATATCTGACAATGTTTATCGCGAGAGATTAATTATTTATTAAAATTAAAATGAAACATTAAACAGTTTTAAACCAGAGCAATTTTGGCAATTTTCATTACCTTTCTAAGTCGCGTTTCTTCTTCTTCCAAACAGATTCTTGTTGGATCCCTTCCTCGTCACCCTCCAATTGATCCGTGCTCTCTATTTCGTTTTGCTGCTTAGCTATGTAATATTTAACGTTCAAACTCAGTCAATTAATTAGCAACCTTCAACTAGGGAGGGAAAGTTGTTTCATCACGCGAAATTGAATTTGGTGTGGCAACTTCTCGAATTTAATTTACGCACTCCTATATACATTTGCATAAATACATGATATATAAAACGTGTCGCAATTAGATAAAATTCTCTTGTTTATCCAAAATTATTATATATATAATTATTTTTGCTATATTTCCTCTTTCTCACAACAGTGGAATGTCGCATAAAATTGTTCCAAATTATTTTTAATGAATACACTTATCTCTAGCACTTTTATTTTGGAAAATTTTCTCCTCTTTTGTGCATACGTACTTTTTCCATCTTGCATCTTTGGCTCATCAGTTTCCGGCTCGATGTCTTCGGCTTGCGTTATCCAATCGAGGTAACCCCTGAGATCGTCCTCGATCTGCTGTTTCTCCCTGAGCTTGTGAAAGTCACCACGCGCCTTCGCCTTCTCTCTCTCCTTGGAAAATTCACTGTACGAAAGCGAGACAAGTGCATGTACGGTCGTATCGCGTTGTGATTAGAGATACGGCGCGCGTAATTGGAACATTCAAAGGTAATGAAACGGAAATCGAGACGCTCATGAAAGGGGATCTTCTTTATTCGCTCGCGCTTCTTCGATCTCACTCGAACGAGAACGGTGTAAATACATCTATTCGTATCAGGAAACATCTAGCGAAACACTCTTTCTCCGACGTTCATATTCTCTCTTCTTTTATACAGCAAGTAGAACGAAATCGATCCACATGCCACTAAGGATCTAATTACTCTTAGAAATATTTTTGATGAATACGCATTTTGATAAAAGATTTGATATTATTCCAATACGAATTGTTATATAAGAAATTTTTTATATATTTAAATTTTTATATCAAATTTTATATTTCGTTAAGTTAAATTTTAATTGCGTGATCTCAGCGTTGTTTTTATTCAATTTTTTAAAATTGATTCTCGAGATAATAACAAACATCTAGTTTTGTCGACATTTTGATTTCGAACAGTTTTAGATATGTATTTCAAATGTGCATTTTGCGATGCTTACGATAATAAGATTGTTGGCGCGTTAAGCGGCGGATAAAACGTAAAAAGGGAAGGAAGTTAAATCGCGCTTGTGTGTGTCATGGATACTGTTTTCACACCTCGATTAGTCTCGCATCCTTTACTGATACGCAATGGAGTGTGTGCGTATGTACATGTAGGTATCAACCTAAGAAAGAGATATTTTTATCTCGTTTCCCTCCCTCTTCAAGGATTGCAGAAGTTCGCAAAGATAGATGTCACAAACCGTTTCAGCGGATTAAAGCCTTAAACAATCGCTCAAGGATCACGCAAATTCGAAAGTTTACCTAATATCCTGCTGTATCAATGGTATCGAATTTGTACAATGTAAAGTACATGATATTCAATTATTCTCTCTTATATTTCGTAAGATTTAATTAATCAAACAAGAACTGTAATTCCTTCAGATCTTGATTTATTTTTTCTGTAACGATGGCTGTAGAACAAAAATTTTCTCAACTTACCCGGACAACACACCGAGAATTAGATTCATCACAAAGAAAGCCCCAAGGATGACCATCGAAATGAAGTACGTCCACTGCCACGTATTTCCCATCGCATCCTCGATCTAGAAAAACAATTACGTAAAGATTTAACTTATCGAAAGATTCTGCTTGTTTTCTTTTTTATTATTAAAAATTTGCAGAGTGTGTGTGTATGTAAAAATTTTGCAAAATATATATGGATAAAGTCGCTACTTAATGTGTATTTAAAAAATGACGCTACAAATTTTGAGCTTTGACCTTCTAAATTAGAATCCGAGGATTCTTTCCAGTTTCTTAACAGAGTTATTTAATGTATATAATATGAATTAATACAAAATGTTATAGGAAAGCATAAGCATCCACATGTTTCTTCATTTAATATTTGATTAGATGATTATTATATGAATGATTACGCGTGCAGCAATTTTACATTATAAAGCACTTCCGTCCAGCCCTCCAAGGTGATGCATTGGAAGACCGTGAGCATGGCCAGTCCGAAGTTGTCGAAATTCGTGATACCATAATTAGGACCCTCCCAGAACCGTTCGCTACAGACAAAGTTGGGTCCGATCTTACTGCATTGGTAGCCTCCGGAGCCGCATGGATGGGGCTCCTCCATTATCTCACCTGCGATATAAAAGAGAATCGAATTTTTAATCTCGACGGGATAATAGCAATCACGGATCGTAATAAGGTTGACACTCTGCGTTGAAACTTCTAATTAGCTCGAATCGTCGAACAAACGAGTTTAATATATCATAATAACGCGTTAAAAGGTTACAAATTTTTCTACGTATACTTTATGCAAAGCAAATTGGAGATGTTTCTCTATTACGGCTAACACTAAGACGATTCATCGGCCTTTCTGTCTCGCGCTTCCTCAATATGCACCTAAGTCGATTAAAGGAGTCTATTAAATTCGTTGCTTTGTTAAACTTTAAATTATGTTATGCTGACACCAATAACAAATCGTTTTTGTATATCTTATCAAAATAATAGACATAATTGTTAGCTGATTGACTTCCCTGTTAATAGCACAATACAAGATATAGAAATAAATACAAGATATAGAAATATCGAAAACGCAACTAAAGTACCGATTAATTAATATAAATTAATTTTAATTAGTCAAAGTAATTATTCCAATTGATTAAAATTAACGTTTTGCTTTTCTGCAATATCTTGTATGTCTACATACAAATAATTAAACATAACACACGAATAATAGTATTATAAGTAACACAAATTAATTTTACATAGGTAGAATATATAATTATTCTTAGTTGTTTAATTAAAATTAAACTTTGAGAATTTTCGTATATAGATAGAAAAACTAGAAAGAAGCTAAAGAATTCTAGGTTTACAAGAAAGAAGTTTGGTGAAAGCATTGCGAGGTAAACTCTTCTCTTTTTCGTTGCGTTCTATCTCTCTCTCAAAGTTTTCGTATCGTCCGGGCTCGGCAGCATCCATATGCTATTTTACACATTGCTGTGAGTCAGCTGTTCGTAGCGCGCGCGCGCCTCTCGCGCTAATAATAATTAAACGTTAGTTTCGCGTCCGTGTCTCGGTTGAATCATATCTAAAATAGCCGTCTCAGCGGAAAGTGTGTTTCGAGGTTAAGCCGGGAGTTCCCTTGGAGGTTCTCTCCACAGATTCCCCTCCTTTCCGGTTCCAATGTATCTGATTTTGTTGTTATAATCGTCGAGAAACAACCCTCAGGAATATCTACGTAATAATTCATAGTTTCGCTTCATCAATTTTTTATAGCCACCTAATGGTTGAAGACAAATCTCTTGGTTATATTAAGACCAACATCAAAAGATCTCGATGTAATTTGGATATCATAATTACTTAAAAATTTACTGTAGCCTTATAAATAGGCAATGTTTTTTAACGAAAAAAAGTGATAGTTTATCTTAGTTTATCTTAGAAAAGTTACATGAACTAACTATACACATATGTACATAATATATATCTATTTCTATATGATCATTGTACATGTAGAATTTTTCGAAGCTAAACATTTATTTTAGAAGATAATTTTAGCTTAAATTTTACAGAATTTAACGCAAAGTCATGTTAAATGCAATATAGTTAATTTTAATGATATGTCAATAAATTAATTGCAAAATGCACGTTAGAAATATAGCAAAATTGTTCTCTCAAGAGTTAAACCCCAGAAGGATTCTCATGATATAATAGAAATTTAAGAGCATCGATCCGCGATTGCCATCGTAAGAACGTTGTTGCATCGTCCATTAAATGTTTATCGGAGAAATCCTGAAACACGCACTTACCGGTTATGTTGTGTCGACACGTTTTGTGCATCTTCCCGGAAAACAGCTCGAGGCCGATGATGGCGTAAATGATGATGACGAAGAGAACTAATAAAGCAATGTGCAAAAGTGGTACCATCGCCCTCAAAATGGAATTTAAAACCACTTGAAGACCTGCAAATGAATTTATTTTTATTAATTATGCGCGTCATTTTCATTAATTCTTTAAATAACTATAATATATATTTGTAGGAAAGAACTGTAACTAATACGATTTTATTAACGTCCCATTTGTAAATTGCGTCTACATTTCATTAATTTTTAATACGGTCTCTCTGTTTATTTCATGCGAATGAAATAATTCAACCGCAATAGACATTAATTACATTATTTTGAACGGGAGATCTTACTTGGAACACCGGAAACCAGCCTGAGAGGACGCAGAACACGAAATGCCCTTAAGGCCTTGACGTCGAAACCTTCCTTCATGAGTATCGACAATACCGTACTTATCATTCTGCAAAATGGAATACAAGAAACATGTTTTTATGAAACAGACGGGGATTAATCACTTGACTGACTAAAATGGAGACTTGATAATGAAGGCTGTGAAAGTCATTTTCCTGGAACGTAATTTGTTTCTGAAGAAAAGAGCTTTATGTGCCAAGGCTAATAGCACTATAAAAATTGTATAGCGATATTTACAGGAACATTTACGAGGCATAAAAAGGGGACGGGGGTGTAAAGAAAAATTTTTTCCAACAAGACTCGTTAAAAAAAGGAAAATAGCTTTCTAATATCTTTTGTCCCCGACACGTGCAATCTTTCGTGTCACGCCTTTAAATTACGATGTCGCGCGAACGTTCGACGAGCGTAATCGTAAACGAGCTGAAATGAAGGGTGAACCATCAACCGGAAGAAAACGATCGCGTTGGATGTGAGACAATTTCAAATATTACCGACGGCTACATTTTCCTTGTACATTAGGTTCCATGTCATTTGAATAATGACCTCCACGTAATGGTTGATTCGAGGAGGGAAAATAGAGGTTGTCCCTCTTCCGTAGGACATTAAGATAGATCGATTTGCCGTGTCGTTAACTGAAAATGATAAAGTTATCAGATGGCAATTTAGGTTTACGCGAAATGCTTGCCTACGAAACAGATAGTTATGCCTATTCAGTCCGCCGTAATCTGGGATAGATTTTGCGAACAATCCGCGCACGAAAATAAATTTGTTTGAATCATTAATCGGGAAAACAGCGAGGGGTAGGTCGACATGCTCTGTTTGTCAAACTCTTTGGCGTTTTACACGACGCGTGCGTATACATATATCCGTGCAGCATTCTTTCGTCTCTTTATCCTGTAAAAATCGATCGCACGTAAATGGGATACCATTATTTACGTCTCATACACACGCGCGTCATGTTAGTAATAATTGCATAAAGACGTATCGAGATCCAGTGTCGTATTCAGATAGCTTATATGGTACCGTTCTATTTGTGTGGCAAGGAATGTTGCAATCACATTTAATGATTTGATTATTTTCATTTGCAAAGACCCTTAAAGAGGTCCGTACATTTTTTTTGTGGAATTATTTTTAAGGAAGCGTGTTTCGTAACATTCCGATAAATACCACGCATATGCACTTTAATCGCAAATCCCATGTTGAATTTGCAAAGTACTAATTGCGGTGGAAGTTATCAGTGTCCGACCATGTGAAAAGGGACAAACCTATTAGAGCATTATCGACTAAGCGGTAACTCGTAAAATTTCAATCCCTGACCCGTACGCTGTTATAGCCGGCTGGATTTAATTTACATGTATGAGCCGCGACATTATGTCGACCGATTGGCTACACGTGGTATTATTTTACTGATTTTTCATTTATAGTTTCGTGGTAATTCAGTCAGCAGTTCAGTCATTTCGTCACACCGACCAACACGGGGAAGGAATTTTCGAATAATGTTTCTTTCCTTCCTTCCAACGCCGTCGTCAATTTCTTCGTTCTCGTTCAATTTCTCGCCGTCAATTTCACTTTATTTATGCTTGGCGAAATACATGGACTGACTCGTTCGTGAAGCTCAGCGTTTAAATCAATTTTATTTCCGTAGCTTCAGATACGTTTTTATGAAATAAATACGACATGCAGCTTCCGTGTTTGTCCGCAGCACGAGTTTCACAATTTTTAGTTCGCTTTTTTTTTAAATATATACACGAAAACACAAAAATACAATAAGGCGAAGAATAACTTTGTTTAGGTGCTTCCATTATAATTAATATATAAAGAGCGAATGCAAAACTTTATTATTTATGAGACTTACTTTTAACTCCTATAAATATTAAAACTCTACTGATAAAGAATTTTTTGGCTGCTATGAGAAACACTGTCAATATTTCTTACCACATTTTGTGAAACGGAATTATTCGATATAATATTTATTTATAATTATATTGAAAATATATCTATAGATTTTGGAAGTAACTTGCTCGTCATATTATGCTCAATGTTATATCTGCGATAAGCAAATATCAAACTTGAGTTGTACTACTTGTCGCTATGCCTTAACGTTCATTGAACGTCATCGATAGTGTGTGCACTGGGAAGACATTACCAGGTGCAAACTATCCACCATCTAAGTGATCTATATGATCATCGCGTATTATCGATTACGTTGATACAATTAACTTGCACTCGGTATAGATTAAGCACTATTTTTGTCAACACTCGCCCACCGCTCGTTGAATTTGGGAAAAAGTGAGTCTATTATAAAACGATATCGAGGATATTATTATGATGCTGCAAGGCCGTGATTTTTAAGCAATTTCCCCCGTTTATTATAAAATTCAGGTGGGAAGGTAGATGAATCTAAAATATACGGATGAATCTAAAATGGGGAGAAATGATTGAGCTCTCTCTCCAGAAATATGGCAACGAATAAAAATAAAAATTTGAATAAAAATTTGGTTAACTATATAATTTAACTTGGTTCTAACAGATTCAATCAATAAAGTTTAGTAAAGGTCCAGCCAAGGAAGGCCTAGATCTGCTATAGATAGAAGGGGTAATGTGGGGTTTCAAGGTTAACGTACTCACCCAATCACGACTATCGTGAAATCCAGCAAGTTCCAGCCGTTGCGGAGGTAAGCTCCTGGATGCGCAATGAAGCCGTAAGCTATGATTTTCATCACGCACTCCACCGTAAAAATCACAAGAAAAACGTACTCTATCTTCTCCTGCAACATCAGAGGAAAAATCGCCATGAAAAATATGAAGAGAGATGCACTGATATAGATCGATTGCCTCTAAAAGAGCCTTTGAGAAAAATTACAAATAGAAAGGCCTTCTACGCTGCCGTCTTAGCGTTGGAAAGAGGCCACTTTAATTGATAAGCGTCAAGCGATAAGACACTTTCGCAATTTAGACTCTACAACACGTCGGCTTGGCGTCAACGGAGATGGTAATTAAAGCAAGCGGTGGAGACAAATGGTGTCGGATGCAATTAAAAACGCAGGAGAGCGAGAAGGCAATGTTTCACGCGCACGTACACAGACGTCTTCGTTAAACATTTAAAGCACGAGCATTGCGGTTGCAGTTGGATTACGGCGAGTTACGGCAAGAACGTGATCGCTGTTAACCGCTCAGGAAAAAGGGGTGTTAACATGCACCGATATTTTTTTCAAGGACTTGAACGCAATAATTTTTTTACCAACGAATTGTAACCTGTTGCTCGCTTCTTTCTTCGAAAATTGCTAGCCATTAGGCCGATAGATGATTAGACTACGCTTTAGTAAAATCCACTTTAATAAAACTCAAATTTTGAAATTTTGACTAACTCATATTGAGCATTGAAATTAATTATAATGTCTAACTATACAAAACTGTAACAGTCTGAAACTTGTCTTCATACCTTTTTTTTAAATGATAGATAATCGACTATGCAGGATTGATAAAATTGATAATCGCACGACGCAAAGATTTATTGTAACTATGTTTCATTGAATGGGGCTTATAAAGCAGGGAATGGTATAACAAAATATTGTATGAAGACTGCAATAATATATTTTAATCAGAAATAAAGAAAGTGTGAGACACGTGCATTTTATAAAAAATGAATATAGGATTAATTTTTCGATTTCGATCTCATGACTCATCGACAGTAGTATCAGTAGTAAGTCGTGCAAAAGGGTTAATCGACGCATGACGTTATGGATGCGGCGGGCACAATAAGAACAGTACAGGCCTTGGTGAGAAAAACAGGTGAAACAAAAGGAAGAAGCGGTGAGTTAAAAATAAGGCTGAAGAGCGCTCGCTTGTACATCAGAGATAGGGAAAAAAAACTGTTGCGCGGAGAAGGCACACAGAGGTAGTGGATGTTAAAAGGGAAGTTGAAAGGCGCGAACACGGCCACAGAGAGGACCCTCTGTCTTTCTTTTTTTTCTTCTTTCCCTCCCTGCGCGGTATCCATTAAGTTTAATTTCCGAAATCGATCGATTATTGGCCCGCTGAAATAAACTCGAGGACGCATTATATCGCCGTCCGCCCGTTTTGCTCGCCGATGCGTGACACATGGACACCGTTACATCACTTTGAAGATGCGAAGTAGAATATAAAGTAGTATATGAGAGACCCTTCTGAGAAAGTTTTGAAGGCGATCGCATTGTCTTCTTGTATACTTTATTACTTGTTCCACTGTGAATTTATCTTTTTGGAAACGTGAATTATTTAGTACTTTACAAATTCGAGGGCTTGCCTTTGTTGGATCTCAAGCGTTTACTTCGATATTTTACTCCGATATTTTTTCACGGAAAAGTATATATCATTCGCTATTTTATTGAACTCTAAACTTAATGAAAATAAGGATAACTCATCGTGATTGTATAATTGATAGATTAAATAATTTTTTTTGAAAGAAAGAAAGAAAACGAAATGTTAATGTCAATATCTTCTAATGTTATTTCTTTGTCACTCATTAGTTTCATTTTCTAAAAGGTCTGTTTCCATAAACATAAATTAAATCTCTTTAATTAATTATCTTTAATTAATTATCTTTTCTTCTCGAATCAAACTTTATATTCGCGTATTTTATTAACTTATATATAACTTTAACTTATATATATAGCTTCAAGCTTTCATACACATTCCATTATTACGACAGTATTTTTCATTAAAAAATGCATTGCAGTATATCTGCACTACATGCAATTTTCTCCTTGGCCACACAAGGGTTAATACACATGCTCATATAAGTGAAATATGAGAAGAGCAGGTAGTAATACCAGGAAAGTAGATATTACGCAAGTATACTTGCCGAATAATAGATCTGTCGCTATGATGTTAAATGCCAGGTCGCGTTTGACTAACAAATATTTTATTGCCTGTGAGAGATTAAACTGTTCGATTTGCCCTGTATAATTTCGCTATTCTGCATACAATATGGAGAGAAAGAGAGTGACAAAGAGAAAAACCTAAACCTATATTGCATCCTATATTCCCTTAATTATAATTATTTTATAATCAAATGTTACGATTGATCGACATTGTTTGTTTTATAAAAATTATTATAATTAAAAGATAATGTTTACATGGAACATTGAATACTGCTTTGCATTCTAAGTTGAACATGTGAATTAACACGGACCGAATTACAAAAAAGTTAAATTTTCTTTACTTGAAGAATAATAGATATTCATGAAAATGTTCACATACTCGGGAACTACATATATGCAAATTTCGAATATAGTTTCATAATTTTGTGGCAGTAAAAGATACCGAAGTTGCCAGAGTTTTATTTCGATTGAGTCGAAATAGTTTTGAAAGAAGTAGAGATTGGTCTTAAAATTTTTTGTGACTTTTTGGAGTTTGCGACTGAATTCGAATCTTCTCTCGGTGACATTGTTTTTGGTTTTCCGTTTCTTTGGGGATGCTAAGAGAACGACATTGTAGAAAAAATGCAATGTAAAAATAGATTAATAAAGTCATAATTCTACAAGATCTCAATACGTAAATAGTTGCTTACAAAAATATTCTTAAGAAAAAAATTTGCTATTTAATTATTAAGAATTGGAGTGTCGTATTTTGCATGCAATATCAACCATCTCAAAGTCAGATGTGTATATATCATCCTGTCTTGGCTTACTGAAACTTTGAGTTTTGTTTTTATGTTTTTTATTTGATTATTTTAAAAGTATATTTATTCTCGATCTTAGTATTGTATAAAAACTATTTTAAAAGTTAAATTAACGAGCTTGTACAAATCAATATTTTTACATTTGATAATTAACGAATGTTAAGCTGTCACTATTGATTTTACAGTTTACACAGCTTTCTGCGAATTTCCCGTTGGCCTAATCTCAGCAAAGTTTTTCCTACTGGCATTAATTAGCGCAAAGGATGTTCTTTGAGTGACGCAAAACGAAATCACACCCTTTAGTACGACAACGCGATCCTACTTTAGCACGTGCATAATGTGACGCAAAACTGAATTTCAAGTTGTTATTGAGCAGCCCTCTCTGTGCACACAGATGACTAGGCAATCCTTACGTAAGTTCTGTCGCTGTGCAAACTGCGAATCTCTACGAGTTTTATCTGCGAACGAGTAGTTGCCAAATAACGATAATTAGAAATGATTTTTGAGGTGTCCAAGAGAAGTAACCTCGATTATTTCTCGCGTTAAAACAGTCTACATATGAATTGTATTTTCCGATTATAGTATGCTGAGGCAGTATATACGCCGATATTGAGCAAGATTGAACAATTATTGAACTTTCAGCTCGAATAAGTTTCATGCCACCAACCCGGCATGCCATCTCGAAATCGATAACTCGATAGAGATTCGTGTGGTTCGTTGAACGGAACCGCCACTCTTATTGTTGCAGGAGGCCCTTCGATTTAGACACATATACGCATGCATATACATGTGCATATTACAATCAGTATATATATAAAATTGCTTTATTTCACATTCGGTATAGTCATACAAAGGAATTCCCGGCGGCGCCATTTATAACGAGAAGATTACTATTCGCTCGCGATTATTTTTAGTCTTTTTCGAGATTTCTATTTTTACACATATAGATGCATGTGCGTGCGTGTGTGTGTGTTAAAACGATGCACAATACATAGACATTATTGAACTTGTTCTTATTAAGGAATGTTTTGTTATTCTCGCTAGAGAAGATGATATAATTTTATTTAAATTCCCCTTAGACACTAAATTTAAAAAAAACGAGAGATATTCATGCATATACATAAGTGTTAAATATATTTATGTTAAATACTCACTAAATATTGGTTGGTCAGATTGGAATCACCATAAGGATACGGCGTGTAAACAGCCAGAGCGACGCAGTTCGCAAATATCGTCATAAGGATGAGCCAGTCGAAGGGTCTGCGAAATGATGTTGATAAAATTGAACTAATTAAGGAAAATACAGGGTGATTATTCGGGTGTAAAACCTCTGATACCGTTCCTAATATCAACATCATAAATAAGGGTCCAGGGAATTAGGGTCAGGAGAATCTGGAGAAGATACGTTTAATGTCAAACACATTATTAATGTCAGGCAAATATCATTGATATCGGATGCGATCTCTGAACTTTGATATTTAATTCTCTGTCATCGGAGACCGGCAATTATCCTGCTAATTACAAAAGAAGCATGCGAGAGCAAAAGGATACTTCCACTCGACGATGCTGATGCACATCTTCCTAATAGGATTCGTGAGGGCCAGACAGAAGAGCGCCCGAACGGGTCTGTCGGGTGGCGGCTTACCCCCCCGTCTGACAGGTTTCTTCTGGGCCGATTTGGAGGCAGCGCCGGCGGCCCCAGGATCCGTCTGCGATGGCGGCGGCTGCATGTTCGCCAGCTGCGTCGCATCCGTCGCACCACTGACGTTAAGTTGCTGGCCGGCGTTGGGGGGGGTCGCGATGTAGGGGGTCGCGGAAATCGGCTGGGCCCCCGGCAGCCGAGCAGGTGGGCCCAACGCCGAGCCCCCATCCCCCCCCGCGCTCATCGGTCGCTAGTATCGAGCTCCGTGCTTTCTGTGCTACGACGATGATCACACGTTCTTCTTCTCCGACGACGACGCTCCAGGGATTGGTGCCTAGCCACGCAGATGGCGGCGATCGACGCCGATCGACGCGGTGTCTCAGAGACGCACCACCACGCGCTGCAGCTCGCCGGCATGCTACGGCACTGGGCTACTACGAAGCTCCCTCCGTGACCTGCGATGAAAGGTCGGGGTTCATGAGAGAGGATGATAAAGATGGAAAAAGAGGATGAAAAAGAGAAAGAAAGAGAAAGAGAGAGTACCTCGTAACCGTTAACGGTCGACCGCGAGTGCATCGCGACGAGTATCCTATAAATTGTAATTATTCATGAGCTAACGCTACGATGCATTCACAAACGCGAGCCGATGTGCACTCTCATGAAAGGATTTCCGAAACACATGGCGTAAATACCAACACTTTCGTAATATTTAGTTTTTCGTTCATATTGAAAATAATTTTAGCATTTGAATGTAAGTGGAGGAGGACGAGTTTCGCGAGATCCATTATATTATTTTGTGTCATTTTACAGATCGGCTGTGATAATTATCATTTTAATATTATACATTATAATTATATACGTACGTATATAATTATTATAATAAAGAGAGAAAAAATCAAGAGAGAGAGTAGATCCGCAAAGTCGGTGGTCCCACGCATTCTATCCGGAAAAAGTAAAATATTCCGAGTAATTCGAGAATCCGCTACTCTCAAACGACGCAATTATACCTTTGACGGTACAAATCCGCCAGCGATAGCAGCATGTACAATGTGTTGGGGGTCGTACAGCTTTCGCCCCCTATCCAGGAAGAGTAATGCATAGTGGTGCGAGCTTTTGATTGGGTACAATAAAAAGATAACAGAGCTGCCGAATGAAAAGAACTCGATTATTTCCGGCACAGCCTTCCTAACGATTCCAGTGCTACCTATCATCAACCGCGGTATTCTCTGCAGGAAATCTGGTCATTTATTTCTCTTAATTGTGAGAAACATTATGAGCTGAAAATTTGTTATGCCGTTAATGGAATAATAAGATTAATTCGCCTGTGAAATTCACATAGTTATATCTTCGGTTTTCATATTTCCAAATAATAGAAAGATTATTTCACTCTCGTTCTCTATACACATTTTAGAAATATTTTACATCTCAATTGATTATTTCTTTGAATTGATTAAATTGTAAATTTTGTTTAATTCTTACGATATTGTTGATTATATAATGCAATGGAAAATAAGACATCCACATTAGATAAACATCGCGATAAAAAATTGTGGGACACACTATCTAAAGGCACATTTCCGGGGATATTCATCCTTTTCAAGTTTCTCGGAAACGGTAAATCCTCACGTAAATTGGACGTAGATCACACGCGGTAACACGACAATTACTCGCGATAGAAATCAATAGATAACGTTACTATTGTACTGTAACGTTCGTATTACGATACGAACGGTCGATGTTTCCCCGAGCTTCGTAATCCCGCTATCACGCACAATAAATTGCTCGTAGAGAGGACCGCCGTTGCGGCGAACAATTCCTCGCGACTTAACGAACGCGTTGGCTTTTTGAATAATTTTCTTGCCGCATAAAATTCGCGAAACCCGTATTTAAAAGTCCGCATGACGAATTCGGTCGATCCATCCTGTAAATCCGCGGCTCTCCATCGACCGCATCGCTAATCCACGCTGCCCTTTGAAAGTAAGTTTCGACTGATAAGGTAATTCTGGAGTAGGCGACCATTTCTTTTGAGATAGATGTGACCACATTAAAATATTTATTTAAAGTCCGTGTAAACGACAAATTTTCGAAGCAATGCTTTGACTAAACATTAAACGATAAAAAATAACTACGTATAATAGAAGAAATGTCCAAAAATTTATACATTTTTATACATTTAATTAAATTAAAAATTTACAAGTGTAAATACATTTTATTTACATGTATAGAAATATGAGTATTTATTTTAATTTTCTTTATTAAAATATTTTATTAATGTAGTATATATAATTGTTTATTTAAAAAATTTTTTATATCTTACTTCATCTTTTTTAAATTTTTCTTTTGTTTGAGTCACACGCATTACAGACTTATTTATTTTATTAAAATAATATTATTTTATATTGCTATTTTATATTGATGTATTACTTTTATTATTAATATCATTATTAATATCATTATTATTAATATCATTAAAGTAACTTCTTGCATTTACTCCTCTGAAAAATCGTTAAAAGTGTTGCAAAGAAATTCAACACTTTACGTCTCAAACACATTTATCGCTACAGCAAATGCCCAAAACAACTTTCGTCGCCGAGCAACACGTTCATTCGAAAGAAACGTCGCAACGGCTGCAAGAGAAACCGGGGGTCTCTGGGATTTATAGCAGAGTCCATGCTATATTTAGTGTGTCTAAATACTAGAAATCTCTACCTACGGGTAGAGATACGAGTTTCTGCCTCGTGTCGCGACACATCGTGAACTTGTCTGTGATCTAATCGTTTCTACCATTTTTACTTTGAGCCACAATATGATTCCGCTCAGAATACCACGAAATACTCGGTAACGAATTGTATCACCTCGCTCACAAAATATTTCGCGGCGTATCTTGTTACGTTTTGTTCGAGCTACTTTGTCTTCGAGGTATTGTTCTTGGGAGCAAACAGTGCATCTCGTGGCATAATTCCACTTAACTTCGTGAAAGGGAAAGGGAACGCGCGTACATCATTGTATAAATTATTTAAATCGGTAGAGATAGAGGATCTTATTTATTAATTATTCGCGATGCAATGATTCGTGAAATTCATGATTTCCTGAAAGGATCCCTTGTAATTCAAAATAACGAAATAGAATGCAATAGGTGTGTCTTCGTGTAGATTTATAGATAGCAAGCAATGAGGCACGTAAGTAGAGATGAGTCATAGAGTTTCTAGCCTTTGGCGTAATTCTACAAAATTCACGATGTGTATCGTTGATTTCTTGGATTGTAAATCGTAATATCGTTCTATTATCATGCGAAAAAGAAAGAAAAAAAATTCAACTTTTTTATTAATATTTAATTCATTCAAGCTTCATATCGTATTTAACATTTTATTCAACATATAGAGGGGGATAAAGAAATTCAATCGTAAATATGTAAATTAAACGCGTGAAAACACGTAATTAAATCAACATAAAATTAATCCCGCGAGCAATTTAAGCATGATATATTTAAAAAATAAAGATTACTTTGTGGCAAATTACGAAGCGTACGCTTCCTTTTTATCCGTCTCACTGCACAATTATTTACGAATTGAAAATTATTTATACGCGCACATACTATATATAAATTAGAAAGATGAAAATAAGAATTTCGTAATAATTTAATGCATCAAAGTAATTCGAGATTAATATGTTTTACATATTCCGTACCATTAAACATTAATGTAAGATCCTTTATATACATGCAATCAAAGCTAATGCATAATCCGCATCTAAAGTGTATGAAGCAAATCTACAAAGCATCATTATCCGACCCTTCCAACTCGCGCTCGTAGCATTTAACCAAGATTGATCCCGAGATTTCCTGTTATTCCCTTGATACCGGCTTCGTTTATCCGCGGCTCTGTACTATCCGTTAATCCTATCATCCGCATCATCCGCATCTTCTGTACGCGACATATGTCTATGTGTGTGCGTGCATGTTGTATATCTGCACGTCTCGTTTTGAAGTTCTGCGAACTTCGACATTTCCTGAATTATGCAGCGAGAATCTTTGGCCGTGCGAATAAATGATTCACGAAAATTCGTGAACAGTTTCAGAGTCACCGAAAACCGTTGCAGCTGTCGAGGCGTGCGAATTCCCGCGGGCATACAACGCGACTCGATTTACATATGTGTCACACGACACGCGATCGAGAGTGCGAGTGTTCAAAATAATCGGATTTAGACAGCGCAGCTGCACTGACAGTTTCAGTTAACTCTGATTTGGAGATTGCTAATTAGGTAGCTGTTGTTTTACAAAGATTGCACTCATAATGGAAACAAGTATTTTTATAGCTTATATACATGATTATTGTAGCAGATTGCGGCTGTTGCTAACTGATAATTTATAATAAAATCTCGAGATATTTAATCTGCTGGCAATCAACGGGCTTTAAATATTTGCACATTTTTTTCAATTTCAATTTTAATTTAATTTTAATTTTGTTATATTATTATTATTTTAATATTATTTATTTTATAATATTTTTAATATTATGCATAAACATATGGCTAGTACTCTGCACATTTATTTATTTTACAAATGTCTTAAATCTGATTCTTGTCATAATGCTTCGTGCAAAAAAATGATTTAACAATTAAAATAAATTGTTGAAAGGAGCTGCCTATTACATAAAAGACAAATACAATTTCCATAGTGTGCAGTTTTCATCTGGTAGCGAAAAAATTCCACGGACATTGTTACCCGGAGCGGTGGCAATCGATCGTCTTTGCGCCCACGAATAATACACTCCGGATGAAATCACTTTAACGAGATGCTGTCAATCGCGGTCGAGTATCGCTCAATATAGTATATATAACTGCGTACTCTCTTCTGTCATTGTGTGTGTACTGATACATCGCGCTTAGAAGTTCTCTCGAAGCGGCACTCCCCGGGGGTATTTTTACCCCTAGACTTCGTGTCCGAGCATTCGTCAAGATCGTCGAACTGCTCTTTTATTTGTCATTTGAAGTGCGATTTATAATTCATTTCCTCTATCTCTCTTTCTTCCTATTTCTCTTTTGATTACGTAACAATCTCCTCGCCGTTTTGATGCAATCACAATCAACAACAGTCGGAATAAATATGCATGCAATAACATCTAGTAACTCGATTTATATTTAATCCCATGTAGTTTTGTATTTTGAACTGGAGATGATTTTAATCAACGTCGATAACTTTGCGATATTTTATTTGAATACAACAAATTAATTATCTGAAAAAAAATATTATTTCTATTCTCAAGGAGAATACAAAATTATACGCTTTGAGAATATGAAAATGACTTTACAAAAATATTACACATAAAATTCCATTTTTAAATTTCGAATAACTGTTAATAATAAATATAAATTGTAAAAGCTTTGTGATGAAAGTAATGGCGCTCTGCAGAGAAGTACGTAGCAACAAGCTGTGATAAAAAAGTCGCCGTTAATTTTCTTACAATTTTATTTTTCTGTCAACCGAAGCGCGACGTAGAGCACTGTGACATTAGCATATTTTATTTAGATAAATAAAGATGTGCAGTTATGATATATTATAAATAACCATGGTGTTTCTTTGTTAGAGAGATCGCAGTTATGTATTACTCGCATTATGGTATTACATATCGCGTATATATTCCCTGTCACTTTATCGGAAACTCATTCAAGATCTCCGTTTGTCGATGACGTTTATCCGAGACGATAATGTGTCATGTTGATACCTGTATACATAAATAGCTAAACACTTAACGATGCTCCTCTTTGCACTCGAGAAATTTATTTCGTTTGATTGATAGATTGCCAGATTATCTTCTTAAATCTTCAACACAGCAGTGATCTGCTTTAAAGTGCTATATGTTTTTTTTTTTCATTTATGACACATTCATATAGCTTTAGAGACATTTGACATTTATAGATAATATTAGTAATTGCAGCTTAAATTATTTAGCAGCTGATTTTCATTGGAATATTTTTAGTTAAATAAGAAAACAATATATTATATTTTTATATTGCATTGTCAGTAATATAAAAATATAAAGATTAGATTATCTGGAGTCATTTTATCTATAATTAATTCAAATATCTCGCAAATAAATTATTCAAAAATTTAAAAAGGTTTCTCTCTCTCCTAATAAACGGTTAATAAAACATTGTCTTAATAACAGGGTTGTATGGATCTGAAATAATAAATAAAAAAATTCTAACGTTGCTTCTGAGAAAAATATCTATAAAAAGCGCCAGTGTTTGTCGTGAACGGGTGAAATAACAGGATGCCGATGGCAAAGGGGGATCGTCTATGTGCACGTACAAAACCGAGTGGGAGGCATCTAAAAATAGTTCGAACTCTGGGTCACGGAGCCGAGATCATTTGGGACGATCTAGCCTGCGATACTCCGAGAAACGGGCGTTTCACCTTCCTAAAGGAGACGCACGTGACGACACGTAGGTGAACGATTGAGTTTGCAAGGGAAACGATTATCGACGAGACAGAAAACTATGGATGATGTAAAATAAATCACAAGGCAGCGATAAGATTCTTAATTTACGTAATTCAATAGGATTCGATATTCCTAGTAAACAAGTAAATTATATGCATTAACTCTTTCACGGTGATTTTAATTTTCCTGCGATCATCCTTCTTCCTCGAGAAAAAGATTAATTTGACGTTGACTTAATATTCCAAAAATATAAAGTTCCCTACTCAATTATTACTTATTTTTTTACATGTACATAATTTTTTAATTAATTTGTTTTATTTGTTTAATTTTGAAATCACTTACATTAACAAAAACACAAAAAAATCGATATGTTTTAGTTTCTCGCGGTTTTTCTTCCGAAAGTAGCAATCTTAGTCTCTTTAATAGCAATTTTAATCTCACTTTTTTCTGAAAAAAAAAAAGAAAAATAAAATAATATAGATTCCGTCGAGTTGGCCCAGTGAACGAGCAATCGATTATCTCATTAAGCTCGAGAAAACTCTCTGTGCACTGATACGAGCACGATTTGGCGTAGCGCGCATTTAGGTGCAAATAATTCGCATTTGCTCAAACGTTGCTCGACGCCTAGGATTTCAACCTTCGCGAAACGAGCGTGGAACGAGCGCGGAAACTCGCGTGTTCACTCAAGCAGAAAGCACGGATTTACTTAGTTGCGTGGTTGAAGGAACCGCAGCGGAATTACAGGCCATAGTTCGGCTGGTCGCCGATAAGTGCATTCCACGCGCCTGCATTCATTTGCCACGGTATTCATTTCGCCGGCGTTATATTTGCCATCCCACTTTGTAGCGAACATTACTGCAAACTGCATTTTGGCAGCCAATATTCGCATAATGTTGGCCGCAGAGCCGAGTTATCTTCGCGCAAATATACTCTCCATACACCTCGTCTTATTCTGGGATGACATCATCTAATCTATCGAAGAAAAATCCATTTATCAACCATTTATGCAACGCGAGTTTTTCAATTTATCGAAAAAATAAAGGAGTCACTCTATGTATTTTCGATGCGCAGAAAAATTTTTAAATATTTTAATTAATATTATTTAATTTTTTTAATATTTTAATTAAGGTCAGCATATAAATTTATTATGCCTTTTAATTTGTGAATTTTGTTAAAACATTTGTTGACGCTTTAATAATCTATGTTTCAATTTTTTTGGAAGCACGGTCTCACTGTTCTTTACCGTTAAAAAATTCCATTTTTTGCTTTTGTCGTTTTTGTTTGAACGATCGGGTGTCAAAGTTACTATACACAATGTTCTTTTTTCTCCCCCTAAAGATAATCGATCCTTCTTGTCACTTCCCGAAAGTTCATAAACGACGCGCATTATCGGAATAACTCGACTGCTTCAACAGCCGTTTTCTTCTCCTATCACCGATCTTAATGTCTCATTATCCACATTCCTATTTATCTATCGTGCCAACCGAGTTTAGCTGAAACTGTTGAGCCTAGCTTTGCTTTATTTCAAGTTTTCCTACGATACAGAATTACTCCTTCAGGTTACATTTCGAACGATCGTTAACTTCGTGAACGGTACAATGAGAGACGAATTGTAGAATGTACAGAGTAAGAACGGCTTTAGGAGAACGATATGGAGAAGGATATGGCTTTACGTGTTTTAGCACAGTCACGACTCTGACAGCGGTTGTCAACCCTCCGAAGCTTCGACCTACTTTGCATCTGGTCCTTCCTAGTATCAAGAGAGTTTCGTCCAATGAAAATATGGTTCAGTATTCAAACCGATTTGTAAGATAACTTACAAGTTGCGTAGCATTTGGGAAGGTCATTGGGAGAAAAGATCAAAAGAAACCTCGTTAACTTGATTGCGTATAAAGATTCCCCTGTATCAATTTATCTTCTTTTAGAAAACACATTATCTACTTGTTATGCTATACTGGTTACATCAGAGAAATCATAATTTGTTTTGTAATTGGCACCCCGTGTATTTCGCTATGAAGTTTTTAAGTGACCTTGTAAATTGAACAATTCAAATAATTCAACGATGTTCCATGTTTAATTTCTACATTTAGTTTGTTGTTTTTAATCGCGATAAGTTACATAATTATATTGATACTATAACTACGTATGAAATTTTTGTAATAAAAGCTTCAAATTTCCTGAAGCTAAAAATTATACAAAATATATATTTGAAAATGCAGTTTAACAATTTAAATTCTAAACTTTAAGCTATGTAAACTAGAATTTTTTAATTATTTTGAATTGTCATCTTTTGGCTTTCCGCAAAATTGGTCACTATATATTCACTATATATTCTTCTTCCGTCATCTACCAACGATTCTCCGTAATAGAACCGCTTCTTCAATACCGCGAGAACTTCCTTCCGCCAAAAGTCGATCGATATCTCCGAGATAGAATGTCGGCGGTCTCGAGGTAGCGCAGATCGTACTCACAAAAAAGGAAATACTATTTCCTATTCGATTAGCTCGTCGCGGCGGCGACAGCGACCGCAGGTGAAAGACAAGCAATGTCTGTAATCGAAACTTCGATTTTGTCTACATCGAAATTTGGCTGGCATTGAACTCGCTTTACAACGGAAATTTGCAGTAAAAATAGTGGAAGATACACAAGCACGTCTCAAATAATTCTGTAAATTCTCTCTGCATATAATTTTTATTGTATTTCAAAACTAGATACTCCTCTCATTTAGATATTCAGATACTCTTCTATATAATAGATTTTATAGATATATATTCTAGAATAGATTTTAAGTTTTTCGATTGCAATAATTGATGTTCTTTGGAATAATTTGGAGTACTATTTTAATTTAACGTCCAAAAAATTTGAATAACTATATTACAAATCTGAAAGTGAAGAAAATATAAAAAAGAATAAAAATTAAATTGTGAATTGTTACTACAAAATTAAGTATTAAACTCGATAATTCTAAATCGTTGTGTACAAAAAAGACCTTTCAATGTTGTACCTGACAGCATATTATATGACAAGTATATCAGCTTTGTTTCTGAGTCTGGAACATAATGATAATCCAAAGATAAATGGCTTGGTAAGGAACATCAACTAAGAAGCAATTTATAATCTCCGTATTATGAATTTAATTGCCGTGCGGAATTTTCCTCGGTCACTTGTCATACGGTAATATTTTAAAGAGTCCATAATTCTATCCGTAATATCACGGATCAACCTTCCGCGCTCGGATTATGTTAAACATATTTTATCCTTCTAGACATCATATTTTTTCCCCGAGACTTTACTTGCCAAACATCGAATTAAAATATATCGATGATGCTTAATCGCGTAGTTAGCCGAGTTATCATAAAAATCCTCTCCATTAACTTTGCCTTTTTTAAATCACATTGAAACTGAAATTAATCGCGCCGTGTCGGTTTCTACCGTGATAAGGGAACATTCTTCCGATACGGTCTCTGTGCAAATCGTTACGAGTCCCGATCATTAATCTCGTGCACTATTTTCTTACAATCTAATCTAATTCAATAAAAGTCACTCTAATGATGATTTCCAATGTAGACTTAGCAAAAAGCGGAACGAGAGCAAGATAAATGTCTTCCAACTCCAACAAAACAAAACTTTAAACAAAAAAAATATTAAACAACTGCTTTATGAATTGCAATGGCAACAGTTCACAAAATATTAATCGAAGACGTTAAATCTATAAATTCTTATTTAAAATAAACAATTTTCGTATTATCTTTTAAATAATATCTTTTAACATGATTTAATGTCTAATCAATATTCATTAAACGGAGACTTTTTATGGTTTCCTCGTCACTATGCCGACACGGCAATTTATTTGTCAAGGAACGGGCGGGTCGTGAAAATTCTATCGTCGCGTGTCCGACTTACATATGAAAATATCACGCCTTTTTACCACACTGTGAATGCTTTTTTAGTGATTCCTGTTGTCAGCCGCACGATAAATTCCCATTATTCTCGAAAAAGCTCCTCCCAACTCGGCCACCCACCACGCGACCACATTTGCACAACGAATTTTCACATAGATCCATATTCTTTTGCGCAACAAAGAACCGACGCCCTCCTCTCTTTCTCTCTCTTGCACGCATTAAAGTTCAAAGTCGTTTTTGTAATACACCGATATTTCTTTATCTCATTAATTTTAACAGCGAAGTTTCTTTATCAAAGTTTTGAAAGTTTCGGAATTTCTATATCTACTCATCGTGAATTTACTCATGCGACGCGTGATCCTGTTTCACGCAGAAGAATGCTGTTAGATACCGAGAAGGAGGGATATAAAAATCGCGGAAATGATTTTGCCACTGTAACAATATTATGCATGCGAGTATTCACGATTGCGATCTACATGCATAACACGTGCACCCTGCTGGCGCCGTATGCAGCTCGCGATTCCCGAGGTCAATAGATTTCGCCTTTGCGAACACGATACCGAGGATGTTGTCTGGCGTAAAATGATGTTAACAATTTACTTACTGTTTAATTAACCGGTCAAATGACGAAGCATTGTGGGTAACGACGCAATGGGTAACAAGTTCGACATCATTAACTAAAAAAAAATTAATTTTAGTACACTTTCTCGTAGTGAGTCCGTTTTTCTATTTTGCCTACAATGCAATACATCGTTTTTTTCGTTGTGGATAATTTTTTTTAAATCAAAATATAAGCATTTGTGAAACAAGCAAAATTCGGACGACCGTGATTAAATTGACGAAACAATGCGATTGACATCGACGATCCAATACTGATCCTCGAAACGACTCAGTTGATTGACCTCGAAGCTAAATTTGCCTAGCGATCGCAACTAAACAGACGCATATCTAGTTACTAGACTATCGACATATTTTGGCTCACAGTTATTAGTAAATCTAAATGTATATACATAGCACGAAAACAGCCTGCTAAAATCTGCATCAAGTAGCTGAAATTTAACGTTAATGGCCACTTTCGCTTACCGAAAGATGCTCTCTCTTTGAATAATCTCTTCGTTCTCATTAAATCTCATTAAATAATTCCTTCGTTTTCATTCTCTTTAAATCCGAAATATTTGCAAACTCCTATCTATAAAATAAATAAATAGAATAGAATAAGTCTTGAATTTTTACGCTTTACAATTCGTTATATCGCGTTTTAATATGGAAAGTCGATTAAACTGAAAGCTGCCAAGAAATTTGTAGCTAACAGTCGCCATTGTTTTTACAACGTGTGATGATTATGCGAACTCATTTTTATTAGAGTGAGAGACTGAGAAGGGAGTCGACCGAGTTTTCTCTTTTGTGCTCGTTTCGCCGCATAGCTAATCGGAAAACGGATACAGCTACACTGACGGAGTTTAACCGATGAATCAAAACGTAGTTTGTGTGTCGGCGGCGGGTAATGTATCGCACGAGGTATGTAAAGAAGCTGGCATTACACATAGTAGTTCGAACAAACTACATATTGATACCTCTCTCTCCCGGCGACACGTGCCGGTGGTGCATAGCGAACAGAGTAAATGCATCTGTCATTAAAGCGCAAAATAAACGCTACCATCATCGGCCAGCTCGTCAGGAATTGGCTGAGGAGATGTCGCTTCATAGATTGGCGCAAGGGGATCGAGAGAGACCGTTGCAAATTAATTCTGTTTTCCCGTCGATAGAAAAACGATGATAGAATAATCTTTTAATCTTTTTTAAAATTGAAAATTTACGAATACGAATACATCATAAACATATTAGTATTTATTTAATGCATTGGTCGCTAGTGTTTTAAATTAAAAATCCACTTTTTACACCAATAAAAAGTATTTTAATTATTAGTTGTTAATTACTTATTTTACCGATATTATTACTTTACTTTTATTTTTAAATCGTTGGGATATTATCTGTGCATAAATTACATGCGCGTGTATCTTATTGAAGGATAGATAATAATTCAATTTTATCAGATCACATCAATATAAATCAGCATTATATACAGCCAAAGTACTATCATTATATTTGAGATGTTTTGAGACACTCTTACAAATGTCTTCATGACATAACGAGTGCAAAATACAGTTCGAGGAAGATTCCGTGTCTTTTACAATTATCTATCCACTATCATCTATCACTACTGCAAGGCTGAGTAGAAAAACGTGGAATTCTGTCAGACTCTATTGTATATCTGTTGGGCCGAATTATCACACTCGATTGAAGGATAAATAATGAAATTCGCCAATTTGTTTTGTGACCGCACCCTCGTTAAGGACACCTCGAGTCCGACCATGTCGCCGACTTAATGAAATTCATTAATCCAGTCGGCACATTCCACAGGGACTCGCGCGGACACAAGGTCATTCGGCGATTTGCACTCGCAAGCATTCTAAAAGGCAGAAAGCTCCTTATCTCTTTTAATAGTCCTTTTAAATGACAATACGCCATTCACTCCCTTTGAAGCTGTCGCGACGTGGACAGTTTTATCGTTCCTAATCTTTCTTTATTATGCAGTCTTCGTGCTGGCTTAGCGCGATGACTATAATACGGATGGCATTTTATTTAAAACGCCTATGTGTTAAACGTTTAAAGTTGAAAACAAGAATTAATTGCGAAACATTTGAAACAATTTCGGGAACTTTGCACTTGAGAAGTATTTGGACGCTTCAAAAAGTTTACGTCAAGTAATTAAGTACTCTGTTTTTAATAAACAATTATCTTTATAAATTTTGTGCATGTGTAATGTATTTATGTGTTATCACACAAATATATTACATTATTATACTTTTTAAATTGATTTTTAATTATACTTTTAATTGATTAAGAATTTTCTTCTTCTGCATCGAACGTCGTGTTTGATATGTAGTGACTTCAATATGACATTTCACATTGAGCTGCTCATGGATTCGGGGGGGATTAATGCGGTGGTTGTCCAGTGCCTTCCGCAGTTAGGAAGAGAGAAGGAATTAAGTGGATGTTGGGTTAGGATTCAGGGTTAGGACCTACTTCCTCTAGGTAAAGGAGATAAGAGGAAAGTAGGGCTCACGTGGGCAAGGTTGCTTCCCTGAAGTAGACTCTCTCCTGCTTGGATCGCCTGACAGTGTCTACCCGCTACCCATGATTAAGAATTATTGTGCCATAAATTATTTTCTTTACACATTCATCACACATGAAATGTTGTATTATACTTTTTCTTTAATATGAATCTTTGAATCCATTTTTCAATAGCTTGGTATTATTATACTTTACTACTTTTATCTAACTGAAAAGCTGTATAATCTAATATGACACGATCTCGTGATTCTTAATTCAAGCATACCTCTTTAATTTTCACGGAGAAATCCGAAATGTGTAATAACGAAAATGTCGCGACGTTGAGAGAAAATATAAGTACCGATATTATGTATATATTTTCTGTAATGTGACCAAATCTAGTTTAAAAAACATAACTTAATTTTGTGGTCGAACGTAAACGTTTACTATAAAACTAGTGCGTAAAACTTCAGAACGGGGCCAACGTCGTTCTTCTCGAAGCTGCTTCAGAGCACTTTTTCGCCGCGCTGTTTATGAAACGAGTGTTGGCTGAAACATCTGCCACCGGAATAGTTCAAGTATTGAATATACCCGAAAACGTCTCTGCATACACCATTCGATTGTCTTTACTAATAATTTGTTAGCTAGTGATCACGTGATGTATCTCAGTAATCTCAGGAAAACAAGTTCCTTGTAATTTAAACTTTTATACAGCATTTTCAATTCATAATTATCTGTCAAAATTAATACATACAGAGTATGAATTCTAATTTTAACAATATTACTTTTAATTTAATACTAATTTTTATTTTAATATTAATTTAAGGAAAATTTAATTTTAATTGTCTTTTCAATGAACTTGAAAATGATGAGCTATTATTCTAAGATACCCCCGGCACTTTTAATTAATTGTTTTATGAAAACCGTATTTAATGTGTTCAAGATGAATATATGAAAAAATATTAATATCGCTATTCTCTTTTCTCTCTTTATACACGATTTTCTTGCTTCTTCTTGTGTTCCAATTTGTACTCTATATTGCTATTTAACACTCAGCAAATATTTAATATAAAACGAAAATAAAAATAAAAAACGTTGGTGTTGAAATTCGAGGACCACCGACCTATTTTATATAAAGTCCCGCCAAGTTAAACGACCTCGGAAAATGTTAGACGAGAGGACAGGATATAGTCGTCTTATATAATCTTACCAATTTCCTCTAGACAGTGCAACAATTGAACGAATATGACCGATGAAACGGAATTTTTACTGATTTTTAAAAACTATCGAAAGATACGACGCTACATATTTCGCATGTTCCATTAACGAAAAGAATCATCCCGATGATGATACTGATCTTAATTAATTTCAAATTTCTCTCGAAACCGCTACCATCTTCACTATTCTAAAAAAAAACATCAATCTTTCTCCAATTACATCAAATGTATTCGTCCAGTTTGAGAAGCACGTTCATTTAGATCGCGATCTTCATGGATTCGATGTTTGTTTCTTCGATCTTCGCGCGTTTCCTTAAAGCGATTTTAACATCCGACATGTGGGATCAGCGAAAAATCTGGGTGACATCTCGTAAAATTTTATCGACTCTGACAATTTCACGAAGATCATTTCCAATAAATGTTTCTAATCACTTCTGTTGATCCTCGAGAGAACGACTGATCTCTCCGTCGATTATCCCCTCGAGAAAAGGAGAAGGTAGGAGGGGGCAAGATCGCACTTACCACATATCTTCCTCGGCGGCGAAGCACGATGATTGCGTTGCGTATCACGTGAGCCGCCGGGCGTATCCGCTCGTCATATCCGCGCGTTCACTCGCACCCGTACTCGCGCGCGGCCCCGCAAAACTACTGCCGCGCTGCCTCGCCACCCGTGCAAGAGAGGAGATTCGTCCTTTCCCTCCGTTTCCGGCCCTCCGTTTCCCCTCTGATCCACTCGGCACCGCTTCTGTGGGTTTACGCAGGGCGCAACGCACCCTCTTCGCCCGAGAAGCTTCGCTTCCTCCCTTCCCGCTACCTTCGCTCGCGCGCGACGCGCGTATGTATCTCACCCAACAACACCTCCCTCGTGGCGCTATGTCACGATCGCTCGCTACCTCCTGGACACCAGCACGAGAGCACCCGCTGTACTACAAGACCAACACCAGCACTATTACCACCACCACCACCGCTACCAAGAACGACGACCGGTACACTACTACGATGGAAGACGTGGGGAAAACCAAGCGCGGGCGCACCACCGTCACACGTTCCGCCACCACTCCTTTTCGCTTCTTCTATTCAGCTCGCTCTCTCCTGCTTGTCCCTCTCTCTTTCCTTTTATTCTTCTCTTTTCCTCTTTATAAGCTTCTCTTTCCATTCCTCTTCTCGCAATGTTCTGTTTCCATCCTGCTGCCTCCTTTTGCTATCTCAGTCCCTCGGTTCTCGCGGCCTCTCTCTCCTGCCTCGTATAAACTTATAAATAGATATCTAGGTGCGTTCTATTATATTTATATATACGCGGTTCTCTTTTTCCGACGAGAGGGAGAAGGAAAGAAAGAGAGGAGAGGAAGAGAGAGTGCGAACGTGACACTGCTCTATCGCAGAAATAAAGACCGATCCCGCGTGCGTGCGTGCGCGTTATGCGTTTCCTCTATATGTACAACATCCCCGAGAAAAACGGAACACACCTTCGATGTACCGGAGTTTCGGTGCGCGATGGGGGATTCCCAGTAACGAAATTCCCACCCGACGTGCTCGACCACTTCTGGTGCGAGGATACCGAGAGAAAGAAGAAGAGAAGCTTGACGACAAATATTGGCGACGTCGAAGAGACGTTTACTATTGTCGAGTCGGATCAATCCAGGATTTCCTTCCCTTTTCTTTAACCCTCGCGCTATTCACTCTCGTGACGGTGAGGACAACGACAGCGGGGAAATCTCCTTTGCCCTTTCAAGTCTTTCTTCCTCGCGATTCCCGAGCTCTTCGCCCTTCTGTCCTCTCTCGTTGTCTCCCCCTCGACTTCGCCTCCCTTCGCGGCTCACAGCGAGCTACCCCGATGTCACTGCACCGCTCTCTGTCTCGCTCGAGCACCCGCACGGCCAGTGCTCCCTTCTCCTATATATACGCGCATTCCACCGCGTTGGGGTCTCGCCCCGCGTACACGTTTCTCCTCGGTGGCGCGCGCCGGGTTCGTCCCAAATCCGGAGAACGACTTCCGACGCGGAGGTCGACGACGACGTCCGACCGGAGCAGACGCGAGGAGTGGAGAACTTGTTTTCCACGGGCGCGACGCACAGGCTGGACAACGGCACACGACGGTACTCCACGCTCTCCGCACTCGGACGATATGCCGCCGGCACGACGCCAGCGACGCCTGGCGTCGCGACGCCCACCCCCGCTCCCGTCCGGTGCGAGACGCCGCGAGGCGACGCGAGCGCGTGCAAACGCTATAGTCGATCATAGCGAGGGTGGTGGCGGTGAATGTGTTGCCAGCCCTCGAGCCGGAAAAATGATGGACTTAAAGCGGAATACTTGGAGAAAATTGACAAGCCCACCATTTTCACTTGCATTTTACTTGTCAAATTTATAAGGATATTAGTTTCAAGTTATTCTCAACGATAATTCATAATTCAATCCTCCCTTCTTTTATTTTTTCGTCTGCGTTTCAGTATCTTTCCAATATATCCAGTAGTTATTGCTAGTAAAAATCAGACAAGTAGTAAAGACCATTTAGGGAGTAGCCAGTAGCACGTGACACTCATAGTCAGACACAGCGCAGTAGTAAAACATATATTGTTTCGCGCAAACCGAAAGCTCAAAATTTTTGATTGTCGTATCGAGTCAAACTTATATTACTTGTTTAATACTTGTTTATATATAAAATTAATTATTACAATATTAAGTCTATATAATTTATACAGATTTTATTATTAGTCTATATAAATATCAAGATCGATAGAAAACATTTACAATAAAATTTATTTTAATTGATACGTACGTATATACTGATGTGGTATAAGGTCGTCTGAAATAGATTATAAAACTTAATATAAATTATATAATTAACGCAAATTTTTGAACCAGTGATTATCAGGCAATACCATTGTCGTTGATAAAGTTACCGAACTGTAATTTCTTTTATAATAGATTTAATATTTTTGGTAACAAGGAGCAGAAAACGTGCTTTTTTTCTTTTGAACTTTTTTAACTTTTTAAATAGTAATTAGATTAAAAGAAATTTGCATTTTTCTCGCGAGATTTTCGTCAATTAAAGTGCATAAGAGCACTAGGGTAAGATGAACGAGACATGTAACGATACGGAAGGAAAATTGACGAGATATGTACGCGAATCAACAGACTACACGCATAAGGAAAACACTTTCTCCGTGGAACGACGATGGCGGTCGGCGGAAAAATTTATTTTTGACCAATTTCAGACGACCCACTTCCACGATCTCACGTGAAGGGGGACTGCCGAGTTTTACTCTCCGAGGCTCGCGGGGGGACGCACAAAGGCAGATGATTTAGTAAACAATGCCTCGGTCTTTATCGTACACCGACATCCTCTCGCTCTTCGCAACGAGATGCGATTATCGTTAATTTCTAGAGAGAAAGAAGACGAGAAGCCAGAAAAAATAAAATTAATACAAACAAATATGTTGGCAATAATATGGAAATTAACTAAAATTCTTGTTTATAAATATGTTTATATATTAAATTTTTGTTATTTCGATATAATGTATATATATATATATAAATAAATTATTACGTTATATGTATATAAGCGACTTGTTCATATTCACACGAGCCGGTTTGAGGGATTATTTTCCATTGGTATTACTATTTCCATTAGTATCGAGTATTTATAACTAAGGACACTTCTTTTGTCTTTGCTCTAATTTATCCTTCGCTGACTTGTAGTTCTCGCTTAAAGTTTCTATTTTTCTTACTTATATTTGATAAGTAAATCTGCCATCGATTAAAATAATGCACCGATTATACTCTCTTCGATTCGGCCTCGAACCGAAGTGTATTATAATAACATAAAAATGTATATATAATTATTTATATGTTTAACTAAATTTTATTTTTTATAATAATATATTTTAATTTTAAAAGGTAGCAAGCGCGATTATTGTTTTATGTAACGATTCATGTAAAGCATACGGTAGTGAGTTTCGTAAAAAGAAAGTTTTAAACGAGATAACTATTTACGTTCTGCGAGTTTTAGCTTTTCGGTCCGACCTATTTTAAGGGAGCAAATTCCGTCGTTTACTTAGTGTTACACGAGAGCAGAAATTTACTATTGCTAAAAAAAATGGAGGATTAAAGTCAGATAAGCTTGTTGCTTTGTTTTTTTATCTCACGTGTCAATGTTTCGTTCCTAATTCTTCTTACATTCCAGAAGAATTGCATCCATTTATCTTTAAGTAAAAATTCTTAAAAAAAGTATTACTATATAATTGGTGTTCAAATAATTAAAATAATTATAAACATAATATATCAGATGAAATAAAAACTTGGTGTAATGATGTTTTATTTAAACAACGCATTTATAACGAATGTTTAAAAAGATATTATTATCAGATACCGCAAAAAATTGAGAATTTAATATAAACTTTATGGATAAAATTTTTGTCAGATGATAAAAATTTATTAGTTTATAATTACTTGTAGAAGAGCACACACATTATACCTCAGGGAAATTAGAATAAAACGTAACGAAAAATGTCGCTTAACATTACGGTTATTGTTGTCGCGTACATTACCATGTATACGAAGGGATGTGTATTTTTATAGGGTATACGATCGATCACGAAATTACGCCGTAAGAAATATTAATTTACGAACAGTCTAAGTCTCTCTTTGCCTTTTCTTTTTCGATATTATGTCAAGTCGTGGAGACAGAAATATTATCCGAACGATAGAAATATTAAAAAGAAGAATATTGACAACGTGACAACCATGCAACAAAATAAGAATTGCCTGACAGCTAATATCCGTTAATATTTACTGTGAAAAAGAAACTGGCGAGTAATTAAATGATTCAATGATTAATATTGAATTTGATTGATCAATATAATGGGAAAACTGTCAAGTGATTTAAAATGTGTATATGTTAATTGCAATGTTGTACAGAATCGCCGCCGGTCACAAGGGGGAATATTTCTGCAGCAAAATGAATGAATTAATATCAACGCGAGTAATTACTGTGATACCATTTTTAATATCTCTCGATGTAACCAGTGTAAAAATTACTATCAGCATTCGTTATCGAACAGTGATATTTCATTTCGATTAACCATTAATTTAATTTATTATCAATATTCTATATGAGCACGGTGGCCTTCGATAATGAATTCGTCAACATTTCAGCATCAAATAGAGCAAGTATTTCTAGGTATTTCTAAGGTCTGGATGATGCCGCGGAGAACTTTCGAATCGTTCCCCGATAACCGGTTCCTATCCAGCAGTTCTGCGGTCTACCTTCAGTATCTTCCCTAAATATACGATCGATCGGCGGACGTTTCTGACTGCTAAACGCTACACAGAGAGAACTTGCTGCAAAATCGACCCTCTTTGCGCGCGTCGTCTATCTACAGCAATGGTATACTTATGCTGTATAATGGAATCATGTAGGTCACACCCGACGAGATGTGTGCGTGTCAACACAACGGCATTCGCATACGTTGTCCGTAACCGTCACGCAATAATAGGTGTACACGCCGGCGATTTAATATTATCTGACGATGAAGCGAACATCTCGTTTCGCGTTGTTTCCTCTTCCGCGATGGCGAATGGGCTAGCGTGATTCTCATTTCAATCCTCGAGCTAACGCAGAAGTGATTGGAAAGCGTTTTTAATCGCATCCCGTCGTCCTCGCGGGATTGACTGATTGACACCAAATGCATCCTGATCGATTGACTCTAGTAATGTAACGTAAGCGGGGAAAGAGAAATTAATTTACAATATAAGCGTAAGCGTGAAATTAAATCGATCTTACTCACAAGGAAAGTCGCAGCCGTCTTCTTTGTAACAGAATTTAAGTTCGCATCGCGATATCAGTACTGGGCCACTTCCTTCAAATCGCGTTGGAAAACTTGAAGTAGATAAACTCGAAGTGATGAAAGATAAGCTCCTACTTCGAAAAACTTAAATAGACATGAGCGTGCCGCTTTTCTTTCGCGAGATTATGCGAAACGAAATTAGATAATTATACGACGTTGTACAAACGGTGTCAACCGATCAACGTTTCTTGAAAAGCATTCCCGATGTGCTCGCAACCGCTATTTATAAGGCGATGTATGTAATGTGTTCTCGTTTGATCGGTCGCGAGAGACGTCCGGAAGTCACGTTAAAATTCTGCAACATCCGCGCCCGCAGAATACGCGTACGGAATGCAAACACGGGTTTATTCCCTATCTGATGAGAAGTCAATTCCCACGAACGAATCCTGTCGACTCTTCGCTATTTGCACGCTTCGCAATAATAGAGGAAAAGTTGGTCGAACTGTATCGACTTTCCGGAAAGCCGTGCGAGAGCAGCATATATTTTAGTAGATGACGGTACATTGTTAGTATCCCCCTGGGTAAACATTATTTATCACTTCTGGTCCACTAATAAAACACAGCGATAAAATGAGCATAGTGTAAGTGGCGTCAAACTTATCGATGACTCAATTGATCGAGTCTAATTTTGAACAAAATTTATTGTCAGAATACCCTTAGAAAACATTTTAATGTCATCTAAAAGGCATCTTAAAATGTATTTCTTATAGAACTTTTAAAAAGGTTTTTTTAATACAATCCAATTTATGATCTTGAAACTATTACAAGATGTCTAAAACATTTTATTTAAAATCATTTTAGATATATATAATTTCAGTGATAGGTTAGATAGTAAAATATATGTGTAATGAAATGTACGTGTGTGTATTATATATTTTTTTGTAAAAAAATATATTATAGTTTCCAAAAATTAAAACTTTACTTTTTTCTTTCATTTATGTACATTTATGTACATTATGAACAAAATTATAACCACGTAACTCAAGATATTATTAAAAATATTTAAAGATGTCTTGAAACAGTTCCAAAGATCATAAATTGGGTCTTGTTTCAAAAATATAAATGTCTTTTAGAAGTTCACGTGAGATTGCTGACGGTTTGCTATAATTACGAGAGGAATAATTTTTAATTTAAGTATAGATAAAAATCTGAAAAATATAGAAAGTAATGTATGTACAATAATCGAAATAAGTATTTATAAATATAGCCTTATAAAATAGTTTGAAATTTTTGTTTTCTTCATATGAATGTCATTGTAAGAAGAATATATAAAACTTTATGATAAATGATGACAATACAAATTCTCGATTAAAATTTTCGCTCTTTAAATAAAATATCATTAATTTCACCAACCATTGATAAAGTTACTACTTACTTTATCATAAGGCACAAAATTTGAATAGAAATTGCAGAAAGATTTATCAAGCTTTAAAATGCAAAATTTGAGCTGGTACTAGGCTTTCTCATTTAAACTTCTTGAAAAGAAAGATAAATTACAATGGAAGAGGCAGGTACTTTTTGAATATTTTCTTTGAAAGAAAAACGAGCCTGAGAAAAAACTGAGACAGATAAAATACGTTTAGATATAATACGAGAGATACATTTACGTTTATGCGATTCATTTATTATAGTTCCTTAATTCGTAGAAAATAATAATGACAATGTACATTTCTATATATTTGTCGCTCAACAAATAAGGTAATATATATAATTACAATATACGCGCCACGCGCGATCGTGAGTCTTCTACGAGAGAAAAGAAAAAATCGTCTTCTTCTTTCCTTTTTTTCTTCTTTCTTCTTTTCCTCGGAGAAGACTCACAAAATATCGTCCTCCTCGATTCGCAATAATTCGTACACGAAATTCATCTATAACAATGATCACGTTTGCAGCGCGAGGGGTGGGGACTTATGACTCTTCTTACATTCCTTATTTTCACGAGCGATTAATCGAAACGTACGAATTAACATCATTTTTCTAATGGCAGTGAGACAAAAATTCTACTGATAACGAATGGGAGAGAAAGTGTCGCATGTGACAGTCTAAAGGGCACAAAAAAACGAAGAAAATGAAAACATTACTTGGTTCGAAAAATAATGTTGACGCGAAACTATTGTTGCGAATAGAAGAAGCTTCAAGAAACTTTCCTCTCCTGTATTTCCGGGGGATATCTCTGTTTCCTTTTTCTCCTTCATTCTCTTCCCTTTACAAAACATTTCGAGTTGATTGCGTAATGGTTCATTGTGTAATGAAATGAATTACATATAATACAAATAATTACTTAAATCAAGAATCAAAAGGTTCAGAATGAACACATTTCTATTTACTATTAAATTGACTGATTTAGTTATCAATTATAGTCAATCGCATGCAAATCGCGAAGTAAAGGGGTAAAGTTGAATAGAGATCTTCTCTCGTTTGTATCTTGTAAGAAATATCTCAAGATGGGCCGCTACGATCACGCAGCGTTGACAAAGGATCATTATGATTACACAGTGAAACTGCGCGAACAGTTCTTGAATTATATCATATGTACTTATGACGTAGTAATTACATATATTCATTTATGAATTCGTATTACATATTCCTTTTAGTTTCAAGTGAGCTTGAAATGATTTTAAAAACTCTGGTCTATATCTTTTTAATTTTAATCCGATAAAAATCAATTACATATAATACAAATGATTATTTTAATCGTGAATTAAAAAGGTTCAGGGTGAACACATTTCTATTTACCATTAAATTGATTGACCGATTTGGTTACTATTTATAGTCAATCGTATGCTAATTACTAATTAATCGAATGTATCATTATTGTTGGTAATTAATAAACTTATCAGTTGCCATCAGCTCCACGATTTCAGCCTTTTCTTTCTGTGTGCCAGAGTTAGATTCAGAATGAGCTAAGCAATTGCCAGTTATTAATTAATGCTATGATACAATTCTGCATGCTGTTCATTTAAAAAAATCGTGACTTAGTGGACTTGTTATTACTTTTTTTATTAAAATTTATTCTCCTGTTATATCTGTAACGTATGAATGAAAGGGGAATAAGATTAATATCTTTTTTGTAGGATCTAAGAATATCACAACTGTATAGTTCCCTTTTTCTTTTCAAAGAAAAAAGGGCTCAATTCGGCGAAGATTGCATTCAGAAATTTGAGTGAAGTAGTAAACATTAATTAAGAAAGCAACAATTTAGATGGCTAATATTAATTAAGATTAATTTAATTACCACGCATTTTTTTCACCATCCTTGAACAACTGTTCATTAAGTGTGTAATAAATAATCAATTTTTCTGCGTGGGCATATGACACAATGCAAAATCAAATTCTTATGATTTTCTATAGTAATTTTTATACCGTTCGATAATGAAAATTTCTTTCTTTTTCTGCTAATCGCGTATAATTCACAAATATTAAAAACATCAAATGACCGGCATTGGACAGTAACGGCCCATTTATCAAGTAAAATTGGAGAATTTTTAATAAATCTCGGCGTACAATAAACAAATGTTACATGTGCGTCGCATAACTTTTACTTCAAACTCCTTCCAAATTTATGCGATATCACAAATTTCAGATTTCACAAATTTCAACGATTTCTACCATAAGTTTTAACAACGTGAGAAACTGGATTGGAAATGTAATATTGTTTTGTATTTTTAAACATCAGAATTCAATTAATTTCGATTGAATTATCAGAAAGACTGATCTGTACTGAAACTTTTGAAATAACAATATTATTTTCTTTCCAACTAGACAAAAATTCATTCTGCATTTTTTTTTTTGTTACTGGATTAGAAAATATCTGGTTTATCTATTAAAGAATAAAATTGCACTTTAATTTAATACCGAAAAAATTTCGAGTAACACAAGTTTCGCTTCTCCAACCCTCACGTATCATATTTTCGTCCGCGAATAAAAGCGATGTGAAATAGAGCTTTTCTTAGAGAACGAACAAGATGAGGTGATCTCTTACGTGTTTCATCCCCTCATTTGCATTGTGAATATTCTGATTCTAACGGCGCGTAACATAACAAAAACGTTATCGTGAATGAATCCTCTTTCTTATAATATTTCGTTACTACAATATTGTGTAATCGGTGTATTTCGTATACAATGGTATATGCAATGCGGTGCCTGCCTGCGATTCGCATCGAAAGACATTGTAGTACACCGAAATACAGAATATATATATATATGTATGTATACATGTATATTATACGTAGTTGCGTCCGTATATATATATATATATATACAGGGTATCCGAAAAAGGTCGGAACCCTTAAATATTTCGAAAAATATAAGTTTTATCAAAAAATGTTTCAGACAAAAGTTGTCTGTTTACTGAAAATTTACTGAACTTATCAGGTTGATCTTGGATGGCGTCGCTAACGTCAGACCAAGATCTTGAATTTTTTAAATGGAGGTAATTGTTGTTACAAATTGCATATTTTTTATTAAAAACAACTATGTGTTTTCTTTACACCAAATAATTCCTCTCATTATTCTGTGCATAAAAGTATTGAGGATATTGAAAATCATCGAAAGGTGAATATTTTATGATATTTTATAGTTTATGTAAAATTAAGAAATTATTTCAAGCCTTATAACTCGGAAAATAATAAAAAATTAATAAAAAAAATACTTTATTATAGTGTTTCTCGAAATAAGCTACAAGAATATTCAATAATATATCGGGTGTCCCATTTAAAATGGGACCGTCATAGGGTCTGACATTAGCGATGCCATCCAAGGTTAACCTGATAGGTTCAGTAAATAGACCTTTTTAAACCTTACAACTTTTGTCTGAAACATTTTTTGATAAAACTTATATTTTTCGAAATATTCAAGGGTTCCGATCTTTTTCGGACACCCTGTATATATGTATGTATGTATGTATATACATATACACTATGTACATATACACGTACATATATATAAACCTCTTATAACATATGTATAAGTAATATTTACAAGATTCTCCACATGATATCTTCACCCTTCGTTCGAGAAAAGCGATTATAAGTGCTAACTAATATTTAACTAAATTTCCTTTTAATCGGTTAGATAATTATTATTATACATAGTATAAGTATATAGAGTTCCTCCTCCTTCGTCCTTTTTCCCGTTCCGGAGTACCATGGAAAGTAACAGGAATCAATAATAAGTTTCTTTACGAAACGATTCCAAGAAGAGATACAGTTAGATTTAACTTAACGAGATATTTGTCTCACGAAATACGAGATCTATACAATCTATTGCATATACGATATAATTTGTCAAGAACATATTAGAAAAAGAAAAGAAATGCGAAAAGAAAAGGGAAAAACCTTTCGGAAATTATACAATCCAATTATCCTTAAAAATAGTAAAAATTTCGAAAAATAATATGCTCGATTTGCTCCAATTGAATCGTTAAGTAGAATTATCTCTTTAGTACGCTAGAGCACTTTATTAATCTATGAAACTGTACGTTTAGATAAGATTCACGTACTTATGGTTCTGATTTGTACGCGGTATTTAACTCTACATGGGAGAAATATGTGTGTGACCTCTAAAACTTTTCCCATCTACGTGTTTTTTTGCTTACGATATCTCAATAGGCCCTCAGAGATTCGTTGTTGCTATAAGAATAAGACACATACCGCTAAAAGATTTAAATAATGTGGACTACAAGAGAAAAAGACAAAGAGATGAAAGAGAGAATGCGAAAGATAAGGAGAAAATGTAGTGATATTAGTTTTCATTCATCACTGAATCAAGTTTAATCGTATCAAGTTCTGCATAAACTTGCTGTCACATGTATCGTAGGACGAGGAGGCTTAACTTCCAGGATGATCTTTCGTTTTCAATTATGTTTAAAAAGAGATATATATCTATATATTTATATATCTATATATATCTCATAATGAAATCAATATTACACGTGCGTCATGACGATGGAGAGAGGGACAAATCGAGGAAACAGGGCAGGTAGAATTATAGCTGTTACGAATGCGTTAGATCGATGGTACGTGTCTCGTTGCCGAGGATCAAGCGTAATCTTTTCATGGGCGGCGGTGGTGGATCGAGGTTCAATTCGCGCGACTTCTTATGTCGTCTCTCACGATCTCTGCTCTTGTGTTTCTTTCGGCGTTTGCGTCTCTCCAATCCCTCGACGCGCAGCACTTCGTACTCCGGTTCATAACTATCTTCGCTCATGCCGCTGGTGCCGGATTCAACGATGTCGTCCAGCACGGGCGACCGTTTCATGCGTAGCGTCAGTTTTAGCCGACCGCCGGTCCTCTCCGGTGTGACAGGACAAACTCGACAATCGCTTGGATTGCTCGTTCGCCATTGGCACTCGGACGGGGTTGTGCTTGATTTTCGTGTACTGCCACTGTTCTCGTAGGCTGTCAATCTAAAAGAAGATCTCTCCGTTTTAGACAAGAAAATTTTATAAAGCATCTCGCGAAATATTATGGATTTAGTTTACATCTGTATTTTAAATAATAGAAATAATTTCATACAACATATTCATTGCATATTTACCGTTCCAAGCTTACTGTAACATCACAGTTTCCTCTTGATTGAACACTATTGGATTCTGTGCCATGTTCGTTCTGTGTTGTAGTCGGGGGCCATGGTTCCTCCGGAACCAACACTGGCGGTTCGGCTTTATTGTACTCGTCATTGCAATGCAATTCCTGTTCAGATGACATAGCTATCGAGGAAGAGGATGCATGACGAGATTCATGCTTGCCGCGTCTTATTATGGACAGTATACCGATATCTTCCAGGTTGCTTTCCTTTTCGCTAAACTCATAGATATCACCCTGGATACCCGAATCATCGTCAGCCTCTCCTATGTCAGCTGTCGCCGATCTCTGTCGATCCCTCCTCTGACTTTTGGTAGATTTGTTTTTGTTCTTCCCCTTGCTATGACTCTTTAAGTTGTCCTGAACACCTTCTGTCAAAATTTCGAACTTGGATTTGGCGCTTGAAAGTCTCTTCTGTAACTTGCGAGACGACTTTGAAAATACATCTAAAGTGTGATCTCTTCGTCTGGATGTCGATTTTTTTAATGCAGGATCGCAATTGTCTTCTAAACTCATATGGCCGGTTAAATTACTATTATAGTTCGTAATGTGTACATTACTAAACACCGTCGCATCATTTCTTTCTGTAATATTTATTCTGGAGTTCATCTCCGTCGTGCATAATGTCGCCATTCTGATACTAGGCTCGATGCTCGTGACGTATGCATCACTTTTCGTCACGATGCCGTCTTCTTTCTCCTGGCTTAAAACTGTACTACTATAACATTTTAAAACGTTTTCGGTATTAACTTCTGCCTCTACAACTTCTTCAGAATTCAAGCCACAAAATTCGACACTGTCGGAATGACTCGTTCCCGACACGTGATCTACGGTGATCGGACTCTCGCAATCTTCACTTTCCACTTCTTTCTCCACATCATATTTCTGCACCACAATTACTTTTGCGGCGTTTAAATCGCAACATTCGTCATCCGATCGAGAGCTCGTCTCATGTAAGATGTCATTCTCTCGGAAATCAACCTGCAATATTTTCTTTTCTTCGATTGGTGGCGGCGGCGAATCATCATCCTCAAACTCGTATGACGATTCTTCATTCGTAAGACGATTCGGTGTCTTGCGATCATCTTGTTCATCCATCGAGGAAAATCGATTGCTATGAGACTTGGAACATTTGTTAACGCAATTCATCTGCTCAACCGGCAGGTCACATGGATCGTTTTCGTTTTCCTTATGTCGTATAGGCGAATGATGGTAGTCCCTCATGCGATAGTTCGTATCCTCGGGAATCGATTCCGTGGTATGTAAATGTTGTTGTACATGAGACATGGAACTTAATCGGATTGAATCACAGGCGTTTGTACTATAATGTCCCTTTTTATAACTGGAAGAGTCAACATCTACTGTCTGAGGATCGACTTCCGCGACGAGATCCGGTATTCCCCGTTCATCTTCCACAGAGTCACCATCACCGTTTGATTCACCGATGTCTTCTACCTCCGTCAGTCTCAGCGGACAGGCATTTTCGTTTAATTCCTCCGCCATGGTACGCTGTCGTTGTTCCATGCAGAAACCGTGGTCCATTTTCGATGCGTCTGGCAGATGATGTTTTTGTAATCGCGAATACAAATTTTCCTTGTGCACCGGTAGTCTATCAGAATCCTCCTTTCGATGACCAATATCCGCTACTTCCGTATCTTTCACAACGGGATTGAGACAGGACGATGCAGACTTCACACCGACTTTCCCTTTTTTCGACTCCGTTCTCTTGTGAAGTCTACGAAATCGAAATTAAAAATTAATGTAAAATTAAATGAATGAAAACAAAATATCGGACAAAAGATCTAATAAGCTACCTGGACGCTCTGAGCGATTGAGTATTCTTGATGGCACTTCCGTCACCGGTATTGCCATCAAACTTGCACATCTGTTTGTTACGGAGACTCCTCGTGACAGAAGTTGCGATCGCAGAGGGATGTGGACGAGTTTGTAGCATATTTTCGCCGTTGTTGATTGCCGGTTGCTGTTGATTGATATCAGAGAAACGACAACCTTGCGCGATCAGGAGTTCGGCGTCGTATTTTGTGAGCCCTTTGCGTCGCAGCTCCTTCATACTGAGAGATTGTGGCGCGACTGCTGCATTTCCGACCAAAACAGCGTTTCGCTCAGTGAGAGCGGTATCGGCTTGCTGTTTGTTCCTGTTCAATGGCTGCTGTCGATGTTTAGTTCGGTTGATTCGATTATCCGTTTCTCTCAAACGATAACCTAAAAAAATAGAAAAAAAAAGATAAGTAACGAAGCAAACGAACGATCTTTGTCACATCACGTGTAGCATACCAGACGACAGTTCCTCGCCCGGCTTTTGACTCGCGAAAGCACCGGTCCTTCGCCTTTCGCAGGTTTCACACTCGCAGTAACAATTGCCATCACCGAAGAAATCCTCTCCATAGAAACATGTAATTTCTTCACCGACCTCGATATCGCGCAACACCTTGACACATGCCGTGTCTCTCCCCGTCGCCACAAACTGTGAAAATAATACTTTCGTGTTTGCATAACAATTCTTACGCAATCAAATTCGAATTTCGTCGAGTGTCCATTACCTTGCAATTCGCTCTACAGTCATGGTTTATATATGCGGCTGGTCCCAACCATAATTGGGCGCAATTCTTTCGACAACTAAACATCACAGAGAAGTCATTTTTGCCAGGATGTAGCAACGCAGCTTCCTCCTAAAAGCATACAATAAACATAAAATAAAAATATGTATTGAATGGAGAGAAAGAAAAAATATAGAAATAATGAAAAACCATGTGATCAAATTTTTTTATACACTGCAAAGCTCGAACCTTTTCACTAAGCTCCGCTATGCAACCAACAAGGCAGGAAATTTTGTCGTGCTTCATCCATTTACGAGTAGCGCATATCTTAGCACCCTTTTGTCCCTCTAAGCTATATCTATAACACGGCTCTATGGCAAAACCAGAATCCTTATCGAAAACTCGCAGGTATCGCTTAATCTGTAAACGAAAAAAACTATTACACACACACTTTTTTATTACTTGTACTAAAAGGCGATGCAAATTTCTCGCTAAAATAAGACAATTCGATTTGAAAGCGGTGTCACGTGTACGTTTATAACTTACGTGATTCTCCAGATTGATTTGTTGCTGTTTAGACTTTGTGTGGGGTAGTCGTGCGCCCCAATCTCCACCCATCAACTTCTTATATGCCTTCTCGTAATTTTGAGTTTGAATAAATTCACAGATGATCTTTCGGAGTTCCTCCTTGTTCGCCTTTAACGGTCTGTACCTGTCGAATGGAATGAAATGTTAGTAAACGATGTACATGGACAACTCACAAATTCGTACATTTGATTTGACTCAATATCAGTACCTGATATTCATCTTATGGGTAGTAAATCCTAGGTAGGGATCCAATACGAGGGACGTAGCCAAGTCGTCATTGTCAGAGAGCTCTTTGGGTGTCATTCCACATCCTCCACCACTGGGTTGCATCTTTGCACCCACTGTGCCACCTAACCTTCGCTCCTGCTTTCTTACTGCAGTTGCTGAGGCCTGAATCGACAAGCAGTAATCCACCACCATTCTGCGACGCTGACTTTCACTGAAAAAAAAAAAGAGACAAAATTAAACGTGGAAGGAGAGAAAAGAAGGCGCTTTTGAGATAATAAATTTTTCTCTTCCCTTAATTAACCGTGTCTTAACCTTAGTTTTGCAGGTTTTTCCAAACAAATTTAGGTTAATGTACACTTAATGCATCCTTAATGTATCTTTATATGTTGAGGTTAATGTACCCCAGATCACATTCTACTGGAACATCAGGCTTGGTGGTGTACGTTGTATCGCTATTGTTCCACGCGACGTTTCCTTTCCGGATCGACTGACGTGATCAATTAGCAAAAGACCATTGTAACTGAGTCTATGAATGATTCCCTATGAGCGTAGGGCACGAGCGAGAACCAAACATAGGATCCAGAACGCTACGACACACAGATCGCTCGGCATTGTTCCTGGCGACGATTCGATCTTGCCGGAGAGATCTAGCGACGTTTCTCAAAGGGATATCTCCCCGCTGCGTTCGATAACATCGCGCCTACTTTAACCGTAACCTACTCAGCTGTTACTCAGGTGTCAAAAACACCGCACGGCCTACTCGAGCGACCCTGTCTTGCCTCCCCCCTCTCCGCCACCCGCTCCGCCCTTTAAACGCACACGCCCGATTCCCTTCGCGACGCTACCGCGTCCACGTTGCACTCCCCTCGACGACGGAGCACCCTCGCACTTAGCACATCTGAACCTGACCCTGAACCTGAACCCGGGAGGCGAACCAGGCCCACCGAAACTCCACTCCGTGTCGTCCGTCGAGGAAGGTGGGGAGGGGGGAGGAGGATCGCGCACGGCTTGCAGGACGTTCACCGATGTCCGAGCCCGTCGCGGGTAGGTTCCTTAGACACAATCTCCCGAACGATCCCCGTGGGACGCGACATCGGCGGCGTCGCCTCGCGATCAGAGTCTCAGGGTTGTCCCCCTTCCCCGTCGGAAATCAGCGCCACGGACGAGACGAGACGAGCCTCGTCGGGTCCCTTCGTATCGACCGGGACGACTACGGTAGCGGCGGCCTATAGGCGAACCTGTAGGAGCGCGTCGACATAACGGTGCTCTCCCTCTCGGGGCAGGACGGCACATCGTCGGCGTCCGGCGTCGTCCGAGGCTGACGACGACGAGAAGCCGAGAGCACGGGATCAATGGCGGTGTGGAAGAGGAGGGCAGGCCGAGTGATGTTCTTTTTTTTTGTTGCAGGACACACGGAGTGGTCCTGACGAGGACGACGCGTTACTTACCGCGAGGATGCTCTCCCGAGAACAGACCTCTCGCATCTTGCGGTCGGTCGAGCCCTTAAAGCTAGAGCGGCGCGGCGACGTGCCTCTCGCGTCGCGGCGGAGACGCGCTCGCGGTAACTATCATGGCTGGGCAGTATCCGAACGAGAATGCTCGGCAGGATCGCCACGGCACAACACAGTACAGCACAGTGCGACGCGACGCGACCACAACCCGCAGCGCACACTTTCCCTCTACCCTGTGCCCGCGGCGTGTGCGTACGCAACGTGAACGTGCGTTCGCACGGTGCCCACTCTACTGAACACGAGCGCTCTGGCAACGGAGCCGACGGCCCTGCGACGCGCTGTCGCTTCCGCCTCTTCGTGCGGGAGAAAAAGGGAGAGATAGAAATAGAAAAGTAGAAGAGAACGAGAGAGACAGAGGAGTCGGATATCAATCGCGGCCGGAATTTTTCATATTTTGAGATTTGTCGCGACGTCGTCGGAGCCCCGCGTCGTCTTTCCGCTACCCGGAACTGCCGGGCGAATCAGGTCGCGACCCACGATGCCTTAGTTATTTCTATTCTTTCTCTGCTCGCGACGTTCGTCGTTAAACGAATCCAATCTCGCAATTCTCGCGTCCCGCATGAAGCGATCGCGGACCGTTGGGATACCGCTGTCGGCCGCAAAATCGTCCGCGTCGCTCCACAGTCTAGGGATTCGGGCCGTTTAGGAACTTTTTACGATCGCGCGACGCGGCCCTGCGTCTCCATGGTGACGCAGCGTTCTCCGTCTCTCTCGCGTCTTCTCGTAACCTAGCAACTGGCAACGTGACGCCGCGGAAGTTTTCCTTCCACAATTTTAAATTCACTTTTATTCAAAATCTTTTATTTTAAGCATATTAATAGTTCCATGGCGACTCTATATTTTTCTACACTACAATGTAAGGGCGAATTCTCTCTCTCTCTCTCTCTCACACACACACACACACACACACGTCGAAACAAACAAAAATAAAACACGAAGGTGCGACGGAATTTTCCTCTTCGAGTACCTTCCAAGGGTTCGACAATTTCTCGAGCCGGACCTGCTCGTTGATGACAAAACGTGAACGACAGGCTGACGTTATCAGTAGTTTCTCTCTATAGAAATACACATACATGTACTATGTATCATATATACTGCTTTGCGAGACGCTCGATCGTCAGTATCGTTCGTTGCGCGCGGATGATTGCGTCTGCTTTATCGCTCGAGACGAAAGCACGTGGCCGCGCTGAAGAAACTTTTCTGGACGATGACCGTGATAACGACAGGCACCGTCACCGAGCCAATCGGCGCGGAAATAACACATGTGCCGGCGGAAAACGTTCGCGGAAGCATCAAGGACGGCGCGATTGATTTCGTGGCCGGTTCACTCGGTAAATGCCTCCGAGTGCTCGCCACGTGATTCCCGTTGTCTTTTCGTGTACTTCAGAATCTCCACTCTCGTGATAACGTCCAAGGCTTCGACCAAACCCCGATCAACTTAAACGACGATCAATCTGACCGACAGAATTACAAAATTTCGAATTGCACTTCTAATCATTCATTTCTATATACGTTAACTTTAATATCGGTTTAACTTACTTTTTATCTTTTTCTAATTCTAAAAATTGATCTGTATTGATAGAAATGGACGTAATTCATTAATTCTCTAATTCAGTGCGACTCCGACCAGCTCTGGTTAATCAGACTTAATCAGTGATTAACTTGACAGTTAATCGAATTATCGCAGTATCGTTGACGTGAATGAAATTATAAGATCTTTTGCATTTTTTTGATAAAGAAAGGAAAGATTTAAAGTGATGAATTAAACAGTTTGAAATTTTGCAAGCAGTTCTGGAATTAAGTGAATTGCAAGTTTGACTAATAATCTTTCTTTCCATGTGTTAAATAACAAGAGATCGATTGTTCCATTGATGTAAACAAATGGTAGTCTGATAAGTCGATTGTCGATTAAATTAATCGGAGTTTACTCGGAGATGCATTACTTGACGCACGTGAAAATTGCATCACGTTTTTCGTAGAGATAAATTTTTCTCTCGCAGCATTCGCGATAAAATATTCTCAAGTTGAGAGGAATAAGGAAAGCCGTAGAGGTCTTTAAAAAAAGATATTTATAGAATTGCAAGACGTACAAATGGAAGAAAGCACGAGGGTAGAAAAGGCTTCGAAGCTAAAAATGAGGATTTTTGGAGGTTTCTTAGGAGAAAACATTATCCATTAAAAATTTAAATTAATATTTTCAATACTTATATGTGTAAAACCTACATTATTATTGACGTATCTGAAATAAATAATGCAACATTTTACTCATACACTGATAACACTGGCTGCCAAAGATTATTTATCATATCTTGAAATATTCTGATATTTAAATAAACACAGTATTATTTACGTTTGTCTGTAGATGGGAAGATAGTATCGGTCTTGTAACGTTATCTTTCACGTAAATACCAGAGGGATAAACCCAACTAGTAACTTCTAATCATTTGCACGATAACGAGTATCTGTTTTTACGTGTCCCAAAACTGAAAAACGAAAATTATTAAATTATTAAAATTTATGCTTAGCAAAGAATTTATGCTTAAAAAAGAAATTATAAACAGACTTCAAAAGAAATTATATATCTGATTTTTTGCATGGCAAATCTGATTTTTCGCAAACTATCGTGACCTCTCCATGAAAATTGCAAGTTTATAGCGATGTTTTATATTTATTTTCGATTCGTTTTATCAAGAAATATTTAGTTATCGATAGAATGATGAAATCTTACAAAAAACTAATTATCTAGAAATTATGAAAACAAGTATAGAATTTACTAATAACTATAATAACAATTTATTGATCTTTGCGCTAAATATTTTTTTGCATTTCAGTTGTATCAAATGTGAGAAAATCTTGGATAAATATCACTTGTCGTTAATTGTCAGTAATCATTTTTACGAAACTGTTTTGAGATATTACATGAGAATCTCTATATTTTCATATATATGCAAATTGTTCTATTCTATTTAATAGGAGGTGTAGCGCTCGTTTACGTGGGCCAACCGTTGGACACGGTGAAGGTAAAGATGCAGACCTTCCCGTCCTTGTACAAAGGCATGGTAAACTGTTTTCTACATACGTTAAGGACAGATGGTATCGTAAGGGGTTTGTACGCCGGAACGATCCCGGCGATAGTCGCCAATGTAGCTGAGAACTCTGTGTTGTTTGCAGCATACGGCGGATGTCAAAAAGCAATCGTTCATTTATCAGGTAAATTATAAAGGTATTACTAACCCGCAATTATATCACAAGTATTAAGAGAATTATTACTGATCCCTAATAAAGTTTGATATGATATATGAATTGTTTTTAAATCAATTTAATTTTCCCTTTTTTTACAGGTGTACAGAGCGTAAAAGAGCTTAGTTCTTTTAGCAACGCCTGGGCCGGTTTCTTTGCTGCGTTCTTTTCCTCACTGACTCTATGCCCAACAGAGTTGATAAAGTGCAAGTTACAGGCTATGAGGGAAGTTGAACAAGCGGTAACTGGCATGGAAAAATCCACGGTAAGTGGATAAACTCCGATAAACGTTGTTTTAAATATTTTAATAGTAATTTTTGAGTGACTGTCGTCATTATTCTTCAGAAACCTCATATAGGATCGTGGAATTTGACGAGGCAGATTCTTAAAGAGCAAGGTGTAAGAGGCCTGTTTACAGGTCTCTCGTCAACGATAGCTCGCGAAATGCCAGGCTATTTCTTCTTTTTCGGCGGCTACGAGGCCACAAGGGAGTTGCTAGCTGCGAAGGGTCAGAATAGGGATGATATTGGTTGGCAAAAGACGATGGTGGCTGGTGCGGTTGGTGGCACGATGCTCTGGTTAGCAATATTTCCAGCCGACGTCATTAAGAGTAGAATACAGGTAGGTCTTTAACACTGAAAAAACGACATTGTATATACCGTAATTAAATTGTAAATCTAGACATCTGTTTTTCAATATTTTTTATCTCTTACAACGAAATGGCTGTTTGGAACAGGTGCAGAACTTAAGAACGCCCGCCTTGGTAGTTTTTAAAGATATCGTGCGGCTAGAAGGCATCAGCGCGCTGTACAACGGATTGATACCGACTTTAATCAGAACGGTACCAGCGACTGCAACACTGTTTGTCACCGTCGAATACACAAAGAAACTTATGTATAATTATTTCTAAAATCGGTTTTTCATTTTCTTATGTGACCTGATCCCACGTATATATCTACACACGAAAGTATTTGTTAAACAATAGGTAAATTTGTGTGCGATGCGAATTCAGTGTCGCCTATATCTGTAAATATAAAAGTGTAATGTACGCTGAAACAATGTGAGAAATATTTTACATTACAAGAAATACTTTTCTTAATAAAACATGTACAAGATATTCTTTTGCGATGTATTTTGCGTGCTATACAGTATTAGACACTTTTGATACATTATCTCGAAATACAAGTCTTTTTATGTAGTTACATTTCTCCTGCGGTGATTTGCATTTTTCCCAAGAGATATATGATATCTGCAAAAAGAATTAAAACTTTTTTGCATTATTATTATTATAATTAACGCAATTTATTTTAAATCATTCATAATTAAAAACAAACCAATTCTACAAATGCCAGCGTTAATTGTGATTAGTTAGATTGCATTTGCATTATAATTAACATCACGATTAAAAAGAAACAAGATTACTTTATCTATAGTAGAATTTGATAAAATTAATTTTTAATTTAAGACTTGTATCTTCAACGTATCATTGTATTAGAAAATTACACAAATAACATGTTTTCACGTTAAATATTTTTCTTCTTGGCATAGATTAATACATTTATTTCCCACAGCTTACCATGACCGGCGTGTAACCAATTGCGGATAACTGTCTTATTTTTGCAGCTAAAGATCCAGTAGGTGTATAATAATTCCTTATTAATAATCCCTGATGAGCTATGACGACAGCGATCCACCTAATGTCATCCGAATTCTCTTTGTCCGCATATTTAATGTCACTCGACTCATACTGGGACAAGAACTTCTCTAATGGCATAAGCTGATTTTGATCGTTTATACAGAAAACAATATCATTCGTGGTAAAATGCGGTAACGTACGAACAACTGATAGGTCCAACGTGGTGTTGAACAACTTCTGTTAAAGGATAGAAAATCTTGTGAGAGAATATAAACGTAAAGAAAAAAGATTATTCTTTGTGCAACAACACATGTATATACCTGACATGTTTCCAGCACATCTGTAAAAAGTAAATTCGCCCGAGTATTTTTCGAGCTGGTCGTCAGAGACAATTCGTAATATTTCTGAAATTATAAAATTTATTAACACATAATACTTTTCTTTAAACTTACGCGACACGTAACAATTTGATCGCAAGCAATTGATTTCTTTGCGTACCTTTTCTATTAAACTGCATATAGCGGGTGGAAGGAATGGACCATTGTACTCGGGTACCTCCACCCGAAGACCGTAATCCAACACGCAGTATTCACGTGAGAGATCATGGAGATTACCATAGCATGTCTTGTTCATGTATTCTGGCACAAAGACGTGTTTTATCAGATCTAAAGGATATATATTTTGTATCGCCAAAAATCCTAGAATACGTGTAAATACATGTGGAAACCTATTGCCGAAAAAATAAACATATAAATCTTAAAAATCGAATCTTAAAAATATAACTTTTTTTAAGAAGCAAAAAATGAAAAATATGATTTGCAGTTCAAATAAATTAATAACTTCAAAATCGTGTTTGAATAATACTTTGTTATCTCAGCTGCTCGAGTAGTGTTCCAAGTGGACCTTAATTCCTCAACCACATTCTGATAGACACTATTGTTCGAATCGATATTAAAAAGAGAGAAGACATAAAGAAGTCTTTCAAAGTCCTTCAACCTCGCTGTTTTTACTTCTCTATTTAACCTAAAATTATATCGGTTGTGAGCATCACCATAAATATTAATGGTAATAAAAAATTCAAGAATAAAATTTACCTTTCGATTAGTCTGTCCATAAGTTCTTTGTCATATATGCCGATCCTGCCACATGTTTGTGCAATATGCGTCAGAGACTGCAGTGTGTAACGCGGTTCGTATAACGTCAGAACTTTCAGTAACTTAGGAAATATTTTGAGTTCTGCAAGTGTCATGCTGTATCTGGAAAATATTAAATAGAACCAACGTTACAAATCAACAAATATTATATACACATTATATTTATCTTACCGTATTAATTTTATGAGGCTTGCAATGCTCACAGAATCTACTAAATCTATTTCATCTATAATCCTTTGAATGATACGGTTTAGAAAGTCTTTGCTCCTAATTTTCGTGGAGGTCATGAAAAAACCCAATGCTGCTATAGCCAGCTCGTTGATTGACAATTCATCCATGCACTGTTCTAATCGGAATTCGAGTTCGTACATGCTTATAGGTGGCTTCCGGTATATACTTAGAAAAAACATAATCTGGACCAGATGTTGAGAATTAAGCTTATGAGGTTTATTGCTTAGATTCCTAATAGAATACCATATGTATTGAGAATAGCATCGACGAGAGGTTTTAGGCGACATCTGATGTATTATGTCACAGAGATACAATATTTTCTCTTTGGGCAGCTTTAAAAAACGCTTCAAGCATTCTCCATCTATCCGTACACAGAGATTGTTGTAGAAACCGCACTTTTCCAAGTGGCTGCTGAACGGTACCAGGTGTTCCATTAACGTTATCAGGTCACTGTCAGTCAGTTTTTCTACATTTAATGTGTTAAAGGCCTCCATGTATCTGAATGGTTCGATCTTTTCGTCATTGCTGTGGCAAATGTTATAGGACAGCTTCTTGACAGCAGACACCATCGTGACACTTGTCATCGCATTCCAATCCTGATTTAGGATCTCCAGTGCTTCCTTGTTTTTTACGTAAGCATACACAGTCTTTGGTCGCATCACGGTATTCGCGTACCTGCGCGATCTCAGAAAAAGATTGTGGCTGTACATGGTATTTTCCTTTATCTTCTCTAGATGGTCATTGACGTCATACTCCTTGGCAGTGTCAGTAGAGACAGTAGCGGATACTGTAAACCCCTGGATTTTTCCCGAATCGATATGTACCGCACTCGGGGTGCTGCGTTTACATTTTAGTAGCATGCCCATCACTTGACGCCGATGGTTGTCGATTTCGCAGCTTAATCTTAACAACGCCGGATACGTACGCTGCAACGTGGGACCTAGTCTCTGCAAGAGCACACTCATCGCTGAAAACAAGAACGTTATTAACCATCAATTCTCACCGCGGACGGACTGATTAATGAGTTTGCTAAAAGAGATTCACTTTTCTCTCGATAATCGCAAATTTCCCGAAGCAGGTTCTCTTTCCTCCGTTTTTTTATTTGCAATCATTAGAGGTTAAGGTGCTTTCAATCTGTCTGTGATCATCTGTTTTCGAGAGCGATACGCCCTCTGTGGACATAGAAACGTTGACCACGTGCCAATATCCGCGAATGTCTTCTCTGGGTAATAGTCCAAGAGCCCATGACATGAATTTGGGTAGGTGTTTTAGGCAACTTGAAATTATAAAAAAAAGTAAATTTGAATGTGTGCGATTACGGAATGAAGAGTCTGGCAAAAAGTTTGCGGTTATTTTGCAACTGCGCAGCCTAGTACATTTAAAAAAAAAAAGCCTCAAAAAATATACTTTTGGCAAAATAAAATTTAGTTATTTTTTAACTTTAGCACCTATAGAAATAAAAAATCAAAATGCCAGACGTTTTGAATGGTTCTGAAATATAGCCAGATTGCCCCAAAGATGATTTTTTAATAAACGCAAAAAATATACTTTAGGCAATCTGAAATTTTTATAGGACGTTTATTAATTAAAATAAAAAATATTTATTAAGAAGCCAGACAAATCACGGTTTTAAATATTTGACATACGCGTTTAAAGTTTTTGCATGAGAGCGACGAAAAAGTCTTATGCGTGGGCATACGTTTGAGAGAGAAAGTTTATCAGCAGTTCCTCGCAGTACCGGGAGCCCTTCGCTTGCCGAATTCTGATTGGTTGATGAGGATCGCCACGACACTAAACTCACGTGACTTGTGAGTTTAGTGTCGTGGCGATCTTTGGGGCAATCTGGCTATATTTCAGAACCATTCAAAACGTCTGGCATTTTGATTTTTTATTTCTATAGGTGCTAAAGTTAAAAAATAACTAAATTTTATTTTGCCAAAAGTATATTTTTTGAGGCTTTTTTTTTTTAAATGTACTAGGCTGCGCAGTTGCAAAATAACCGCAAACTTTTTGCCAGACTCTTCATTCCGTAATCGCATACATTCAAATTTACTTTTTTTTATAATTTCAAGTTGCCTAAAACACCTACCCAAATTTATGTCATGGGCTCTTGGACTATAACGCATAATGTGCACAATTTGTGGTTGCGTTCCGTGCTATGAGAACGATACGTTGATAACACGAATTCTGTGTGTAACGCAGGATACATGTAAAATAAATTTCTTATGTGCAAAGAGACGTTTTGTGTTATTATTTTTCAAACTAAAATCACAAAAAACCTTCCATTTTAATTGTAAGAAAACTGTATAAAATTTTTTTATAATGCCCCATAATATTTTATCAATTTTTTTAGTAGTGTTAAACACACCATGTGCAATTTATTTTGTAGGAAACGTTCTACCATTTCTTATCTCATATGACGAAAGTATTAATAATTTAAAATATTATACATGATGTTCACTTTAAAGTTTGAGAGATAAATTTATAGACTATTCATCTTATATTATGCATAAGTACTCTTTTGCAAATTAAATTAAACAACATTGATTTTAACGTTATTATACCAGTTTTCCAATTCTTACTATCAAGTATCTCTGCATAATATATTGCATGATATTGCAATAGACAAAAAAACAAAGACCTAAAGAACAATGTGTGACATTGCCCATACAGAACAAATCTCCAAGGGACGTCCTCTAGATGTTCGAAAGACATCTTATGTCCTAAGGATGTCTCTAATTTATCTATATAATTATAATTATGTGTACATTCATTAATTATACATTTTAAATTTAAAATAATAGCATTCTGTTATAAAAAAAATTACAGCATAGCAAATTATGATATTTGAGATAGTATATGTGTTTCTCTCAAGGTAGTAAAACATATTTATATTAGTTTGTTAAATAATTTGTTTAATTATCTAATAAGTCCTTATCTTTTAAAACGAATATCTCCAAGGAAGGACGTTCCTTGGCATTTGATCTGTATGGATGGACGACTATCAAGAAATATCTTCATATTGTTAATGCCAATCATATGTTAATAAAAAGCATGCTGGCTTGAGAAAAATTAAACAATAAAATCATTTGGAATGTTGTTGCATAATGGCGAAAAAGATGATGTTTAAAATTTCGATGTAAAGCAAAAGCGATGAAAAATTCATAAGAAATATTACCGTGACAATACCATGTGTTATTTAATACAAGGTATGTTCTTTCGAAAGGAATTGGACTATATAAAAAGTTTTAGAATGCTGTTGCAAAATGGCGATCGACGAGAAACACAAAGCTTCGAATTCCGATGCGCAACGCAGAACAAATTTCGAGAATAAATATTTTTATATAAACAATGTCACTTACTTGGGAAAGTAAAGTATATTACTCTCGAATGGATTTCAATAATGAAAAGTTTTAGAATGCAGTACGATGCTGCAGCAAACATGAGTAACAGTCAGTTGTCGACAAGAAATTTCGACAAGCGATGCTAAATGAATCTCGCGAGAAAAACTTTCATATTAAAATTCCTATATATTCCTTAATGTGGAGCATGATCACTCAAAGAGATTTAGAATTAGATGGCGAGTCAGAATGCTATTGCAAAATAGCGATTGACGAGAAAGATGAAGTTCTGAATTTCGGAGCGAAGAAAAAACCTCGAGAAATATCTTTATGTAGGCAATGGCATCTGTTTAGAAACACGATCATGATCTCTCTCAAAAAGAATTAGATGATAAAATGATTGAAGAATATTGTTACATAATGACAGTCAACGAGAAAAAGGAAGTTGCAAATGCCAAAATGCGGCACTAATTCCTAAGAAATATTTGTTTAAAAAAATGATCGTTTTAAAAGACAAGGAGTTATTAGATAATTAAACAAATTATTTAACAAACTAATATAAATATATTTTACTATCTTGAGAAAAACACATAGTATCTCAAATATCATAATTTGCTATGCTGTAATTTTTTATAACAGAATGCTATTATTTTAAATTTAAAATGTATATAATTAATGATTATACACATAATTATAATTATATTATAGATATAAATCTAATTATAAATTAGATATTTTAACATTAGGTTATAATTAAATAATAAAAGGAATTTTATTGAATTTTATTACGAAAAAAATGGTAAATGTTGTTTGTCTAATGAATGGTTAAACGAAAATCAGATTTCTCAACATGAAAAATTGCATTTAAATCGGTTGAAGTACGCGGGATACATTAGACGAGGAAGTTAACGATTTCCGTAAACCTCCTCGCCTAACGTGCGTTCCGCGTACTTCAGTTGATTTTCAAACGAAATTTCCTTTGCTGAGAAACATAATTTTCGCCTAACATTTCATTGAAATATATACTTTTATTATTAGGAAAGTATTCCGTACGAGGAAGTAAATGTGCAAACCAGACTGGCAAAGCGTTTCAGAAGTCCAAAAGTCTCTTCGATACCAGGCAAGTATATTAGCGAGTAGGTTCACTCGTCGCCTCGTCAAGCCTACCACCACTTATTACCCGTTACCATATACGGCATGCCCCACCCACGGCCAATCAGAGTGCTGGCAGGTATGCCTGGATGGGGGCAGGTCCTCACGCAGTGACCAATGATAGCGTTAATACTGAAGCAATGTAGACAGAGAAACCATGCCTCGTTCAAAATTCTCCGGCAACCTCTTTGCTTGTCATGTGTTCCGCTTAAATTCAGCCGATTTAAATGAAGTTTTCCATGTCCAGAAATTAGTTTTACCTAACCTCTTAATGGAATTCGTACTTTTAACCACATTTATGACTTTTTTCATGTATTTCAACGGACGCATAATTAAATTCTTTTTATTATTTAATTATAAGGTAATATTAAAATAATTATCAAATTATCTAGTAATGTTTATTAAATAGTATAATAATATTCATATTGTAATGTATATGTAAAATAAAAATCTTTTATTTTAAAAAAGTTTAGTATAGCAAATTAAGATATCTCATGGTGTATGTGTTTCTCTCAAAATAGTGAAATACAATATATCTCATTATTACTTTACATTATTACTACTTACTAAACAATTTCATTATTTAATAAGACATTATTAGATAATGATTATCTGGGGATAGAAAATTACTTAAATATTTTTATCTTTGTATACAAAATTGTTCAGTTTATTATATATCATTATGATTGTATCCTGATTTAATACTTTGCATTTTCATTAAGTTATAAATAAAATGATATCTTTCTCTAAGGTTTAAATTAAAACTTTTTTCGATAAAAGCAGACCAAATCGTAGAAATTCTTTACCACTCCCATTGTTTCGGCGGTCCTCTTTTCTTTGAATAACAAATTTTTAATATTTTTTATTTTTTAAACTTTAATATTTTTTTTCATAAATTTATTTTATATCAAAATACAATTTATTTTTTATAATATTGTACAAATATAATCCAGAAGTTATTTAAGGAATAGAAAATAATGTTTTATACAATTTAATAGTACAATACAATATAGAAATATAAAATCAGATATTTACAATATGTATAATATAATACGTAAAGAAAAAATTAAAAATTAATTATTTTATAGAGGCCCTCCACCACCCCCGCCGATTCCAGCCGGCGGTCCTCTTTTCTTTGGATACAAAATTTTTATTTTAATATTTTTTATCATAAATTTATTTTATATCCAAATACAATTCTATATAATATTGTACAATTATAATCTAGAAATTGTAATTTAGACAATAATAAATAATGTTTCATACAATTTAATAGTATAATACAATATATAAATATAAAATCAGATATTTACAATATATATAATATAATACAAAAAATGTATATAATACAAAAATATAATACAAAGAAATTGCTGTTCAAAATACATAAAAAATAATATTATTAATAATAATATACTCACAAAATTTTAATAACGCGAAAGTATGCGAAATCGAGATACACGTGTGATAACACGAATTTTACTAGATATAGTTGTGCTCGTATATCGAGAAAGGATATCTGATGAATTAAATCATATGTTCATTTATTACTTTATGATTACAGAATTTGTTACGTTTTTATCTTACGTCAGCAGATAAAAAAGGTGTAAATTAGTCGATAAATTTACTAACTACTAAGTAAATTAGTAGATAAATTTACTAATAACTTTTTTATCTGTTTTTATCTTGTTAATTTATTTTGTAATCATAAATTAATAAATGAAAATGTGATCTAATTATCACATATTTTTTCTTAATATACATAGCATAAATATCTAGTAAAATTCGTATTATCATACGTATTCGTCGATTTCGCATAAGTTAAATCACTAACGTGATAATTTTACTAAATCCAGATAAATGTCGAACTAATGTCGAACAGATTTTCGATATGCATATCTCTAACTATATTAAAATGTAAATAATTCGATAAACGTTTTAAGAAATAAATATGATGACATTTATCTGGACATAGCATCACATAAATTTCAAATTACATATTTACATTGCATATAACATTACATAATATACACACTTATGCTGTATAAAAATTGTTAGTTACATTTTACAAAAAAATAATACAGCGAAGGCTAAAAATTTAAAAATAATTTTAAAATTAATTTTAAACGTTATTAAATTTTCAGCCTTCCTTTTCAATCATCAAATAGAATTAAGTCCATGTATATTTCCAACCAATACATGTTTATCATATAGTTTATTTATGAGCCTTAATTGTGTTCAATTTTAAAATTATAAAATAAATTAATTTTTAATTGAATTTATAATTTTTTAAATTGTATCCCCCCATCCCTACCCGTATCCCTACCTACCCGTTATTACTACGTTATTCATTAATTATTCGTTTTCCGTATCCCTACCTACTCGATTTTTATTTTTTAGTTTTTATTTAATCCTACCTACTCCTATCGTCATGTAACAGAGGACCGCGTCCAATTAGAAGAGCGTGTGCGAATTTAGTTTAAATAGTTTGGTTTAAATATTGCATAGTTTTACGGGGAGTTTTACTGGGAGTTTTAATTTTATTATTTTATGCGGAATTTAATTCGAGACAGACTTTCCGTCTCTGATTACGTGCAATGGCACGTATGCAAGAAAATCTCCTTACCTTTCCTACTTTTCATATCTTTCATATTTTGATTGGTGTTGTACACCAACCTACCTTATTCGATCCTCTTCGTCTTCTTTCTTCTGGCCAGATTGGTCTTACCTTTTGTTGTCTCTGGCCATAGTCTAGCTTCGTAAAGCCAGAAATTGACAGCAAGGAAAAATACTCCTTTTACTGCCGACAATCGTTGGCAATAAGCGTAAAATTTCATGCTTTTGCATGATGCGCGAAACACGAACGCGTCGCGAAGGGGCCATTAATTAAATTAATTAAGCACCAAAATGACATTAAAAAACGACAACAATAATTCTACTAAAATACAAATTTTACATTTATTTTTAACCTGTTTTTAAGTATATCCATAAATATTACAAAATAAACTAGAAAAAATAAACTAGAACAAATTTGAGTTTGAAAAAATCTCTACATTGACAGTGTGATTTTTTAATCGAAAAAATTTAATCGTAAGTATTATTTGAATTTTATATTTAACTGTATGCAATATAATTTTTATAATATAGATAACAAAATTTAATTTAAAAATGAATGAAAATTAGCAGACGCGTCATTCGATGGAATCTAAGGCCCATATATATTTTCATCGATTTGAACGATTTATTGCCGAGTTTTATTACAAAAGCATGCAAATATATTCAAATAAATGACGTGAGATCCGAGAGGGATAATAAATTTCCTTTATTACAAGAATCGACTAATTAATTTACTTTATTATAAAAATCAATATTATAACAATCGATATAAGATATATAAGATATAATTAATCGATATAATATAATTTTTCTTATAGTTTAACCGCGATAAACTTTATAACAATATAATTTTGAAACATTTAAATCTCATGTCATATTGCATGACTTTATCCAGCATAAAGCCAATTTCTCAATTTAAAATACATGGATAGGTTACAAAAAATTAGGGTAAGATCGATATCCTTTGTTAAAATAAATTTTAATTATTATAGCGTTTTCTATAAAATAAATTGTTCAATAAGACCAATATATTCTAACTTTTTAAATTCACGCTTGTATTTATACGTAATAAAAATCTATAGATCTATTTTGCATCGATTTATATAATATTTAATCTTGGCTAAATATGTGGGAAAGGAACAAATGGGTATAAATAAAAATACATCCTAACTAATAATTTCATAATTTTTCCCTATCTATTGACATTTCTTTTTTTTATTGTACCTACCTAATATTTTCCTTTATTTTTTCCTACTCGAGAAAAATAATAAAAAAATAATTCAAAAAATTAATTGCGAGTATTTTATTTATAAGGAAATTAAGATACTCGCAATTAATTTTTCGAATTATTTAAAAAATAACTTTTATTTTAACTGTTACTTCACTTTTTGTTTTTTCTCTGTATTTCTAAATTTTTTATTGTAATAATTCTAAATAATTCTAATTTTTAAAATATTTATTATAATAATAAATTGAATTGATTTTAGAAGAAAACTTAAAAAATGCAATTTCTTACGCACTTTGTGCTAATTTAAATTAGCAAAATAAAATGTTTCGTGTTACATATTTTATTTAAAATTTATTTAAAGAACTATTTTAACTACATAACACGGCAGATTCTATTAAGAATGATGAGCTTTTTGCGAGCTCCATGTGTGCGAAGTGTGCGAGTATTTTCTCGAGCACAGTCGCACAATGTACAATACATAAAGCAATCGACAAACCAAGATTAAATATTTGCTCCGTAATTATTTTTAGCCCATCCATTTTAAGGCAACGAATCTACGAGATGTAATATTTTATACTTATTATCCAAATATGACATGTATCGAGATATTTCTGCTTTATTTATTATTCGTCGTAGATTCGTAACCTCAGTAAAGAAATTTTTGACTCACCGACCGATGCGCAACGGGCGGAGTTCATCAGCCACGTAGCTACGATGATCCTGCAACACACAAGTGAAATATTCAAATTAAAGAGGCGCTTATAGTGACGGCAACGTTTCAAAAGATAATTCATACGCGCGGTTAATTCGTCTTTCATAATTAGATTAATAACTAGTGTAATTATCTATTTTCCAAAAAAAGATTTACAAGGATAAACTTTAATAAAATTTTAGATAATCTTTTCTTTTTGTAATTATTTTTAATTTAACGAGATGAAACATTAATTTTCCAAATAATTGAACAAAAACTATTAATTTTACATAGGAGGAGAATAACTTACTCCAAGGTTGCTCCGCCGAGGCCCGATGTCTCTCCCAGACCTCCGCCTCCTCTCAGGACGTCTGGGCCTTGTCTCCCGTTGCACAGGACACTCGCGAAAACGCGAATAAACCATAAATCGCGCGCGGACTAATTATCAGTAAAAGTTTTTCGCACGATATTATACGGCACTCCCGACAAAATTCACATGAAAAATCTTATTTAGTTAAGTTAATTAGTCCGATTACTGGAACGGCACTCCCGAAACAAACGCGACGAACCGGCTGCGGCTCGTTTATTCAGTTAAATCGGCGACGAGGGTACGTTGGCTTCCCCGTCTTTGGATTTTTATCCAAGCGAAACAAGAGTTTTGCTTGGGTAAAAACCTCGGGGTACTGGGCCCTCCCACCGCGCCGAGGTCGTACCCATGGGAGGGTAAGTACTTTACTTTGCAGATATAAAATCAAGTTATCAATGTATAAATATAAATAAATAAACTATAAAAATTAGAATCAATGCATTATATATATAATTAACTGCCAGGGTGTCTTTTTTTCATTAAATAAATTAATTTTAATATATGCGAGTCAAGAGTGCTAATAAAGACACGCAATTAATTGATATAAAATTAAATTTAAAACACAATCAAAATTAAATAATAACAAAAAATGTCTCTAAACAAAAGTGTCTCTAAATAAAAATATATTTAAAAAATCTATATTTCTTTTATTTATATAATGTTTAATTTTGGTAGAAAATAGAGATGTTAAATGCAAGACTTTTAAACTTTATTTTAAAAATATTTGAGAAAGGAAAAGAGAGGAAAATAAAATAATACCAATTTATTTATCAATATTTATCAATTATTAATATTTTTCAACTCACCGATACGATCATGCCCTGTCAACGTGTTTCTCAGACTCTGTCCTTGTTCTTTTCTCATCCAAGTTCCTTCACACACTTACGATTCAACACTCATGGTAACGCGATTGAAAGCGAATTAATTATCATATGATGACAATGCATTCATGATGTGTTAAACTTTGAAATAAAATAATATATTATGCTGTTCTTTTTTGTTACTCAAATTCGCCGAGAGATTCGAACATTGTGTCGACAATATTCATATCATTTCCGCACAGAAACATGACTCGATTCAACTAATTCTAATTAATCAATTAACCGAGCAAACCATCTGAAAATACATTCGAGGTACGCTTGTTGTATAATTCGAGTATAAATTACACAAAAAACAAGTATAATTAAACAGCCGACATATCACTTTTCGTTGCTTACAATTAGATCACTCGCGATCCGCACACTTTGTTATAAAAATCGTGCGATTTGTCAATTCGCGTATTATTCCGTACTCTTGTTACAAAAGCGACAACCAAATTATTTCCAAATTAAAATCCGAAATGCCACGCACTCAAATTTAATTATTTTTCAAGGAATTATCATTGTTAGTAAATTTGTTAAATCACAACCGAAATAATTAATTTAATTCTCCGACTCTTTTCTCATTTCAATCTTTAAACACGCGAGATACAAACCGCGTCGCGACCAACGGCCTCAACGCATTCGTAAGTAGTAAGAATTAGTCAGTCGCGTAGACGGATAATCCAACAATAAAGCACAATTCACTTTTTGATCACCTGCGGTATCATCGTGGCTTTATCGTGATATATATTTCAGCGTATTAATGTTTTACACGGAGCGATTTGCCTCGCTACCTGCCGCTTCGTGTGTCGGGACGAGACTGATAGTGCCGTGACCTTTGTACGTGCGTCCGGACGACGGCACGACGCGCCGGCGCGCAGCGCGCCGATGCGCAATGCGCCTGTGCGTAGCGCGCAGCGCGCCGGTGCGTGATACAACGGCGCACGGTAGGACAGCGGCGGTTAGATTTAATTTTCTTTGTATTCAATTTAAATCTCTATTTCCATACATTATACAAAATATCTTTTTCTATAATTAATGTAAAAACTGTGGTTATAAATTAAACGGTCGACACATCACTTTTCCGTTGCTTAAATCACTCGTGATTCGCATACTTGGTCATAAAAATCGCGATTCGTGTATTATTCCGTACTCTATGCAAAAGTGAGGGGCAAATTATTTCCGAATTATTAACGAAGAATTCGAAAAGCCACGCACTCAAATTTAATTATTCTTCAAGGAATAATCATCGTTAGTTAATTCGTTATTAAATCACAACCGAATATTATCTGAATTATTTGGTAAAACAATATTATATACTGGATATACTTATATACGGCGGTGCAAACAATTTTCGTACGAATATCACAACGAATCTTTCATCACGTGAAAGTAGAACACGCAATTGCTCCGCGAATGCTTCCTTTTTTCAAAACAGTATTCAAACATTAATCAAAGGGTAATAAACGAACAAAACCGAATGACAGTGCCAATAATATAATACATAATTCTATAAAAAATTATACATATAATAACAAGCTTTCTTTTTTCTCGAATTTCTTGTGAAATTTTCAAGAAACTTAAGGAACATAAGGAACAAATCATTAAATGTAAAAGAGCGCTTTAATTGTGGAGATAATTGCGTATATTATGCGAAGAGCAGTCAAGAGATCTTAACGCTACCAAACACGTTCGGAACGGCAATGATTTGTCTACCGGCGATGACTTTGTTCTGCGCGGTGACCTCGTGAACAAAGCACGTATACATCGACGAAGAATAAATCTCGCAAACTATTTTTATGTAAGACTTATGCCATATGTTTTGAAATGCTATACGTGACGATTGTTTCGAAAAGAATGAGATGATAAAATGGTGAATTTGGAATATTATTGTATAATAATAAAGAAAGAAAAGAGAGAAGCTACACCTACGAAAATGTCGACGCACGACACTTGATTTATTGAGAAACATATATTGCTTGTTTTATAAAATAATAAATGTTATTAGATATAAAATTATTTAGCAAAGTAAATAAAAGTAATAAAAGTGTGAAATATATCATTGTTTTAGGAGAAACATGTACATTATGAGATATAAATTTGCTATGTCATAATTTTAAAATAAAATGTGGTTATTTTTAAATGTTATTTTAAAATATGTATATAATTAATGAATTTAATGTGAATTAATTATAATTGAATTATAATAAATTAATAATAATGAATTTAATTGTAATTAGATATTTTAATATTAGATTATAATTAAATAATAAAAATAATAAAAAGGATTTGACGCGTTCGTTAAAATGCACGATATAAATCATAAAAGTTGTTAAAAGTACATATTTATTAGAGAGGTTAGGTAAAACTGATTTCTGGACATGGAAAACTTCGTTTAAAACGGCTGAATTTAAGCGGAACACATGACAAGCAAAGAGGTTGCCGGAATTTTGAGCGAGGCGTGGATTTTCTGCCTACATTGCTTCAGTATTGACGCTATCATTGGTCAGTGCGTGAGGACCTGCCCCCCTTTTAGGCATACCTACCAGCACTCTGATTGGCCGTGGGCGGGGCATGCCGTATATGGTAACGGGTAATAAGTGGTGGTAGGCTTGACGAGGCGACGAGTGAATCTCCTAGCTAATATACTTGCCTGGTATCGAAGGGACTTTTGGACTTCTAAAACGCTTTGCTAGTCTGGTTGGCACATCTACTTCCTCGTGCAGAATACTTTCCTATTAATAAAAGTATATATTCCAATGAAATGTTAGGTGAAAATTACGTTTCTCGGCAAGGAAAGTTTCGTTTGAAATCAGTTGAAGTACGCGGAGTGCACGTTAGGCGAGGAGGTTCACGGAGATTGTCAACTTTCTCGCTTAACGTGTGCTCCGCGTACTTCAGCTGGGTTAAACGCAACTTTTCATCCCAAGAAATCTAATTTTCACCTAACCTCTCAACTGAATATGTACTTTTAATATTAAAATATTTAATGTATCTAAATGGAAATATATTTATTAATTATTTATTTTTTCACTTTAATTATTTATTTTAAATAAATATAATGTTTTATTCTAAAATATTACAAATGTAGCAAATTAAGATGTCTCATGATGTGCATGTTTTTTTTTCAGAATAGTTAAATATATCTTAAATATATCTTATTTCTTTGTTAAATAAATTGTTTATTTATCTAATAGATACTGTTGTCTGATAAAACAAATATTTCTTTAAAATTTCACAGGAACCAGTACGTAATTTTCATCGAAACTTTCTTTTAAAACTTTCTTTTTCTCTTTAGCTTAATTAATAAATACACTTAAGTAATGTTCTAAATCATTTTATAATTTGATTATTTTCGAGAAGCCTTATATTAAAGAATGCACAATAACATAAATGTAAAAGTATTGTATGTTATTGCATTTCCATTATCGAAGTTTTGTCAGCGCCAAGTTTCTTGCATTAAATATTATTTTACTTTATAATTAAATTTTTTTATTTTTTATTGTTACATCTTTTATTTTTTCAATTAAGTCTTTTTTATTTCATTGAGATATACTTCTTATCCATATTATACATATACATATATTGTACATATACCATAATTATAATTATTTTGCTGAATTTGTTAAAATGTTACAAAATGAGAAACTAGAATTTGTAGATTTAAATTTAAATTTGATTATAAAAATATTTTCACTGTTTTAAATAAGGAGATATTTCAGTTTTAGAAAGAAGATTATATATAATTATTTATATTTTGTAAAAAGTAAAGAGATAAATCACATCATGAACTTAACCTTCAAGAAACCATATAAATTTTGAAGAAAATATAAATTCATAAAATATTACAATAAATAAAATAGCTTCATATTCGATTAACCTTTAATTTATTTAATTTACTCTTACTTTAATTTTATTATCTTATTTACTTATATGTAGATAAAGTAATGAAAATAATGTAATATCATAGATATTAAAATATTAAAAATTTATAAAATATTGCAAAACAATTTCCTATCTGATTAATTTAATAAGAGCCAGTCAGACAAGAAGTTAAGGATTTTCACATAAATAAGATAATAAAAGTAATATGTGCGAACATAATGGCCGTCAGTAACAGCAATGCAATAACATCGCAGACTCCGTTTCTCCAAAAAGACTCACAATTTCCACAGCAATAAATATATCGATGTCGTGATCGAAGTTTATTGGGTGTTGTGCGATGCAATCAATACACGTTTAGCTGCCGAAAATATATACGCAAAATGTAACAAGTCTCCTTCTTTTTTTTATCAAGTATGTACATATAATTTATTTGAAATGTAATCGAAACACAATTTGAAACAACATATATAATTATCGTTTTACATTTCTTTATGTACAATAACTCGATTAACGGCCGACCACGTACGGAATATCTTATTATGCACGCCTTACGCACGGATGCGTATACAAGTCTAGGAGCAATTAACTACAAGCTTCGACCTTTCCAGCGCAAATTAAATGTCCGCGAAATAATAAATAACTATCGAGAGGATAGTTTGAAATTTAATAACGCTCAGTACGTTAATTTCGCTCAGTTTCCAAATTATAGATGCGCAAGCTGAAGTATACTGACGAGCAAGAATTAAGTGACAAGTGGTATGAACTTTTCGCCTAATTAGTTCATATAAAATTGATTGAATCAAAATGTTTCTGATACTATTTGAAGAATTGTTCATCTTTCTATGTCACATTTAAGAATATAATAGGATGCTTAAAGGGTTAAAATACGAAGGACGTTGTAATTATTTCACGTGCAGATGTTACAATTACTTTTCTACAAGATTAAGACAAAAATTGACCTTTTCCGTTGTGCGATTCAAGTGTTTATTATTGAAAAGTCAGAGTGCTAACATGCGTGCACGCACGTACTTTATCGCTGTCAGATTTGCAAGGAAATAAGAAAAAAGGAAAAGAAACAATGTATTAGGGAAAATACGGTGGAATCGAGCCGAATAATAAAAAGTAAATCGGACGAGTAATATGTCTGAAAAGTTGTCGATCGGTCAGTCATCTCTGTACGAATCGCGTCGACATAATTGTGATCATCGAATCAATAGTCGTCCACATACACATCCTTCGGTTCCTCCACTCGTAGTCTGTTCTTGCGCGGATGGATAGAGTTGAATTCAGAGTTGGAAGGATGAACTTCATTGCTCCTAGGGGGAGTCTAAAATAAACAAGAAAGTCTCATCAATTAGTTCTATCTAAATTAATGCGTCGAAATTTGTTGAAAGTCTTAATCCATTTTTATTTTATTAATTTATTCATTCAATTATTGCTATTTATGAGTATTATTTTTATTAAAAAATTTATTGAAGTTTTATAAAAAGTTTATGAAATAAATGAAATAAAATCCAAATTTTAAATAACGTACAATCGAAGAACGAAAAAACTGAAGAGGGGAAAAAGAGAAAGAAAAATGAAAGTATTTGATTTTAAGACATTTTTTCTTGACTTGGTTTTAATCATCTAATTTAATTATCAATTACCTTTTTTAATATTTAACAAATTTTAATTTTCTTACTAAATATTTTTGTAAAAAGCTAACTTTAAAGTATGGGTTGGTTATATTTTTATATTTTAGTAGAAATATTACAAAATAAGAAAAAATAAAACAGAATGAATCACACACACACACATTTACAAATGTTCTAACTTTGCCGAATAATAAAAGCTTTTACTTACATCGTCGAGAATCGCAATCAAGAATTTCATTCTGGGGCATCTGTAGTCTCCATCTTCGCAGTTTATAGAACGCATGACAGGTAAGGGTACCAAGCGTTTTCTCGCCTGTGAACCTCGGCATGATGGGTGATAGGGTTCTTGCCTGCAACAACGATTGTTTATATCCTACGTGTTCCGTTTATTTTCTAGAGATAGGAGGAAAAGAAAAACTTATGAGTGAGACACTTACTCGCAGTCTACTGCGTCGACATAGGACTGGTAATAGAACAGAATAACGGCGAAGATAATTAAGGATCGCTGCACAAACGTCTGAAAAAAAATTAAGATTACACCTTGTTAAGTGATTGTATACCTTGTGAATTATAAATTTGTCGTAAGAACAATTCTATTTTTCTCCGAATAGCTCTTTTATTTATTAACAACTTTCTAGTTATTAATTATTAATATATTAGTTACCTGTTTAAAAGGTCAAAGTATATTTATATCATCATAAGAATAATCAAGAGAAGAATGATTCGTGCAAAGTTTATCGACAAAATTTAATGAACTCTTAATGAGTTTGCAGCGCAAAGTGTGATAATCAACGTTAAGGCGATTTTAACTGAATCGACGTGGCCAAATTAACATCGATGACACGAAGGAGAGGTTCTTTCACGGAAGCAGTGGATCGCTAATGAAACAGCTGATTTTTACGCGACACTAGACGGAAAAGTATCTTTATGAAGAAACAAAAAATACTTATTCTAACGAATGACAGATTGGAAAAGGTCACGTCATTTGGTACCATGGTCAAATAGCTGCCGTTCTTCCACGAGCTGGTACAAAATCGATATTCGTGTCGCTTATTTGCCGATGCGGTGAAAACGACACGATCAACACTATCATTCGTGTCGGCCAATTTGCAGCGTCATATTATTATTTTATTGGAGACATTCTCGTTGCGAGGGTTGCAAAGGTTTGCCCACGCTTCCTGAGCTTTCTTTACTCCGATTTTCTGCTCGCGACTACGCCAACAAAGGAGAAAGGTCGGGAGCAAAGTTGTTGAATGAATTTTGAAAGCGTGCATCCTGCACATTCCACGCACAAAGCCAGTCTAATTTTAAATTTCATTTATCCAATGCGTAAATCTAATATTTGTGCGATATCGTATAATCAACGATATCGCGTTCGGCTATGTTTAGCGCTAAACAGCGGCGACAAACGTGAGCGTTTTGTCCGCGTACGTTACGTAATAGAACAGCCGGTGGTGGACCTTGATCGTTACATAAAGTTCGCCATCAGATCGGAAAATTATTTGATTCCAACTTAATTCTAATCGACGATGTAATCCATATTTATACAACTGTGATATTTATTTATAACTTTCATATAACTCTTGAGTCTCTTTTGCAAAGAATCCATATCACGCAAGTATATATTTATAATTTTAATGTACATAACTGTTAACATTGTTATGTACATAACTGTTAGCGAATTAAAGTAAACATTAAAAGTTATATAATAAGCTTTAAGAAGCATTTTAATTTTCTTCCATGTTAGGAAGATTCCCCTAGATAATTGTAAAAATTCGTAAAATAATATTGTAATTTTGAAATTCAAATCTGAATCTTGATTCTGCAAAATATGTGGAGAATGTTAGCTTTCATAATTTAAAAAACTAAGCAAATAGAATTTTTATATTGCATAAAATCGGAAGTGCCGTTTCTAAAGAAAAGATATGATGCACTTTATTTTATCTTCAATTTTTTCCGATTTTTCAAGAAAACTTTTCTGGCTAATGATATTAATATGAATTATTAATAGAAAAAATAAAAATAAAAATAAAAATATGCAGCGCGACACAAAAAGTGTTTTTCCATGATGAGAATTTCATGAAAACGAGGAACCTTCTATGGAAGCCGAGATTACATACTACTTCTTTATTTTAATACATTTTCTTCTCTATCAGTTGAATCCTTGTTATTGTTGACCCTCGATGTGACTGTTCGAACTGATCACGTAGCGCATATGTGTAGTAAAGAGATGTTTGATAAGAGCGTTTTTTAGAATACGAGAATGAATTCTCGTTCCTCGGAAACCCACTTGAAACTCCAACATAAATCGCCGAGATTATTTCCCGATACTCTCTCGTTTATAGTCGATCAATGCATAAATAGGCTGCATCTAGCGAGCGCGTATTAATTTTTTTCTCTCTCCCTGCCTCCTTTTTAAGAAGGACCACTATTTACTCAAATCTTACAATGGGAGATTTCAAGCGCAAATATTTTTTCTTAGCTATGAATCAACGTATGTTATAGAAAATATTTTCTATTCTGTTTTTGTCCAAGTGAGATTCAGGACGAGAACTTTTTGACGCATGATAAAAAGATTTTGATGATTGTACTTTTTGTAAATTTCATTTTTAAAATTATTTCTTCATTAAAGATGAAGAAACGCACGTTCTCTTTTTTAATAAATAAATCCTCAACAAATACAAAGCAAAGAGATCATACACCTTCCAGAATGTTGCTGAAGAATCTGTGAACTTGTTCGAAACCGTAGATAAATATGCAATCATAGATACACTGGTAAACAGCAATTAAGTTATTATTTCCTATTGCATAAGTCAGTAGAAAATTCAAAAATTCAGAATCCTTTAGAAATTCTTATTTTCTCTATTTTCTTTTACTGTAAAGTCTTTTAACTCATTACCTACTATATTCGCGTTTCTCTTCTTCCGTTTGAACTTTCAGATCAGCTGTTTTCCGCTCTTAATTTTTAATTCAATATATGGTACCTATTTTACTTGTGTTTTTTTCTATATTCTAAAGCATCCTATAAATTTAAAATAAGAAAATATAAAGAATTTTTTCTATACTACATTCAGTGAACATATTCGAAGTTTTTCCCTTCTAAAACTATAATTGCCTAATTAAAGAAACTTTACTTAAACGCGAGTTACATTAATTCTAATCACTTGCTATTTGAGCTAATCAATGTGTATCTTCACATAGGCTTCGCCTATAGGCAGAATGATACTAAGTATATTTGAAAATCCCCATTCGATTTTTATCGCGTGAAAAATTTCATTATATAATAACAGTTTAGTGCAAATGCTATCTCGATAAACGAAATAATTCTTAACGTCATTTTCGGGTATGTTCTCTCTCGAGATATGTTGCCCATATCGCTCGATATGATAAAGAAAATAACATGCAAAAAGCATCTTTTTGAGGTATTTAAAATATTAAATCTTCGTAAAAACATTGATGAGTTGAAGAGAATTGCAATAGAGCAGCCGATGCAGAAAACTCCATTTTCTTCGTCTTTTTCAGAGAGGATTTATTCCTTTCGACTTCTTGTTCATGGACTTGAAATATCTAGTTCAATATTCTATCTCGATGTATACTTTATAAATTATAAAAATTTCGCAGTAATTACTCATATTCTATATCTTGTTATTATTAAATAAGCTGGGAAAATTATAAATCTAAAAACGATGCACATTTGTGATTTGATCTATATATAAATGAGTGGAAATATTACTTGATATTTGTGTATTAATACAAATGTAGAATTCAAAGAGCCCACTCGGCGAAAATAGGCAATGTTGACGACGAGGTAGCATAATAATAATGTCGCACATAACCGATTTTAATTAATTGGTGGCCATCGTAATTGTGGAAATTATGCAAATGGATTGTTACGCGTTTAACACTCTAAAAAAATCGATTTGATTACACGTGATACCTCATGTCTTTTTACCTAAGAAAATCGTAACTCTTAACAAAATTATAATAAAAAAATCAAATGCATTACTTCTTTATTAGTGATACCGTGTTATGACCGTTTCACAAAATAAATTTAGAAAAGGCGTAGAAAGTCGTTAATTAATTTCAATGAAGTATTCTATTTGCGTTATCCTAAATATATAAATAATTCAAATAGCAAAATGAAGCTTACGGATTGTCTGTGTGTTAAACATACATTGTGTTAAACATACATTGTTAACTTAATTAAAAAAATGTTTATCAAGGGATAACGACTGTTAAAACGGCGCTGCCGTTAGAGTTGCGATGAAGATGAATACAAATTAACATGATAACATGATCACGATATTCGCGATACTTCAACCTTGAAAATGATATTAATTATTAAACAACACGTCGTGTGTGGACAACTCACATCTGTCTTCGTTTACGGATAGCACAATGTCGACCACTCATCTTTATTAATCTAGCTGCACAGGACATGATCTCATTTTTGAAAACAGCGCAACCTTAATTCCCCGTAATCTTGTTTAGCTGATTTGCGAAACATTTTACAACCACACAGGAATCGTGTGGGACGGTTTCAAATTTGGAACATTTGTTCTTTGTCAAAAGGTCACAGTAGACACACGGTATGTGGATATCTTTCAATCACTGGCGAATAATTTATGTTCGTTATTCGTCCAAGCGACAATTACAATTATCGAATGAGCGAAATACGATCGTAAACTAATAATGATTTCAGCGGTATAATCATCGAAAGCAGATGTCCACGTTCGAGTTTCAACGATACTGTTATCGATTCGTAAAAAGTACGACGCTGATAATAATGCACGTTTATCAATTACCAATAATATTCACACTTCTTATTAATTTATTTTTTTATATTTTCTTTAGTTTTAACCAATAATAAATTGTTAAATTACAAAATAAAATGTAGAATTGCAAAGAGAAATGTTTTGAATATGGAGGATACTGATTAATAATTAACATTATTACGTTTTCCATTTCGCCGCACTTATTAATAATACCACAATATACTATTAATACCACAACAATTTCGAAATAAGCGATATTTGAGAAAAAGCTTGATATGAATTCGGTTCTACGCAAGTTTATTAAGCTAATATTTAATTAAGTACCGTCGAAAGTCAGTCTGATTATGTATACTGTAAACAGTAAATATATACAACAATTTGCATGCAGAACTCGAATGAATTGTAAATAGATGAACAATAATGTATATATTTGGCAATGATAAGCAGTATCCCAATAAATCGACGAATAATAATCAAACGTGACATTAAGATAGGCCAAAAAGACGAAAAATGTTAACACCATATTTAAAATTTAAGGGAATTTATTTAAACATATTTAAATCTTGCATCCGTATTCTAAAAAAACAAAAATTTCTCTCTGAGGTTTAGACTTTTTAATATAGTTGTATAGTTTAATATAGTTCAATCTAAAGTTTCTCTATATTTTATTGCAATATAATTTAAAAAGAAATTAATCTTGCTTTCCTTTAACAATATACTGATAATTTGCAATTTTTCATTCATGAGTGAAAAATTAATTTTAATCAATTTATCATCAATGGTTGAATTTTTTACTCGGCGTGTCTTTCTCCAAAGTTTGCAGACTTCAATATCAGACAGATGTATATACAGGGTTCGTTTTTTTTTACTTGCTGCTTTTTTATTCGCCCTCTTATTGTTTCTTTGTGGCAATATCAATTACCAAGGTCGATAAATCGTACGAGCACTTGTTATTTTTGGAGAACCTTATCCACTGTTTGTGGCACATGCTAATGGTAATGAGACCGCACACGCTCCGCAAAAGTAGATTTATAAAGCGAAGTATCGCATATGCGGAAATTGATACAATTTCAGTTTTCAAGCTACTCATGGTATTAAATGTAGACGTTTTACACAGTGGGTTATGCTAAGGATGTTTTCGCACCATATCAATTACATTTTTCTTCTCGCGATGTATATCTCAGATATTGTTTCGCTCTGCACGTAATTTATGAAGCCATTATGTTCGCCCTCGCGGTAGTTTATTTCTCGCAGCACTCTAGAAAAATAAATTTTTCTTTTGTATTCAGTTTTCGAAAACAACATTTTCTTCCTTAAGTGAATTTAATCGTTTCGCAAACGTTTTATATTAGCAGTAACAAATTGATATTCTTTTTTTGACAAAACATGCAATTGTGGCTTTACCTAAGCGATGTGAATTATTTTGCAAATTATTATCATCGAGATAAGAAAACTTGGTCGAAATTTATCTCGTAATACAGATTCGCCTACGACAGATTCTTTGAAGTTTAGAGGCAATTTTACATTGAAAAGAATGCGAGAGCTCAGAGATTGCAGTTATTTCTTTCTTTAAGAACTTTATTGCAAAACATTGAAAAGTCGTTACAGAGACGATGACCTCCATTTTATTTAAAATTGGTCAAAAGATCGTCTTCTAAGATACCATTCCATCCTGCATATTCACTATAAAATATTGAAAACTCAATCTCAAATACAGCTTCGCAATTCTTACCTTTGCGCAACTAGAAAAGAAAGAGAATAAGAAGAATTTCATTCAAAATCTCAGTCTCTGCATGAAAATACATAGTTCATCTGGTATCTCGCGTTACCTAATGTACATAAAAGAGACGGATGATAAAGTGACACGATGATAATAGTCCCAAGTATATGCGAACTTTTGCTTCCGTAATTCATAAATATTTTACGATTATTCGACGTTCAAAGTTCCCCTTCGTTTTAAATTCACGTCATCCTGAGGAAGTAAGATGTCATCGCGATTTCTTTTCAACAACTTGATGCTGATAAACGATTTCAACTCGATTCAACCGAGTAATCGCGCAGCAGATTCGCTCGTTCACTCAATTACGATTTTATTGACGTGTTAACTACACGCGTTTGAGTAAGCGTTATCAGAGGGGAGAGAAACGAAGCAAGCAAAGGGATGAAACAGCGAATAACGAGAGATGGAGAAGAGAACGAGATCGAGAAGAGAGAGAGACAAATTAGGATCGGGACAGGATAGAGCGACGGGGTGCGAAACACCCCCACGTGGAGAGGGGGTGTACGCGTGGAGAATGAGAGAGATCGCTCGCGGTAACGTCTCGGATGTGGGACGTCGTGGCGTCTCTTCGTCTGGCATACAAAAAGCGTCGCGGACATCTTTTCTACGCTCCTTCCCCTTCCCTCTGTTTCCCTGTCGCTCTATCTCTGATCATTACCGATCGTCATCAAGTCACACGTCGATTCGTTTTTCCCCATCTTATTATCGCGACTGAAGTCACGTGGTGGCGGTTCCCATTTTTTGCGGTTCTTTCATTTATTAATTATCGCGCAATATATCTCCTTTGTCTATCTTTCGGTCTCGTTTCGCTCCGCCACGATAAAGGGTTGTTCGCGGATCCATTATCTTTCGGCGATTTCTGTAGATACGGATTATTATTGAATCTTATAAGTGGAAAAACATATCATAAAAAGGGAGGATCTTTGTTCATATTTGCTTTTCCACTTCAAGATTGTTTTCTGTTAAAAGTCGGTCAACCGAATCACTGGAGTGTTTTTCTACATAATCTGTCTTTATTTCTGTCCCGATTATGGAATGTCAAGTATTATTACTTGACGCTAAATCGTAAAATTTTTTAAATCCATTTTTGTTTATTTCGTCTACATCGTTATACTCTTTATCGTTTTAATTTAGCTTAGTGTTTAACTTTTACCGATAATAACGCAGTAGAGAAATGATTCTTTTAATATAATAATTTTTTAAGCGTCTGCACGATTAACAGATTAACGTGAAGAAAAAATTATAAAATTATTATATTAGAAGCGCTTAAAAAATTATTATATTAGAAGAAACACTTAACTGGCGAGAAAGAGTATTGCCAGAAATTTAATGTTAACGAAAACACTCGTCATAAAATCACGAAATCGTAGTTTCGTTCACGGTCGCCATATACATATGCGTCTAACTGGCAGTGAGTAAAGAAACTTTATGCATTCTCTGGCGACTGCTCGGACCAGACGTAATGTCTCCAGCATCCGCAATGGTTACATTTGCCCTTTGATATACGGTTCGTTAGTTTCGGTCGACAATACACATGGTGTGTCTACTTACAAAACTAATTCGCAGCTCTGATACGTGACTATGAATACAAAACTCAAAGATTTTGACGGTAAAAGAAAATACCTACTTGCAAAGTACTCGAAAAGTGTGAATAATTATTTGTCGACAATATCATAAATATATAATTAATCTAACAAATAAGTATTTATAATTCCAATTTATAACTATAATTTTGTGATTATAACGAATAAATTTATATAATCTTATCGATTAAACCGTCGATATATAAATTTTTAAGATAATATTCCTCAGAAGTTTTAAGTGTAATTACAAATACTGCATTTATTTTATTATTTTGTGTCGTATACTTCAAAGTATTATTTTTTTTCCTAGAGATACTATATATACATTTTCTGATTGATTCGTCATTTTTAATTTTCGATTTAACAGGTTCGCGGCAATATGGCCCGTAAAACGTAACATTTCGTATACCATACGACACATTGCTACAGCGATGTGTCAAGCTCATAGCCTATTCGACAAACTGTTGCTGCAAACGCGATGACACATATTGTCAGAAGTCTCGCCCAATCAACATCCATTTTACGTCAGATTTTCCCTTTGACGTGACTCAATTCACAAAAGTATTGTGAATCCTGTGATAGAACCGTTTTAATATGACTTTTTTGATCGCAATCAAAACGCAAAGAAAATACTTGAACGATTAAAGAACAGATTTATTTCAATCTGAGAACGTGGTGCGTATTTCTGTCAATCACGAAATATATTTATTATTTGTAAATCAGTTTGTCAAGTGAAAGCTGCGCGATAAAGAAATATTTCAACTCCGTGGATACGAACGTGAATGGATGAAACAGGAACCTTGCGTGTCATCGCAGGAAATTTATCTCAGTTTGATAAAAGCTCGCATGTTTTTACTTAAAAAATTCCTCTCTCTGTTGCAACAAAAATAAAGTGAAAATAATTTGAAATGTCATCGATCTACTCACCATCCGGCGTAATGTAAAAGACAGTAATTTGAAACTTCCACGGAAACATTTCTATGCAGATATATGTTACGACTAGCGATGCATCAGCAAAACGAGATGCACTTTTCCGCCCTCAGTTTCAATTGCTTTTTCGTCGCAGATATAAAACTAAAACTCGGGTATGTATGTACGTTCCGAGCACCGTATATCTCGCGTCCGGCCCGCAACGTGAATCGACAACGACTAATCTTCGATACAAAGTCATCCTTCGAACTTTTCACCGAGCTTTTAATGTATTGCTAAAAAACCTTTTCTCCTTTATCTTCCTCTTTATTTTCCTATTCTGCGAAAATTATTCTCTTTGTTGTGAGTAGAAATTTTTCTTCGTTTCGTTATGTCATTTCAATAAAAGAAGAGAAAAAGAAGTCGATAGCGTTTGCGCTTAAACACCTGGCCGAACCGGTCTTTGTGTCCCTGGCATCCTTGCTCGCAGGGGAAAAAAGCGGAATGGTTAGCGGGACGGAAAACCCGATTAAAGAAAAGAAAAAGAAATGAAAGACGAGGAGAGAAAAAGTGCGCTCTATACCGAGCAAATATAAGTCAATGATTAATTATTCATGAACGATACTCACGATCGTCATCTTGCTGATGAAGGGATCTTCCGCTCTGTTGTCTCTCGTTGTGTAACCACGGCACTGGTTCCGTCTGTCTTCGGAGGCTGCCTTAGTTTTCTCTTCCTCTTCTTCACGAGTCGCGGATCTCGTCACAAGTGATGACTATTGCCGGGCGATCGGTGGATCGTGGAGCGAGGATGATTCTCGCGTGGTAGTTGGAGGGGTATGTTTCGGTACTACGAAACAGCCAAAGGAGACCAGAAAGAGCTCTGAGAGTTTCGAGATCAGAGGGCGAATGATTGGTGGTACTCGCGCGGGCTACATTTATATACCGCGGGCTCATTCTCTCTTTCTCTCTTTCGCTCTCTCTCTTTCTCTTTCTCATCCCCCTCGCCACTCTTTCCCACCCTCTACTCTCTCCTCCCCCTCCCCGTTCTTCGTGGAGCTCGTGAAAGAGCGGATCGGCTCTCTCGGTGGGCGCTATCCACCACCACCATACGCATTCCTCCTCTGCTCATCCTCCTGCTTTTCCGAGGGTGCGTATTCTTTTACGTCACCATCATCACCGCGGACCCCACCGAAAAAGGTATGACAGAATAGAGAGGGAGGAAAAGAGAGAAAGAGGTTAAATTTTGTTTATATAAAACTGAAGAGTCGCGACTGAGAGATAAAGAAAGTTTGCAGCTACGGGGGCGGACGTACAAACTGTGCTTCGGGTACAAACAACTCATAAATAACGTTCTCATAAGAGCATAAGAGAATTTTCATTGTCGTAGAGTGAAAGGTGGCCCTGAAAAGCGGAAAAGAATATACAGTTGCAACAAGTTTTCTTTGAATGTGCTTCTATCGATAATCAAGGTTCGCCTTTTTCCCTCTTACAAAAAAAAACTAGATACTTTAGTATCGTGAAAAATTTTTATATTATCGAACAAACCAAGATGAATTTTATGATTTCAACTTTGACATCTCTATGACTTTCATTGGATAAAATGTACCAAATGCAGTACAAAATCACAGTGGCTTCATTATTTGGCTCTTTTACGAAATAAAATCTTTGATCTCTTTGCAAAAAGTCTTGTACCTTTCCTCCGCGTGTTCTAAATTTCAATATTTGAGAGATTGTATTTCTTTGATATGCTCAAATCTTCACGCACGCATAATCGTAAATTATATAATTTCTGAACTACTATGTGAGATAAGAAGATCTTAGCCTTTTATCAAGAACCATTTTTTTATCTTTGCTTTATAAATTACAAATATTTTACAAAGAAAGATAAAATGTTGATATCTCGCAAAAATTTAAGAAAAAATAAAGATTTTATTTTAACCTTTTTGTCTAATATCTTCATAATTTTGTAAAATTTTTTTTTCAAAGAAAAAATATAATTATTTTCGAATCCGTTATAAAATTGCGATACCCTTTATCGAGGTCGAACTGACGCCAGTTGCATTGCCGGGATTTAATCGTAGTAATTGAAGGAAAAGATTATGATAGATCATGGATTTATTTGTAACAAATTGTACACTTTATTGCTGAGATGTGTAATGACCGTGAATGTGCATTTAGTGCACTTATAATCGCGAATCGTACCCACGCAAACGCGTAACAAAATACTACGAGATATTGATGTGATCTACGGAGCGCATAAGGTTATTCAGAATCGCAATCTCTTTGAGAATTGCCGTTGCTTACGCAGGATTTTTATATACAAGCGAACGTTGATTTCACAATCTACGTATGTAACCGCGATTCCATACACGGCGATATGATGCAAGAAATCCTGCGAGCTCACTCCTAAAGAATCTGAAAAACATTCTCTTTTTTTCTATTTTTGTAATTTTTACCATCTTTCTGTAACGAAAAATTTCGAAGAGTTTTATAAACCTACGTAATGAGACTATTCATAATTTTTTATGAATTGCGATCTCTATCAATATTATATCTTTAAAATTGGAGAAAATAGACTCCGATTTCTCTTTGCTATTCTTGAAAAAGGATCTGCGTAACAATTACAGAAATCCGGTTAGTCGATTAAAGATAATTAGTGTCCATCTTGTAAAAAAAGTATAAACAACATAAATTTATCAATATAATATATCAATATACGCAAAAAAAGTAAATTTATTTTCGCGATTATGCTTGCGATTCGTTTCATCTTGAAATATCAAGTAGTATGAACAAATGCATATACCGACGGGTAACACATACGATGAATAACGCAGAAAGTTACATTGTAATTGCAAAAAACTGCGCTTATGCAAATTTACTGTGTAATTATTTTGGAATTTATAATAGTATTATATTTTAGCAGCGTTATATTATATACAGACAGAAGATAAAGATAAAAGTAAAGAATGCCAAACAGTAAAAATGAAACGCGTCTAAAAAAATGATTTTATCTGAATCTTATTTGTCGTTATTATATTGTATTGTATGTTATTTCTTTTTTTTTATTAACAAAAACAATTTATGATTAGAATTGATTATGATCGTGCTCAAATATATAATAATTGAAATAATTAATTCGATTAATGTGTGCAATAAAATTACATTCGCGTTATTACGTTAATATCGTTAATAATATCTCATTTTTTCACGGTCGTCACATTGATTTGACAAGTTATGGGCATAGTTGATATATTTTCCTAATAGCTAGCTAGATTCATTAAGATAAGCAACCATCTCTATATGCTGTACGGGCTAATAGGATTTTTAATGTATTAACGTTTCAAGGTCTCAATGCATAAAATACGCATGAATCACAATTGCAGTTATAAATAGGCACGATCATAAATAGCAAAATTGCTGTACATTTCGATTAATTTCATAAACACACCAATCATATCAATAAAGCAATAAAGCGCACGTGTGATTAATTGAAAATGCCAGATGATTCTATGAACATATAAAAATTATGTCACAATTTCGGCGCAATGTATTCCCGATAAGACGCCGCGATAAAATGCATCATTAATTGAAAATGCAAAGCAATTCAGATTCACGAAGGTATAAGAGTCACGTAACGATTCATTGAATAAAAAACGTAACTTGCCGCTGGATATATGAAAAGAGACTGTTTATCGCCTTCGTTGCGAATTTGTTTTTACTTCTCATTTCTGTTCGATTTGTTATTCTTGCAAATGGAATAATTCTGTCACTATATTATCATTAGACGACGAATGAAAATGTCACAAGAATTGTGTCTTTCTGCAAACATAACAATAATAATTTTCATTTCGATCTAAATATTTATAGATTTTATTTTATAAAACTATCGCTAAAAAGAGAAGATTAAAACTTCTATGACAGTCTTCTCTCTCTTCTTTCTTGAGATTCATTATTAATAAAATAAATGTAATTAATCATAAATACATATGCATCATAATTAATAAAATAAAAATACATTTTTAATTATTTATTATACCTTCAATTTCAATTTGACTCTAACTTTATCAGCTGTCATGCAATAAGTTTTCTTTCTCTTAATAATAAGAAATTGTAATAAAAACGAATAAAAAAATGATCACTAATGGTGAGTTATACGCATCAACGAGAAATGGGAAACAGACTTCACGGCACCTTCGTTTCTAATTCCTCCGAAGGATGTCTAGAACTTGATATTCATGAACGGAATAGCGGTTGTTATCCTCGTGACGATGAGTACAATGTCTTTTCAAAGTCCTTTAATCGTTTTCCTGATTCGTCACAATCGCTGGCGGGCATTTCAGCTTGGCGATCCGATTAACAATCGCTTTACATAATTTTTATCATAATTATTGAAAAGATGCACGTTCAAAGTGAATTGCTTTGCTGCCGAGATAATATTGCTCTGCTTGTTTTTATCAAATGCCGAGCTGTATAATTGCACTCAAGATAAATTGAAACATAAATTTATGTGCAATTAGTGACCGTATAAAACGAGAAGATTTAATCTGCATCTAAATTACGATGTATCGTGGTTATTCATAGATACGTACCACTTTCATTCTTTTATCGATTTTTAAATATACTGCAATAATCTTTGGTATATACTTCGGTAAATACTTGACATGCATAAATTGTATTATACAACACTTCTACTATCCTAATTTTGTCAATAATTCTACTACCCTAATTTGTAAATGTTAATAATAAAAAATCTGTTTAAAATACTTATTTTTATAAAATAAATAAAGATGTTTTTCTTTCGTCAATTATTATTAATACATATTTATATTATTCCGTATTTTATTCCGTTGTAACAAAAACGAGAGATTATTCAGAAACATTGATAACAATGCATTTTGGGAATATCATATGATGTCTTGTTTCTAAAGTTTTGCATATACTATGTCTTTACAGATATCGCGAAGAGTATTCCTCTCCAGAAGAAAATCCAGAAGTTTATTTTTTATCTGTCTTTTCCACTTATCAAAATCACGCAGAAGTACAAAACGAACTTTATAATTAAATTCATACGACGACATTAGATTTTTTTATGTTTCAGCAAAAGACGTATGGTATGTTGCCGCGATTCATTTTGCAAGAGAAATTGATTTTTACTATCAAAAAATGAGACTCACGTCATAGTAATTTTCTTTATCAATCAAGAATCCATACCTGTCCTTTCAAAGATTTCGAGATCCAATCTGCATAATAAAAAAAATTTAGGATCTATACATTCACTGACTTACAGAAACTTGCTGAGATATAGAACCCCATCCCAAGTGACCGTTTATGTTACAAAAGTTAATAAAAAAGTTAATAAAGTATAGCAAAAATTTATATTATTTAAACGAATAATGTAATTCATATTATTATTATATTTATATCATTAAACTAGAGAGAATAAAATAAATTTGAATGAGGCTCTATATATATATATATATATATATATATATATATATATAAACACCTGGACTATAGATATACATTTATTTAAAAAATGATAATATATAATTATAATGTGTGGTTGATATAAAATAGGAAAAATGAGAATTGAATGAAAACATAAGTGTAAATGCTTAGATAATAATAAGTCATAAAATAATTGTTATACATTTTTCCAGTTCCTTAAATTATGACAAACGTTTTAAATTTTTCTAATAAAAGTCAAATTCTTCCTGTAGGAATATTTACATCTTGTTATCTGAAAATTCACAAAGAAGCAAGAATCAAATAAAAAATAATCGTAATAGCAGGATTACCGAATCGAAATGATTAAAGTTTGATCACGACGATGAACTTTAGCCGCGTGCGACTGGAATTGCGGTATAATTTCGCGCTCCGGACTTTCGTAGCTTCTTCAATAAGTGAGCACATTGCAACACACCTGTAACTTTCCCGAAGACTGAATTTACCAACCGATCTAAACGCTTACGTAACCCTCCATCAGCCAAGCGACCAGTTGACAATCGGTCACCGAATGACAGCACGCGCTATGGAAACGCGCATTGATCGCGAACCTTTGCCTTTCCTTTGCCACCACCGGCAATATAATTTAACTTAATCAACGTTATTATATAACGCATTACAGATCCTGTGAACTAATAAAAGTTTACCTTTTCAAACATTTCTTTTTCCTCTTAATCAGATTTCTTTTGAAACCCTAAAATTCTTAAATATAGAAAATCACAGACAAATGTCGAAGAGATTGAAGATGAAATCGTAAGTTTTTAGGAACGTTAATTCAAACATAATAACTGTGTCAACAGTTAAGGTGATTGTTTGAACTGATTATGATAATGATTGTTAAGCTTTTTAATTTTTCGAAGGTTAAAGAAGCTTTAAGCTAGGAAATCTCAGTATGCGAATTATTTCGTTCACATTTGTTCTGCTTACTACATCTCTCAAGTTTTTCAGATATTATTTTTATTCCACTTGAAATCCTTGAAAGTCATTGTGATTACAAAGAATTTCTTTTCTTTGTGTTCCTCATTCTTGATCGAACAAAAGATTGACAAACAAAGAGATAGATTTTTTTCCTAATGGGATGAGATCAAGAAGGGTCAATCCGCAAATTTCTGATGGATAGCTTATATTATGTGTATCGCGTGTTTATGGCTGTGTAAGCTTTGCGTGGGCACTGGCGCCGGCTGTTCATTCCGCGTGCATCCTGAACTTTATAGATTCGCGGAGCCGAAGCAGTTTCTACGTCCTGTGGCCTCCAAAAATTGCGACGTCACATTCGATCCTCCTTCATCTCCACTTCTCTACTGAGAAGGATGGAGAAAAAGATGATTACGGCTATCGCGCGGGTGGCAAAGGTCGGTGACTTCGATACTCATAATCGTAGTAACGACGGGTTCTTCTCAACCGTGAAATTTATGATGTTATTTCGCGTTACAATCTTTTATTAAGGTACTTTCTTGAGAAACACTAAAAAGAATTAAGGAATTAAAGCTAATAATCCGGTTAAAATTGGTTGAAAATTAAGAGATTTTCTTTAACATGAATCTTTACTTCGACTTTTTAAGTCAGTTTTATTATATATATATATATATATATATATATATATATATATACATATACATACATACATATAATTATTTTGTGTTTCGAGTCAATAAGATGTTTTATGCCCGTGGAAGATCATAAACACTTGTGAATACACTCAAATTACTCAGTTTTTCTATATGCGAGACCACCTAACGATGACATTCATTTTGACATTCGACAATAAATGTTAGAAGAAGTTAAAATAATAAAGCAACTTACGTGACACTGATGTTTAAAATATATAACATAATATATAACTGTAAAATACAAATATATTATATAATATGTAATATAAATATATTATATAATTCAAAAATAAAACAAAAAGGCTCATTGAAAATAGATAACTCGACTAAAAAACGAATACGTTAATACAAACAATATAAAATATGAACAACTTAGTAGAATAAATAAAGGTTCAAACGTTTTAACTTACAAAGCCTTCATCACAGACTAAGGTAAGAGAAAAAAATATATAATGTATAAATATAAAGCGAATAACTGAATATGTATAAACTAAAAGAAAAAATATATACGATGTAAATACATATAAAGCGCAGATAATTATAATATAATGTAATTCATATATAATACCACATCAGCTGTCAGTAATAGATTAAAATAATGTACTATAATGTATAATAGAACCAAATTCGTCGTTGCTCCTCGAGAAAGCTTAAGCGTTGTAGTGTAAGGACGTGTATTGGTCTCTCTGAGATCAACACGAATTTGGTTCTACATTCTTTTAATCCATCATGATGTATTAATATTGATGTATTACATATATTTTTCATGATGTATTAATATATTACATATATTACATACATCTGTCGTATATTAATAGATAATTTTTCTCATTTAGAAAAGTACATATCATTATTATCTATTATCTATTTGTTCAATTCTATTCTATTTCTGAATTTGTTTATATTTTTATTTGAACTAACGTATTTGTTCATTTTTTAATATATTCGATCGTATTTTGAATTTAATGAGCTTTTATACTTTGTTTTTTAATAAAAATGAGCTTCAATGTTAACTATTTTGTTCTATCTGTATCAAACACATGTAAATCTAGTTTTTATTCTCTTATTATTAAATTAGATTAGGTATGCTGCTTACATTTTATTAAATGTCCACAAAAACGTGTATACATGAATGTATCTGTAATGTGTAAATGTATATATGATTATCCGCAGTGTATTGAGCTCGGGTCCGTGGGTTCGCTAAACCCAAATGACTGTGCGGATCAGTCATCCCTGCGGAAGCATTTTTCCTCTTCACTGTAACAAGATACAAGGTGTAGGAGGTAGCAGGAGGCTATTTGGCAATCTTTTTAACGTGAGAAAAGCGTTGCGTGGCGTCATCTACCATCGTGGCGATTAACTCGAGTTCTAGATTCCAAACTGCAGATGGCATATCAAGTGAGAAAAAACAGCCGTTCCGCACAGTGTTTCCACGACTACGCATGCGCATAAATTTGTCGAAAACTGATTCTAGAATATCCGGCGTCTCGTGCTTTCGTCTTTCATTTTCGACATTCAGAGCGTCAACGTGTTTTCAAGGAGAGACGTGGGATCGCACCTGTATATGTTAGTAGCCGAGAGCTATTACGGACCACGTGATTGATCGAGGAAGAGACGATCAAGCAGAAGCAGAGCAAGTTAATACGACGAAGAGGTAACACCAGGATTTGCGAGGAAACGAGCGACAAACTTGGTAGACGCTATTCCTAAATCGACGTCTTGCTATCGAAAAGGTAATCAATTCTCCGATATGATTGTACCCAGTCAACAGACAACGCGAAGCGAAAGGACATTGACTGGTTATTTATGATATACATGTCAAAAACGGGATGACGAAGAGATGAGAATAACAACTGATAAAATGGCGAATTGGAATCGTAATACAAGGAGGGTTAGGTTACAATCTAATGGTAATGTAGGCATAATCCGTTTGCCATGTTAGCAGGAAAAATATTTCGCATGGTTGAAAATACTTTTTCAATCGTCAGAAATCATTAGAGCCACAGATTGCAATGTGACACGTTTTTATATATGCTCTCGTTTTTACATGCCCAAAACGGAAATCAGTTAAGCCGGAACATGATGCTTGTTGCACGTGGGTTGCTTGCTGGGTGGTCTGTTGGATTTCCGTGATAGGTCAAATGCTATTTGTCTCACGTGGATTTGTGCTCATTGTGAGAGTCAATCAGGACACAGCAGATCAGCTAACAAAGTGACCTCCAGCAATCCGGCAGGCAAAGAAGCATTGTATCGCAGGCTTAACTGACTTCCGTTTCGTGTGCTGCAAATGGACTTTCTAGTCTTTTTGTTCTCTTGTTTTATATCTAAAGCTCTAAACTATTGTCACACACAACATACAAAATAATTTCAGGATAATTTTCATCTAATTAAAGTTGTTGCTAATTGCTTTGTCAAAAACTTAGAAAGTAAGTTTAAATTTTGCTCATGGTACTTTCTGCAAGAACCTTTTACAAGTATCTGAAAGAAGTCTATTCAAAATAGTCCATTTAATGATGCTTTGAAGTATAACTTTCTTTAACCTGATTGATTAATTATCTAAGAAACATTTGCAACGCCAAATGGATAGTAACTTTTGTTTGACCTATCCAACAAAATTTGTTTTTTTTTTATAGATGCCTAACATAAAGTTACAAAGTTCTGATGGAGAGGTATTCGAGGTCGACGTCGAGATAGCTAAGTGTTCAGTCACCATCAAGACTATGTTAGAAGATCTTGGTATGGATGAAGATGAGGAAGAAGTTGTGCCTTTGCCGAATGTTAATTCTGCAATCCTAAGAAAGGTCATACAATGGGCTACATATCACAAGGATGATCCACCACCACCGGAAGATGATGAAAACAAAGAGAAGCGTACTGATGATATCAGTTCTTGGGATGCTGACTTCTTAAAGGTGAATATCTCTGGTAGAAATAACATTAAATACAATAATATATAAATACATATGTTATATATTATTATATTTTGTAATTTTATATATATAATATGTATATGTTATGTTGTGTGTGTATGCGAGCATGTGTAAATATTAATGTTGTAATGAATAATAATGAACATTACTAAAAATTAGATTCTTCTACATAAACTTATATCAACATGTTTGTTGCATAGGTTGATCAAGGAACTCTCTTCGAACTGATTCTGGCAGCTAACTACCTTGACATCAAAGGACTCTTGGATGTAACGTGCAAAACTGTTGCCAATATGATCAAAGGCAAGACACCCGAAGAAATTCGTAAAACATTCAACATTAAGAATGATTTCACCGCTTCCGAAGAAGAACAAGTGCGCAAAGAGAACGAATGGTGCGAGGAGAAATAGATGGAATTGCGACTTCTTACGCGGAAATCTCTTGAATGTTAAATGACTCTCATCATTGCGTTACTAGATGTTGAACTTAACTGGAGCTCCATTATCTTAATAAATTTCTTTCCAATGACAGTATTTTTTTCGAAAATAAATAAAATACTAAAATTAATTGTGATCAAAATCAAACAATATTGTACGAACATGTATCACGTAGGTATTTATTTCAATTAAATAAATGTAGAATAATAATTGTGAATTAATTTAGGAAGTACACGCATTTTAATCCTGCAAATTTTCAATATTCAGAAATATAAGTTTAATGATTTCCCTCAAATTTCGCAAGCTTCTAGCATACAACGTTAGACAACGCTAATGAATTTTATATAGTATAATATTATAAATTTATATTTAAGAGTATATTGTGTAGACACGTGTGGTTTAATGATATTAAATAAACTTAAAAGTAAATTATTTATACTCTTATACATTTTCTACTGCACCTCCCAAATCCTTGAAAACAAACTAAATTTTAAATATAAAAAATTAATAAAATTATGTTTAATTGTGTACTGCGATAGCGCAGATCCTTGATTGGCCAAAAAGATCTTGGCGCGACCGTAAAAATAAGGCGAATCAAAGTTTCAATTCTTACTATTTAGTAATACGCGGTCACGAATATATTAATTGTTTATTATTAATAAAATTAGTTAACTAAATTTTGTAAATTATAATTCTTGCATTTTCTACACGTGACTTAACACGTAATATTACAAGTTGAGAACCCATATTTCCTAACGTCAAAACATAACCTGCAACGAGGAGCAATTTGAACAAATGTTTAATATCTCCTTATTTTATCTGTTTTATCTGTACGAAAAAAAAGTTATTTTACTAACGTAAGTTTGATCACTGAAGAAATACATTTTTTTAAATGTAACGTTAGTGAATACGATAAAACTGTATTATGAACCAAGCAAGTAAGTATTAATATAAACAGCTATATTTATATGTAATTATATACATTATGTAGATTTGCCTTATTTATAACAAAAAGGAACATGATTTTTAAATATTTTAAATAATCTACGATGTTATTTATCGAGGTTTTATTTTCATTTAGCTAATTGTACTAAAAGACTGAAAATACAAGATAAAAATGATCTGCAAGCTTTACATAACATATGCAATTGGCTTTATCTTGATAAACCAGCTATAGAATATCACGATTTGGAAAACGTTAAGATTATAAGTTACAGAGAATTGAAAGCGGCAAAAGAAACAGTTTCTAATCATTTGAAATGTATAAAGTGTCCTGAATTTATTGGTATTGACTTAAACATTTCAAAATGCTGTGTGCCTTCTTTAATGCTTGGGTAAAATACAATTATTCTTAGTATTTAAAATATAGTTATATCAAATGTATTTTATTAGATAATTTGCAGTTATTTATCTTGATTTTACTTTTTGGCAGAACCCTCGAAAGCGGACATGCTTTCTTCAATGTACCTACAGATCCATTGGCATATACAGAGTTATTGGCCTCTATAAATGCAAAATATATTTTTACGAGATCTGTAATACCCAACAGAGAGATTATACATCAATTCGATATTCATGGGCAGTTGATATATTTAACAAAATTAATAAACGTCCAAGAAAATATCAATAACAGAAAATGGTATTTTGCATATGCAATTACCACTTCAGGATCAACTGGGGCACCAAAAATTATCAAAGTACCCCATACCTGTATATTGCCTAATATTATGGATTTAAAGAAAATTCTAGAGGTAACAAATTCTGATAAAATCGCGCAACTAACAAATTTTACCTTTGATCCTAGTATTGTGGAAATTTTCTTAAGCCTTTGTTGTGCTGCAACCTTGTTCATGGTTTCAAAAACATTAAAGAATGAGTCTTTCAGGTGAATAAATATTAACAAATCAATGCTAAAAAGTAATATAAGAATAGAATTCATAGTATAGAAATATAAATGTTTTTAGGCTCTTAGAAGAAATATTGTATGCTTGTGTAACAGTTCTTCAAATCACTCCATCGCTTTTCTTCCATCAGTGGTCCACCAAACACTTGAAAACAACAATCTTAAACAAAGACTCTAAACTAAGAATACTTCTTTTGGGTGGTGAACCGTTCCCTAACGTAAAATTACTTTTAGAAGCTAGTCATCCGCAGAATACGACACGATTGTTTAATGTCTATGGTATAACTGAAATATCATGTTGGTCCAGTATTAAGGAAATTGTCAAAAACAATATAAATGAGCCTTGCTTAGGTGAACCTTTATCAAAAACAGTATTTCAAATCAGGAATGAAGATAATGAAGTAATAACTAAAGGCAATGGCATTCTTTATATCGGTTAGTTTTTAAGTAATATATGTGTGTGATATTTTTATTTTCTTTGATATAAATTATTTTTCACGTATGTATTTTTAATAGGAAGTGCTACTAGGATTTGTGTTATTGGAAATGAAAGTGAGAAAGATCTGAATAAGCTAATTTTTCGAGAGACTGGCGACATTGTTTCAGTAAGTTCTATTTAGAAATTCTAATTATTCAGAGAACAAATTTCATCATTTATCCAAGATTGTTTTCAATAAGATGAGCCTATTCAAATTTGTAATTTATATTTTCTTAGATAGATGATCATCATAGAATATTTTATAGAGGAAGACAAAATAACATTGTAAAAAGATTTGGAAACAAGATAAACTTGCGAGAACTTGAGACAGTCACAACGGAATTAAGCTTTGTACGAAATTGTGCTACGTTTTGGGACGCAGAGAGCCACAAATTATATCTATGTTTATCTACTAGAGACACGAAAGAAGAACTTTCTAAATTGAAAAATAATATAATGTCGCATTTAAAGATATTACCAGCAATCTGTAAACCTGACAAGATAATTATAGTAGAACACTTCAGCTTTACTACTAGTGGAAAGATTTGCCAGGCATCACTAAGAGAAATGTGTAGAAATTCCGAAACAGAGATTAATGTAAATTATTTACACATTAACGCGAATGAAATATTTAAAAATTTGTGGAACAATCATATAAAATCTGAAGATACTGGTTTTTTAATGTCAGGCGGTACATCAATAGCAGCGCTTCAGATATCAACTGCTGCCGCTCAAGTCTTTAATATAGAATTTCCTGAATTAATTGGTATGTTGCTAAAAGATTTTACATTCGACAAATGTGTCAATTATATCAAAAATGTTTTAATTAGCCGAGATTCTGGTAAGGCTGTTAATCGTTCCATCGATATGTCTCTTAACGATAATCTTTCCAAGGAGATACCTAATACAGAAGATTGTGTAATAAAACAACCAAAAGAAAAACGAAAGAATTTTCCACTATTGTCAAAAGAGGAACATTTTTATCAGTGGTATAAATGCAGGGGAAAAACGTATGGCGATGCATTGATAAAAGAAGAAAATATTAAATTTCTTTTAAGAAATATATCAAGCGTTGAAGTATTAGCAACTTATAATTTGCAAAAGTGCGTCGATGCTTCGCCAACTGTATACCGTTATTCCGCGTAAGAAAAAAATAAAGAAAATTATTTTTTAATAAAACATATATAAGATCTTTAATACTTCAGGGAGTAAATTTGAAACCCAAACTAATACACATGTTAATTTTTAGAGCAGAATTGTATGCAACAGTCGCGTCACATTCCGGCATTATATGTACTGCTAATTTGCTAAAAACTGATAGTGTGCCGTATGAAATAAAACTGCCAGACAGAATAGAAGCTTCTGTTTTAGTCCTAGCCGATTTTCGCGGAATTGTAGGTAAGTCCCGTGATTGATATTGCAATTTAACGATTAATATTTAACAAGTGATATAATAAATGTTTCTAATCAGGCTGTTATGATGGATACATTTACTGTATCCATTTAAAAACTGGTGACATAATTTGGAAATTTCAAACACAGGATATAGTTAAATGCACGGCGATAACGTGCATGCAAGGCAGCAAGATATTCGTGGGTTCTTATGACTTCTATGTGTATTGTCTTTCGATAGAGGTAAATTCTCATAAGTTGGCTATTATTATTATTATCTATGTCTCGATGTCATTAATTAAAATTACACGATAAATTATTTATGCTTTATCTGTAAATTATATCATCACACAGGATGGTACTCAAATCTGGAAAACTAAAGCGAGTCAAGGTGGAATTTGTGCTACCGGTTGTTTGCATCAACAATCGACTTTAGTTCTTTTCGGGACATTAGATGGCTCGTGTCTGGCCTTAAAACAATCTTCGGGATGTGTCGTATGGAAACGTAAATTGCAGAATCCAGTATTTGTCGCGCCCGTTGTTCTCCGGATTGGCTATGCCTTATTTTGTTCTGTAGCTGGAACACTGTGTTGTTTCGATATCGAAACTGATTGCCAGGTAAACATCTTTCTTCTTTTTATTGCTCGATGTATTCCACCGACTTTTATTACACATATATTATTGCAGATGTGGCAATACGTCATATATGGCAATGTATTTTCGTATCCTGTTATATGGACTCCCGAGTCTATGAACGATGAGTATGTCATATTAGCTAGCCATAATAAATGTCTGTATTGTCTAGAAGTGTCACGAAGGGTAGCTGAAGAAAATGAACCAAAATTAAGATATATGTTACAACTGCAGTCGCCTATTTTCGCGACTTCTTGGTGCGAAGATGGATGTGTATTTGTAGCATGTACAGATGGCACCTTCAAAATATTCGATCTTCTAGAAGGCAAACTGTTAGCGACCAAGCGACTTCCCGGCGAAACGTTTTCCTCGCCAGTTATTCATAATAATCTCGCAGTCTTGGGATGTAGAGACAACAATCTGTATGTTTTAAAACTTAGCTAAATGTGATACAATATATAAAAATTTGCGCTGAATGTGACTATTCGCATTAGATTCCTTAAGTTTTTAAACTAGTCAGAATTGCGCAGGTACACGGTTAATACAATATCGTTTATTCCATTCAGCTCTCGTGTGTTACAAGTTCATGGATAATGACATATCCATTGCAGTTGAGATAAGTGTTCATCATACCCGTTTCCCTACTATATTTTCGTACGTAGTGTAGAAATTGTGTGTGTCCATCGTAATCCATGCGAAGTGCAAGCAAACGTGAGTCTAGGAAAACTGATTTATTTCTTCTCCGACACACATACGTCGTTGATTATTTGATCTGTGTATGTAAATGTTCGCGTTCATCCTTTTCTTATCAGATACAATAATGATTTATTATGCAATTGAAGTATTCCAGTTCACATGAAACAACAATATTCCAACGACTCCATTTTCTCTTATTTATATATATATGTATACATATCTTTTTGTAATATATAATATATATATACTATATAGATCTATAATATATCTATAATGAAATGCTTGGCCGCTCCGAATATCCTTTTTCGTTACAATGTTTCGACCTTCGTTTGTTCTTTTTTTCATTTTTTTTCCCCATTTGCCGTCGATTTTGTCACAAGTGTGTATGAGCATGCGACTTCCCTATTCCTAACTTTGTTTTTGAACGTTGAAGATATCTACTCGTGCTATTGATAGTTTCAATCTGTTTCCTAAACGAGTGTTTTTTTAATGAGAAAAATGGATGTGAAAGATGAAACATAGTTATAATACAATTATATACGCGAGTATACATCGAACGCATTTTATATATATCTTGCTATCCCTAATTTTGCTACACGGTCAATAAGCAAGGAAAAGTTATCAAATGGAATATTTTTGCCTGCTATTTAGCATTTCCTTTAAAACTAAATCATTGTTCGATTATTTTGTTCGAAATAAATGCAACTTAAACTTAAATATAAAATTAACATCCAAATATTGATAAATTTTTTCACACTCACAGTGACTGAGATTTTTTCAGAGAGAAGTATCTGTACATCTGTAAGAATTATCGGTGCTAAACCAAACAGAAATGAGACTTACACTTTATTGTTAATCAATTATCAGTTAAACAATTGTAGTCTTTGTAGCAACATAATATTGCTACAGTATCTGTGGACTTCTTTTTGACAATTTAATCTGCCGATAAACGTTTCACTTATTTCGATACATTAAAACATGGTACATAGATATTGATACATGACTATGATGAATGTCTCAATTATTTTTATTCTCTTTTTATAATCTGTTCGAATGTATATTGGCAGATTGGATTCATGTTTTATATCTCATGTAAAATATAAATTTATAAGAAGGATCAAACCTTATGTAATCCGGTGTTCGAAATCGTAGAAATAGAGTCCGAGAGTTCTTTTCCGTGTGGATTAATGTGCTTCAGATAAAATGTGGTGCAGGAACAGCGGAACGAGGTTAGGATAAGGTCAGGACGAGACAGAGAAATTTGATAGAGAATTCAGCTAACTTTGCCTCCATTTTTCATCCTCTACCGAAGAGAATTTACATATTTAGGCACAGATCTGCTCGCAACGTGACTTGTTCCGTGGTATCTGCCTTACGACACTGTCGCATGCCGACGCAGTCAGCAATCGTCGAGTGATGTTTTCTCTTACTCGAATACGTGAATACACTGGGCGCTTCGATTTCCCTGTAATGTCGTGTGGTATATATGCATGTGTGCATTTCGTGATTACGGTTACTGATCCTCGTCGCCGAGTTCATGCTTGACTTTATTAAAATCGAACTCCTCGCCGGTGGCGCGCTTGAATATGTCCAGCACATCTAAGCAGGTGGTCTCAAAGTGCGTGGTAGCATCGTAGCTGGTGGATATGAATATCTGACTGTTGAGACCATCATCTATCGGCACCATATAGTCAGAGATGCTGATAAATTTCTGTTTAACCGGACCAAGCAAGTCCAAACCAGGCTTAATCTCGATCTCTGGATTCTTCGTTTCTACCGTGGTCGAGACCATGGCGATAAACCAGCCTTTTGCTGCAACTTGATGAGTGTGCGACACGAGAGACACATATATGTCGGAATTACGACCAACCTGAAGAAAAGTTCGTTTTTATTTAATTAAAGATATAAAACTTATATAAATATTACGAGTTCACATCTATGCGAATAAATCACTTAAATTTTTGTATTAGATCTTAAAATTGAGAAAGGTTTTTACAATATTGAAATTAAAGGAAAGACTGCAGTGTTTATTTTTGTTATTGAAAGTCTTCTATGTATTTACATGTGATAAAATTTATAGTTACTGAGGATCTATACCTGTTTCTGAGGAATGATGATTTGCGTGGATAATGCGTCAGCTGTATTTGGTATAGGATGATCCATGAGACATATGCATCTTATCACTTGACCGACCTTCTTCACGCGATCAGATACGTATGTAGGATCACAAAAAACTTGTTTACATTGAGCTACTTCGTCGCCAGAACGAACGCCGACTACCTGTGCAAAACAACAGTACATTTCAATAACTAAGTAACTATTGCAGAGATACAGTAAACGCGACACTTACCTTGCCGTCTTTCATAACGATTTCGTCAATCGGTTTGTCCAGCATGTATGTTCCGCCATAAATGGCGCTAAGACGTGCGAATCCCTGAGGAAGTTCACCCAGACCGTACATTGGATAGAGATACGGCGATTTTCCGTACCGCGCTAAACTGTCACTATACAGTTTAATCCTCCTGATAGTAGTTATCGCAGTTTGGCCTATGTAGTCGTCATCCCTGATAAAAATACAGATATTAATATTTTTTAAAGATAGACGCATAAATATTTATGCAAAGATATATTTTTATAAAGCGCACTTTAAAATAATAGAGAGATGAATGTCATTAATTTTGTTTTTATACACACACATACATTGTATTCTTTTATGACAAATTACTCGCTCTGCAAAATCAAACTGCAAAATAATTCATTACCTGTACAACGCTAACGCGTGTCCAGTAAAATCCTGCGTGTTCTTATCCAAACTGAATTTGCCGTACAATGCGCTCATGCTGTTGTTGAATGGGTCAAAGCCATCCCATGTCTTAGGATCATCCTCCTGCATGTTTTGAACCCACATGAGGAAGCTGCGAAATCGCCGTTTCTCAAACAGACCCATCAAGTCGCTGGACAGAGCCTCTTGCTGATCGATTGGCACCTTTGAGATCTTGCCCGACTTGTACACATACGACCCTTCCACTGATTTGAACTCAAGATAACGCGTTACGCCTGTATGTATAAGCAGCTTGACGAGAAGACCATTTGCCATCAAGAATTTGGGTATCAAGTCAACATTCCAATCTCGACCGCGGCCATAGCTCTCGTCCGGCGATGGTGCCTTGAACTTGCTAAATGACATATATAATACATGATAATTAAAAGCGGATAATTAATCTATCTAAATTATAAATTTATGTTTGTATTATCCTTTTAAAATAACAACGTAATGGCAAGTATAACATAGCCCGATAAAGCAAAATTAAGTTTAATTATATTTAATTAAAGTAGTTGTTTTTTGGGGGTAATTTGGAATAAGGATATTAAATGTCTCCCTGTTTTTTAATTCCCTTCTGGAATTTGTTGTAAAGAAACTTTAACTACAAGTCATGAAAATATGTAGGAGAAAACCGCAAAGTGTATACCGATGATTTCCATCATTCGTAATTAAAAAGTTTGAATCGGATTTCCGCTTCCGTGCAGGTCTTTATCTACGTTTAGAAACCGCGACAGAGAATTATCAGAGAAAATTATTTTTGTATGAAACTGCTGCGTCGGCACGGTATTACAGGTTATTCACAAACTGTATCCATCGCATACGTTGACAACTCGTTCATAAATGATGATTGAGGTGATATCACAAACGTGACGCAAATCCAAGGACAGCAATTTATTAACAGTGATAGGTAGATTAGCCGCGTACAATAATTTATTGAGAGCTCATGTTGATCGCTTTTCATTATTGGCTTTTCTGTCCTAATGACACAAAGTGCGAGCGAGCCCATATAAACGTAAATACTTTAAAGTTATCAGACTATTCATTATGACAATTCGAATCAGTTTTTTATTGTCCGGATTCATGAGCCTTTAAATTTGTCTTTCTTGATGTGTGGAATGAATATTGCGCAACGACAACATTTTACGGTATCTTAATTGTTTCTTTTGCTTCCAGAGTTCATTGAATTTGCAGTCGCAATCCGCAGATCAGAAATCCGTCAGAAATCCATCGGGTTCGCGTGTCGTGATGTTCAACATGTGCTTCTCGCGTTTTATACGCGAGGTATGTAATTACGTGCCATCTTCCGAATGGTCGTTCCGCTTTCCATCTGCACTCGGCGCGAGAAACAAAGTCTTCTTTGCTTCGACATACTTTCATCGCGATGCTGTACAAGGGAACACAACCGGACGTAGTGTCAGCAAATATCCGTGTTTTTCAGATGACGCCGCACCTCTCGAATACGGTCCCTACGAAATACGTCAGCGAAAGAATGGAAAGCAGAGAAGAATCAAGAGGTAGAAGACTCTAATCGTGAACTTTTAACATTTCATCATGCCTTTTTTTACGCGATTATCACGTGGTCGAGAAAGTGCGGTGATGTCGGAGGAAAACAACGTGGAACAATGTTATCTCTCTTCTCTCTTATCCATCAGAATAACGTGTCGTCCGATCGTGTCTCTCGTACAGCTGTATACTGTCCTGCTTCCACTGTAACGGTAGGAAAACTCCATAAATAAATTAAATTTGGAGTTGAAATAATCTACTTATTACTCAAACATTTAACATCGAATATTTATGTTAATATGTTAAAATATTTACACGAAAAAAATTTTTTTACGTTAAAATATTTAACGTAGAAAGCAATAAGTGGCTTTTCCATGAGATTAACTAAAATCAGAGATCGATAGAAGCTGGATATTAGTGTAATATGGAAATCTCGAAGAGGAAATTGTATGTGTAACCGGAGGAGAAAAGAAAAACGGTAATTACTGCGGTGATTCGAGGTTCGATCATATTTCCTACGTAATTAGTTTTGTAACGTGATAAACGCGAGAACGGTATTTCGCTGCATCAAGTCGTTGAGAATTATGGAAAAATATCTCTCGTACGATAAGTAGAGACAAATTGACATATGTGTAAATCAACATATACATGTGAATCTCGTATCTCTGTGTACGTTGAAATGTATCGAATCACGTCGATTGTGTTGTACACTGTCGCTTATCGCGAGTTTCTCAATAATCAAGGATATTAACAACAGCTGACAACGAAATCAGTACACTCGCATGTTTGCGGTGAAAAATGCGAATAATAAAATGCGCAAAATAATAAACAACAGAGAGAAACAAAAATTACGAAAGAAAACAACAAGGAATGAAAAGAAGTTTGAAAGAAGAAAATGTAAGTAGGAAGTAGAAAAATTCGGAAAACGGAAATAAAATAAGCGCAATTGCAAAGATATTAAATACAAAAATTAATCAAAAATAGATATAAAATCGATATAACTAGCCAAATACAAGGGCAAATCCAAATAAAAAAAACTTTTAAAAAAATACTATATATGTTTAATTAACAAAATTTAATTTCATTTTTCTGCGACTTATTATAGTGATATTATAGATTTCACGCAAATATCAAGTTATATAAAACAGATTCAAAATTAAAATAAAACGTAAAAACTTGGTGTATTTATGTACGTTTACTTTTATGTTTCGATGATAATTTACAAATTTGGACTTTAAATATTATCTGCAATAATACAAATTTTTATTGCAAAGAAGTATACATGATGCATGTTTTTTCGTTTTGTATTAAAAATAAAATAAACACATATTAGTCGAAAACAAGGAAAAGACGAAAGGTGTAGGAAGTGTAGCTTAAAAAGTGCTAGTGCGGAATACCGTAGTGAAACGTGGACAAACTATCATGATGAATGACATCCCAAAGAACCGTAGGTGAAATTGCGATGAAGGAGGTCATCGAGGAGAATTTAGAATTTAACGCGGGGTCAAATCATTACGTGGCAGCGTCGCCATGAATGATTTCAATCGAGCGGTCTTCTCGGGAGGAAGAGCGGAATATTATCTTCCTCTCTTTTTTACACTTGAGTGTAGAAATCGTTGCGAAGGTCGAACTTTCTGCTCGTTCGAACGGCTGGTAGCAACGATCAGAATTCATAATTAGCGTCGAGTATTCAGAACTAAATGCGGCATTAATTTCCGCTCTAAAATCCCAATGTACAAATAAATCTGTCAGTTTTCGCGCTAGGTCTCATCTATTCTCTTTTTTCCTTCCTATGTATTGTCGCACATTTCGAATACAGAAAGCGCAAGTAAAAGTTTAGGTTTGTCTCTCGCGTGTCTGCACTTTTTACACTTTCTATCTCTTTCCTCCCAACGCCCAATTATGTTTATTTCGTTTTGAGTGCAGAAAGTGCAACAATGTGTAAAGCCTGTATCAGACTATGCATTAAAGATTGGAAATTGGAGACTGGAATTCAATCAAAACGAAACAAAATTCTCGAGCTCCAATGCGTAGTCTGATATGGACTTTTGACACGCGAAGAACAGAGCATCGGTTAATCTTGCCGACGTCAGAATGAGAATTCATTTTGCGGGCAATCTCTACGCAGAAACACGGCGGAAGTCATGCGCTTGTCAAAACGAAACAACTGGTTGCGTCGTTGTCGTAACAATCTTTTTTACCGTCAATCGCGATTCTTATGCGAAAACTATCTGTGAGGTTAAGTGCAGACCTACGTCTCGACGCCGACTCTAATCACAGAGAAAGGAACAAAAATCAAAAGTGCGGCTACATTCATACGATTCTTACACGCGACGGAAATGCGGGTTCGAGAATCGATAAGCTTTCTCCTCGACCGTATGCGCAGTTCCGACGATACTGTATGTTTCCCGCGGGAACATATTTTTTCTGCCTTCTCGCTACTTTAGCTTCTCTCTTTCTCTCTATTTTCTTCATTTCCTGCGAGATTTCGATCGCGGAAGGAGATCGATATCCGTAATCGTATCATGTCACGTCACTCCAGCTGTCGTCGACGGTTTCCCGCCGGGAGGAGGGAGGGGGGAGGCGAAAGGAGGGAGAGAGGGAAGAGAAAGGAAAAGAGGAACGAGCTTGTGTAATATAAATGTTCCGAAACATTATCGAACGACTCGAAAAATCGCGTTCCGAAATGTCCTCACACTTAAGGGAGAAAGAAAATGGGGGCGCACTGAAGTGCGACGAGTAAGACCCACCTGAACAGGTCCTCGAGGGGCGTGATGGAAGCCGATTCGCCGCCGTAATACTTGTTGCGGTCGATGTGCAGTACCCGTTTGCCACTGACGGAGAGCATGCCCGAGAGGATGCACTCCTTCAGGCCGGTGCCGAGGACGATCGCGTCGTACTCTTCATTCATGTTCGCGCCGGACGGGAAGCGGACAGGGGGAGACGAGAGCGGTGCTCGAGTCTTGCAAAGTGTCGCGCGACTTGAACGCCGAGTGTATTTCGCTGAACCTCCTAGCGTTTCTCTCCCTCGCAATTCCTTCGTTGCTCCTTCTTCGCCTAGATTCTTCTTCGCGTGCCTCTCGACGTCGCGCGACCAAGAAAACGCTGCCTGACACGACTGCTACGTGACACGACACTACACGGCACAGCACGACACGATACGGCGTGGCGCGGAACGGAAGGCAGATCAACTCTTTCGCTCGCTTTGCTCTGTCGACGGCGGCAGCGACGGTGGCGGGTGACGTCCAACTTTCCCCTAGGCCGCGTTGCGAAGCGGATCTAAAGAGAGAAGCGATCTCGGTAATTGTACTTGGGGCGCGATTAATTACGATGACTTTTCTGGCCGGAAGAGAATCACGCGAGAAAGATCGGTTCTTGCAATAACGAGTTTTTTTCTCAATTAATGGGCGGAAAAGATGATTCATGATCTTGTTTCGTCCGATTTACAACACTTTTCTCTTACCGTACACAGTGAATTCTACTTCATTCTACAGCTGATTATTACAAGTTTATTATATCATAATTGTTATTTATTTACATTTAACACTGACTGAATTAAAAATAGATACATCTCTAGAAATCTACGCGCAATTGACGAAACGATATAATTAAAAAAATAATTTACGTAAAGAAGGAAGACATTTGTTGAATTTTCCGAAACGTATATTAATTATCGACTTAACAACAAGTTTGTAAAGCAGTTAGTATTATATGTGTAGAATTATACTTATGAGAAAAAGCAACTAACTTCTCGAGATGATGAACGGCGGATCGACCAATTAGATTCTGAATTGATTGTCGCTCCTGCAGAACACGCCTTGCGCTTTACAGTGACATCTCGCGCTCATGCAGTTCCTAGAGACCTCGTCTTATATTTCTAGCAATTTCACGCTAGATGTCGGTACTTGGCAGCAAGCCGCGGCCGCGAGTTCCGCAGTCGCGACGTGTTGATTGAGTTCGGGACGTCAGTATGTGCACGGCGACAGGGTGGAGTGGACGCTTCGTCGGTCGTCGGGACCGTTGAGCAAATCGGGGTAACGTCTGGCGATCGCGCTTATCAGTCGCGGCAAATCAGCCGCGATAACGCGCTCGCGAAACGTCGAGGTGAGTCCATCGATGCGCGAATTTTGAAAGCGGCCGAAAGATAAGGGGAGAGATAAAGAGAGAAAAAAGACGAAATTATCTCGCGCGTACCTGATGCATTCTCTGATCGCGACTTCGCGGAGAGGAGATCGCGGATGTGTCAAATTGATTTTTGCATCAGGTGTTTGCCGTACGTGATTCATTCTCCTCGCCGCGGACTTTCCCGACGCGCGCGCGGGGAGAAGTGAGCTTCGTCGTGCCTCCGACGAATTCGGGGCGAGAGAGACGCCAACCTCTTTCAACGAGGCCACGTGGACCACGTCGGGAGGAAAAATGTGAGATCTCTCTTCTCTCTCCCTCTTTCTTTTTGACCCTTTTGCGCGTTACGCGAGCGCAGGCGACCGTAAACTTTTTCCTCGTTCCCTCTCTAGACCGACATCTTTTATGGGAAAGTCAGCTGCGTTATAGAACCACCGGTTTTCGATCATTTTCCCTGCGAATTTACTACGGGAGCGGGAGTTCGAACAGGGATAACTCCGATTTTGGAAAGATTGCGATCGACGAGGTGAGAAGAGAGACGACCGAGTACGGTCTTGTGCGGTTTTTAAACCGTGAGAAGTAAAAGGTGAAAGGTTGTTAAACAGAATTGTGGAATACACCTAGCTAGGATTAGATTTTGTAATTATAGATTTTGTAGGAAATAAGGGTACATTATATAAGAAACAACTTGACGCAATTTTGAGAATTTATTTCGTTTAAATTGGGATTTAAATGTACTCGCGAGTCGGTTGCGATATGACTGAAAAGGCACAAACACGGCAGGAGAAAAATTTATAGTTTGCAACGTAGTAAAGTAACGGTTAATTCGCCTGAATGCAATCGTATAAATTTACCTCGGTTCTTAGCAAGAAAGTATTGTTTCGCTGATGACTCGACCGAACGGGAAGATTCTACATTGTATGTCAAACAACCTCTAAAATATCTTTCGACAATGTTTTATGAATTGCTGTGTTAAAAATTTAAAAGCACAGATAATACGTAACATTATTTACAATATACTAATACAATGATATCTAGTACAATGAGATAAAAAATTATCGTGCGCGCGCGCGCGCGTACGAAATACGATAATAAAATGTATGATAAAAGAACAACACACTATAAGATTATGACACACTATATGATAAATATGATGTATAGATATTATTCTCTCGATATTACTGCTATTGGAGAACATTTGTTTAGCTTTGCACCCTTTATTTCACATTTGCTTCACGTAAAAATGTCAACCTTATATTATTTCCCAAGAAATGTCGATTTATTTCGCTGACAGGGCGTAATAATACACGCGAGTAATATTACACAAGTCCAATCGAAAAAGAAGATTGATCCTGTATTCTAGTTGAATTCCAGTGAAATTTTCGAGAACGTCATCGCGTTCGTAATTTATTCGTATTGCGTACTTACATACGTTTCGAGAATTCGACTAATGTTCGTATTAGCGCGCTTATCGCAATACGTTCGTTATCAGTTATCAGACTGATTGAAATGAGTGTCGAAGAAATTTCCAATATTACCTGAGTCATATTGAACATTGGATCCCCTTTAAATGGACATTCATTCAAGGTAATAATATATATAAACGAAAGTAAAAATTATAAGCGGTATGACTTTTAATTAAAGACTGTTAATTAAAACTTTTCGATAGTCATTAACTTTATTTCGGTGTGTAATGTTGTATAATTCAACGAATTTCCGGTAGTAATAGTTCGCTCTAAGGCACAAACGCATTTAAACACGTTATTCTCATATGTTACAAGGTATGGAGATCCCATCTAGTTTCTGTTATGTTTAACAAGAGTGTGTGTGACAACAGAGAGAGAGAGAGAGAAATATTCTGTTACATTCATTATGTTTATTTTAATGCTGAGAAAACTCTTGCATTGACTGAAAAAAAACGATAGATTAAAAATCTTCTCATATTAAATATCATGATGTCAAAGTTGTGAAAAAATAAGTGAGTCATTTCTCTGTGAGCCATTTCTCTGATCTTTGATCTTAGATCTTATTCGTAACGGCTTTCTCAACTTTCGTCAACATTCTTTGATCTAATTTTTCTGAGAAAATAATTTTTTGAAGTTTTTTCTTTGAGAACCTTCAAACGAGAAACTTCCAAAACGTTTTCTTAGAAAAATTTAGATTGTCTAAATAAAGGTCAATTACTAATGTCTCTTCTAAAGAAAAATTAAAAAAAAATTTTTTTAAGAATTAAATGTTACGGAGAATTTTGATCGATGCATAAATATATTGACAATGAATATTGTTTAAGATAATCAACCCACTTTGATGATACGATTTCGAAAAATTAATCTCGGATAATGCAGAAGAGCTTCTATCGGAGGCAATCTCATAATTTTCTTTAATAATCTCACTCCAATCGTCCTAACGACAGCACGATAAAGTGTGGTTAAAGGAAGCGTTCGCGAGTAAACGGGTGACCCAATTTAATAGTCGCTCGATTTTTTTCTACCCTTGATAAGTACTTTGTTTACATTCGACCGGTAGCGATTTGCAAAGAGAAGCGTGCTCACATCATCGATCGTGCACACCGGAATCTCGTTCATCACATTGCACGATCGCACTCATTAGTGCATGCACGCGTGTACGCACGATGGAATGACAACCCATGAACACGCATTCCTTCCAACTTGAATTAGATTAATGCATCCGAGCACGAATTAAAACTCCGTTAAATATAACAAAAACAATGGAAGTTGAATGCTACTACATCGAAACGATAAAAAAAAACTAAATTTCTTGAGAATATACTTTTAAATATGTCTGCAACATTATGTAACGTATTTTTAATCATGGAAAATTTTAGGCTTTTATCATATTGTATTGAGATAAGTATCTTCATATTTATACACAACACATTTTGATATGAACTTACTTCATGTAAAAAAAATGATGTAATCCATTGAATCCATTGAATAAAATAGATCAGGATAAAGATCACGATTAGTAGAAAATCTCGTCCAAGATTGGAATAAATAATAACTTTATCATTAATTGTAGATAACTCGATTTACACTTCTATATACTATTGTATATATATGTATCTATATACAAGCTCATCAAATGCATTAATTTAAATGCTATTCTCATATTGCCCTGCAGTTGTTGAAGCCTAAGTTATTCGAGATCTTTAACACCAAAAAATTCAGAAAGGAAGATGGAATCTGTTCTTTGTGCTAAAATCGCAGTGCCAATCGCTTATCAGAATTATCAGCAAGTATGTCAAATGAAGAATGTATTTTTATATTAGTCACGCAAATGAACGATAAGTGCTCTTCGGCAATACTTTTCATATATGGGGTGTACTTATTTAATTTTATTTTTTTTTATGACAAATGCTGCACGCGAGCATGACGAATGCTATGGATCTGTCCTTTGAAGGTTACTATACTATGATTATTTTTGAGCGGGAAGTTATCGAGATTAATCTGTGGATGTTTTACTGATTTCGAAATAGTATCTAAAAATAAAACGCGGTATTTCTGAAAATGCTCTAAGTTCCTGCTTCTTGCAAACTTCGGAGTAAAAGATTTTCATTCTGATGCATTCACTGTATTTTTTGCAAAAATTGTTTACTTTGGTTATCTACACAGGATATCCGATAAGCGTTCCCTTCACTTTTCGCGATTCGCGTTGAATCGAGTATCTGACTTCATATCTTTTTTTATTCGATAACAATGCAAAATATTGTAGACCTAATATTGTAATGCTACTGGCAAATCTCAACAGCTGTTTTTGAATTTCAATTCTATTTCTAATTTCTTTTTGAGTGACGAAATTATGATTTTAAAGCCCGTTTGTTTTCGACTGTGCTGTGACATTATCGGATATTCACGTGGAGTTGCCAATTACCTACAAATGACAGGAAATATTGTCCTGCAAATAAACAGTTAAATGAATAAATGAATAAATCAAATGAAAATCAGTGAATGATAAATGTAATCTATAATGAATAGGTTGTGGAGAAACGTCTGGCCGATAAGATCGACTTAATGAACAATTAATAAAAATTCGACGAACGTGTGACATGAGGATATGTGATATCTGATTATGATACATGAGAAAGCTGCAAAAATAATATTTTCGAGCGGATAATGTATTTTCCATGTTTATTTTTGAAGCAGCATCAATGTTCACGTGCTCACGTTAAGAAAGCTTAGATAAAATTTTATTATTATTTTTATATTACCCATATTATTGAACGTTAATGTTGTTTCTAAAATATTTATCTATTATTAATATTTCATTTTTTGTATAAAAGTATAGAATGCATATAATACATAAAAATATATAATAAATTAATATAAATATTTTAAAATAGATAAAAAATTAATTAATTTCGACGCAGTTAATTTGCAGCAACGTCTTAGTATAAAGTTCGGTAGAAAACCGCACGATTGCGTCAAATTCATGATTGTATTCGCGTTTTCTGTTTGGAAGGAACCACGCGGCGATGCACGTATGATTGTTATTCTACATACGTACAAAATAAGCGTGAATGATTCAGTTACGGAAATAAGCAAACGCCTGGCGAGAAAAATAATACGAATGAATTTCCAATCAAGCTATTGCTCTTAAAAAGTAGGATATTATCAGAGCAAGGACGTGAAAGAATTATCTTTTTAGCGAAAAAGATTGAATACCTGCTATTGATTCTAAAATTCTGATTACGATACAATTTCGTCTATAGTTGCGGATAAAGGTGTGGCAAATTTATTACATCGCAGGTTAGATCATAAAATCAATCACCAGATGCGATAACTTTTCGCATGAAAGTCCAGCATTCTAGTTAATGATGCCAATGATATACTACGTTTATCGATAATTCGATAGCAGAGTCTAGAAACTGTGCAAGTCCTAAATTCCAAATATTACAAGATACTCAGAACTAAAGTATTACCTGCAATGTCTTTATCTTATCTTATTATCTTGTTTAACAATCTTCATCAACATCCTCTTATTTGATAATCGTTGCCTTCATTCAAAATCTCTTCTCGTCATTTCATTATTAATAATTAAATACATATGTAAGAATAAATTAAAACTGTTCACGTATCGGGAGTCTTAAGATGATCAAACAGTTCTTGCCATAAGCTGCAAAATTTACCACTCTGCATTTGTTTTACACGATCTACGAGTTCATTTTTCCATATTGCCTAGATGTGCCAGCATGTTCGAGGACGACGCGCAGGAAGCAGCCAGCGAGGAGATCGAGAGACAGGGGTCTCTTTATGTGTTCCCTGGTGCAGGCCGCCCCAGCTGCGCAACAACGTCGTCATCATCGTCGTCGATTTCGACGGCGCCTCTCCAGCCGTCTCCGTTGTCGTTCCTCCACGGTGGTACGACCACGGCGAGCACGACAGTCACGACCAGCATCACGACGACGATGACGAGCACGTCGAAAAACAGCAACGGCGACGAGGACGAGGACGCAGTAGAGGAAGTCAACTCGCCGGCCAGAAGGAAATTCTCGAAAACACACACAAGATCGGCGAGTCACGGCGGTGTTCTGGTGGATGGCACGACCGGATGGCAGACCTATGGGTCCTTCGTGGGTCCGTTGACAACGGTGGGAAACGCCATGTCCGCTGGTCGACCGTCGGCGTTGAAGAAGCCGGGTCACCAGAGAGCTTTCAGCCAGGGTCAGGTGACGGATGTGACGCAGGGCCAATCAGGTGTAACGGGACACCACCGTGTCGGTTCCAGAACGGATTTTATCCTGCCACCAGGCCACAGGGAGGACGGCAGGCCGTCCACTGCTGGCAGGATGCCTTCCTTTCGCGGCCATTCCCGTCAAGCGTCCAGGTACGAAATGAGAAAACGTAATTTATCATTACTCTGAGTGATTATCGGGGAACGAAATAACAGTGCACTAACAATCGCAGTGTCTACGGGATTGACGTTGCAATTACACGTGAAATTTAAAGATACGATCTATTTATTCGATCATGCTTTTTCGATAAACAGCTTGGTATAAGTCTGATCACGCGGCAATACAAATATAAATATTAAAAGAGATAAAGCTTACTTCACAATATGAAAAGAAACAAAAAATTTTACTTATCTACAATTTGCTTTCAAACGATAGAGATACGTTTAAAAATCAAATCAGATGCAATAAAGTAAAAAGTAATTTTATTTCTTAATTATATAGTCAATATTTTATACGCGTTAAATGATTATTTGTTGAAAACATATTCGTGATTTATATTTTTTATCGATAATATTAATATTGCTCCGTTATAAAATTCATCGATTATTTAACACATTGAATGCCAACAGGTTTTTTTGTAAAATGTCAAAAAAATGTTTCTTAAATACCAAGTTAAAAGTTGGTATTCAGTGTCAATCATTGATAACTGACACGGCGCCATTGGGATAGTTCAGTGTCAGTCACCGGTGACTGACACAGCAGTCAACGTGTTAAGTTATAAATTTTTTATGAACGCGTGAATTTTGAGTTGCGATATTATATTTTGTTCGAAAAGCGATATTTTATGTCCAGTTCGTGGAAAGAGTGTTAAAGGCGTAAATTTTGTCGTGATTGTTTGCAGGTCGGAGTCTATCTATACGATAAGACGTAGCGTCGCGCCTCCATGGTGGAGAAGACTATGGGCTCATTGTTTCGGCCCGCTGCCAGAGGAACCTCGTTTAAGAACAATAGTGCCGAATCACTTAGTTCCCCCGAAGACTCCGAAGAGTCAGCATCCTAATGGGAATAGGATGGACAACAGGTGAGAACGAAATACGCATCTCACATACAATCTATTTATATGGATGCGTTCGTTGTCTTACAACGTGCATCTTACGCGTACTTGTTTTTTTCTTCAGGGTACGCACAACAAAGTATACGGCACTAAGCTTCCTACCTCGTAACCTGCTAGAGCAATTCCACCGCGTGGCCAATCTGTACTTTATCTTTATCGTGCTGCTTAATTGGGTGCCGGCTATAAACGCGTTCGGCAAGGAGATCGCGATGATCCCCGTGGTATTTGTTCTGGGTGTCACGGCGCTTAAGGACTTCTTCGAAGATCGCCGGCGACTTGCCAGTGACCAGCGTGTGAATAAGTCCACCTGCCGCGTTTACGTTAGGTGAGTACAACATTGCAATGTATAGCATATGGATTGTCTACGACCGGTCCCTTGTCTCCTCCTCGGCAACTCCGCGGAAAAGCATGTAGAGATAACTCAAGTTTTACGAGTAAGAAGATATAATATAATATACGGATATAATTGTATATGAGTCAGTAAGAAACATAACAAATCGCGCGATGAAATGTGTAGAACGATAACGTGTCCATTATTGTAGCAAACCTACAAAGATATTAGAAGAAAATCTGAATAATGCAGTAATAATAATTATGCACCAAAAGTTCTCCGATCTAATAAACGAATTATTATTCTATCGTTATATATTATGTATAGGGAAGCTTCACAATGAATAAAAAGTTCAACAAGGATATTTAATTTTTCAATCGGTATCGGCCTTGCGCTCGTTTATCCTTGCTCGTGTTGTCGCGCGAGCCGTCATTTCAGTTAGAATCCTTGCAGCAACGGAATCCGATAGATCGATTCCAATAAGACCGACAATTCCAGATATGTGGGTCACGTACACGTGAACGCAAACGCGCACGAGCAAGCGGTCGACGTACATTGCGGTCGAACATGGTGAAGAAAGTGTCCCGTACTGTTCTTTTTCCACCAAGACCCCGCAGCTCCACACGTCCATACGCGACGCATGATACGACGTTCTAATTCGTTCGCGTCAACGTTGTTTACGTTTAATGCCAATCGACGTGCCTTGCAACAAGTCACGAACCCAACTACAACAGGATTGCTATCGATGCGAACTGTTTGGATGACAATTTGGATAACGCATATCACGCATTAACGCGCGCGGTTAATATTCGCCATTCGTCATCCGAACACGTGCGCTCATTTCGCCGCTTATGCATCCGAAATGCCCGGCAAACGATTGCGTCACGAAAGCAGAGGTTGTTGCACACGCGATCGAATCAGATAGAATTTGCCACGGCCGATACGCTTGCGCCGATAAACGCGTATGTACGCATGCCACGTGGTTGCAGCGCAACATGAGGATGATTTAGATTATAGCCGAACGAGAGGGTAACGAACTCCGAAATATGTGTCGTCTCGTGACTTGCAATAATTTTAAGGATGATAACTAGGTCTATTAACACTAATTTGAATCTTCTACTGTCGAGATTTTGCGATTTATTTTTCATAGTTGGAAAAAGGCAATTCAATTAACGAGTAATTAGGTGTAGAGATTGTTGCCTGTGACAGAAAACTTAAGAAAGTGCTTATGGCACAACGAGCGAAAAATAGGCGATTTACAAAATTATCCCGATCACTTATATTGATGTAAATTGAGGAAAAATTAAGATTGTCAAAAAATATTGAGAGAAAATAAAGATAATTTTTTAATGTAATTAAAATAAAATTATTAATCTGATGATTAATCTATACATATAAAATTATTAATCAATACATTTGAAAAATTCGCATGAAAAACGTTAAGATTATTATTCATTTTATTATTTATTTTATGTGTAATTACCATTGTATTAATTGTAGTTAGTGGATATTCGCCTAATCGTTCACTCGTCGTTTCGATCGTTCATGCAAACGTGAGCAGTTTCGCGTCACGAATCTTCGTTCATAATACAACGTAATCGGAAAATTGATCGATGACCTGGCAATTCCGATACGACGCTTCCCTGGATTTTACGGATGACCTTGCCCTTCGACGTATCCCGTCACATCCTACACGTCGATTCCTTTTCAATATTAATTCACATTTCCGATCACGCTCGCGATACAAGAGCGAGTAATCCGTAATCTTCGGTACGCGATCTCAAGATACCGTTATGATTACGATAAAAAGAAACATGTTATCGTGATGATGAAATAAAATATTTATATATTTACCCTTTGATGCAGAAGAAAATCGTCTAGTATGATTATTATACAGATCTTTGACGCAGGCGCTACCTGCTGATGTGTTTGCGTGTTCTCTATCGGAAAGGACGATCGATTTAAAATTACATTGTCGGCGACGGATTTTTCGAATCGTGACTACACGCGCTCGCTAATCGTTCAACTCTAGTTTTCTGAACGCAACGTATCCGCATAATACGAGCAACTCTCTCTCTTTTCCTCTTACACTCATGGTCAGATCGATTTTGATCCTTCTCGTGCATCAAAGTATCCTTGACATTCACATTTATTGCCATTACTCCTCTTTATCTCGTTTTGACGCGTGCGTACAACCTGTCAGTTCTGTTTGTTAGTTCTACCACGACATTTTTATTGTAATTATATCCTTCACACCTCTGCGAGCTATAACATTTTTTGGGAATACATAATCATACATATGCATGTAACTTTAATGAAAACTACTTTTCACTTTTTTAAATCACGAGAACTTTTTTATTTTAGTTTGTTTAATAGTTAGTTTAAATAATTTAATATGGAATTTACTTTCTTTCTTCGCGTGATCTATTTTTCAAAATTTTTAGCACACACACAATAACGTAATTATTTACACGGCGCAGCAGTTAAGCGAAAACACTACTTAATGCGTATGTACTCATTGTTAGTTCAATTTCTAATTTAATTATCTATTCTTACATTTATTTTTAATTTTCAGTAAACGTTCTATCTTATTCTTTATAAATTAAAATGAATCGAGAGCACATTAAATTTTTTGAAATCTGTTTCAATTTCATTGGTACTTATAACAATTCGGTTGAAAAATTTACGGTAAAAGACTTAACAATAAAAGTCTTCCTTTGACTTATAACAAATTCGCTTAATTGAACTTAATGTGATTTATCAAAACCAGTCTGGAATAGAGTTATAAGTGCAACAAAAGTTTCTCTGGCCGTCTCGGAACAAATCATAAGTCACAGTCATAAGTTTCGCGTGTGCGAGTCGCTAATCATCGCACTTGTCTCGCCTATTTGACACCGATTGCTCGAAACGTACAACTTCGTACGTATTGACCTTCGTCGATAATTTCGTTGTTGTGGCGGTCGCTGGGCATACCATTGCATTAAAACTTCTCCTAAATCCGAAGCCGTAAGAACGCCTACTCAACATCCCACTTTAAAAGCCTCCTTTTTGCCGAGGAAACCGATATACCGCGTAATACAAACAATTTTTAAGTGTCACCCAATATGATCTTTCTCTTACAATATTACAACAAAAAATTTTGTGTAAGGAGTCTGTTTAAATCTGAGATAAATGTGACTAATCAGGAAGGCTACCAAACCCTTTTTTTTCCTCTTGCGAAGCTTTCTGAGTGCTGTTAAACCAGCGAGTGATGTCATCGGTTACGTCATACGATGCGGGTGTAAACGTATGTAATGCGTGTGTGCTTGCGTATCCTAACTATATCGTTTGTCTGAAATGCGTTCGAGGTTCTGAAATATCGACGAGTTGCTAGTGTATACAGAGAGCTAGTATACTTGCAAATCCATATATAGACATTTCATAGGAAACTTTTGACACAAACAATTCAGCGTAAAAAACGTAATTGACTAATACAAATATTTTAACTGCAAATAATTTCCTTCATTCTCTAATATACTTGATGAAACAATATGTAGGTACAATTCTCCAGATTTCTTCCATTTAATCAGAATAGATTTTTTATACATATTTTTATATCTTGTTTTTCCTTTATTTTGACTTATTAAACGATTAACATTAAAGTGTATATTTCTAGTTTAATTTTAAAGTATATATTTTTAAGTTTAATTTTAAAAAGATTATAATATTCAATATTTAATATTTTTTTTAATTTGGAAGATTTTTTGCATATTCAAGTGTAAATATCAAAAATACAAAATTATTTCTAAATATAAGTTAATTTGAAATAAATTAATGAATTTGCAACTCTCTTTCTCTCTTTGTGTGCGCGTACGCGTAGATAGAATAAAATTTTATAAGTATTCCGTTGTTCTTTTGCGGTGTTAAAGTCCTAATCACTTGAAGGTCAAATCGGAACAATGTTAACAGGATGCCATAAGAAAGAAAATGTTAATATAAATCGAAAAGACTAAAATTTTCGCCTGGAAGGAATGTTGCAGAAGTTGCGTGAATTATGATAAAGTTAAATATGTATATATTAACTTGTCCTTGACTTGTTATCTCTTGCAATTATGGTTGCGATTAAAAATTGTTATCCTGGAATTATTATGCGACCAGCGATAACGGACGCGGTGCCAGCGTCTGCAGTGTTTGACTGAATACAACTAAAAAAAATACTATGCGTTTGAGAAAATTAACAGACCTATAAAACAATAAATAACCACAAATTGACAAATTAATCATCCCGCTTTAATATGGTATGCCAAAAACCGCAGTTATGTTGCTTACATAACACACCATGCAGAAAAACCTGTTATGTATTTTATCAGCCTATGTTCAGTGGACATTGTTTTTGCAACATTGTTATATTCACGGACGAATTATATAGAATTCATTTCTCGTCCCTATTATATACATAGCGATGATTATAACCTCAGGCAAATGTTGCGTATATAATTGCATAATTAGCTCGTGTATTCGTGCTATGTGCATCGTTTTCTCGTAGGGCAAAACGATACAAATCCGCGACAAAAAGGAAACCGCTTAATTTTAGCACCGATACGATATACAATGCATGCGTTTATAATGATTTATGTTATACTAAACGAGGCAAAAAAGTGAGCTTGCAAAGGCAAGAATGGCGTATCTTTTCTTATTATCTTCTAAGATGAACAAAAGAATTTGCATCATTTAGTCTCGTTTAATAAGATGGTCTTGTAAAGACAAATGATATTTTCTTGAAGTTGAAATAAATTCCGCTTCCATTCACCAATCCATCCGTGAATTCATCGCGTTCAAATGTAACAAACGAGACGATATTGTTTGTCGCAAGGATCTTTGATTGTCGAAGGTCATCTCCGATGATCGTCCAGTCGCCGTTTCAATTTTGTTCCGATTAAACGAGAATGGACATGACGATGGCATCCAAGGTCGTACAACCTTGGGTACTGCCATTCCATATGCTTCAATTAAATATCGTCAACCGGCTGTTTCGTCATACTCCGAGAGATGAAGCTTTCTTGAATTAACCACGCAAGGTCGCTTCTAGGTCTATCCATCACACCGCAGAGAATTAAGAAAGTAATAAGAAATTATATTTTCACGAAACACAGTTTCGTTTCACGTATCAATATTTCGTGTATCAATCCTTGACTTAGTTATTGGTATAGAAAGTCGATTAAAGTATGCTTCCTAGACTATGTGTTTGTGAATGATATGTTTAATATTCGACATGTTGTAGTCACACGTTAAAAATTGTCCATATTTAATTGAAACAAGAGAAAGAAAAAGAAAACATGACTGACAAAGAATTTTTTGTTACCTTTTTAATTTTTAATTTGTACTGTTCGTTATTCACGTTATTCACTAATTCCGTTTCGATAGACGTGCAAATTATTTATTGCCGAATGCATATGTCTCGTTATGTAAACGGAGTTTCTTTCGGTCTTAACAAACATTTGCGTTTGAAGCCATGTCCATTTTTGCGATGACGATAGTAAGGTAGTCTTACAAGTTCTTTTATGCAATACAAAGATTTGTCGAGCGCCTTTGTCAACTCGTTAAGTAAGATGTAATTTCACTTGTCGTCGGTTTAATTCCTCTCCCCCTTCCCCGTTCCGTACGAGAAAAATAAATATTTAATTTTTATTTGAATTTTAATAACGGGATAATAACATATAGAAGTTATTTAATTAATTTAATGACAGAGTATACTGACATGATACTCATATTTCACATATGATAAGCTTATTAAATGAAACAGACTGTGCTCTATTAGAGAAATGTTAACAGTCTCCTAGTCATCGCGTACAATCAGAGCTTTATTGTGAAGCCACAAAATGTAATTTGCGTAATTGCGGATGGTAAAATTAAGAAATGTTGCAGGTATGTAATTTATTCATCGCACAAACTTTTTAAATGTATTATTATTTAATTACTTATCACGATCACGCAATTACGTTTTCAAGTTTTTCAAATACGTTTTTAGTGTTATCCAAATAACTCTTAAAACTAGTGTTAGTATTTCTTGACGAGATTTTTCGTGATTTCATTGTAGCGAGGGCGACAGATACATGAAGGTAGCATGGAAGGATGTCAAGGTGGGTGACCTGGTTCACCTTTCGAACAACGAACTGGTACCGGCCGATCTTTTGCTTCTGCGAAGCAGTGATCCTCAAGGATTAGCTTACCTCGATACGTGCAATCTCGATGGCGAGTCAAATCTGAAACAGCGCCAGGTTATCAGAGGTTTTCTCAACCTGCAGGATACCTTCCAGCCTTCCAAGTTCCGATCAGTAGTTGAGGTTGATCAGCCAAGTACTAGAATATATAGGTAAATATATTATTACAACGATTATTTATGATGTATGTAAAATTAGATAAACTATTTCTATTATTTTGGAGAAATTTTTAAAAGGCTTTTCTAAACGAGTCATTGATTTTTAAAAATCTGATTGTTTTCTATCTTTAACGTAAACTTTTAATTTGATGTTTTTGCGATTTATCTGAGAAGCGTGCTCATCGCAATACCATTTATTGCCGTGACAACATTTAAACGGAATTAACCAGATTACCAGAGTGATTTTACTGACATGTTTTGTTAGGTTTCATGGCGCCGTGGTGCACCCAAATGGCGGCAGGGTGCCCGTATCCACAGAAAATCTTTTACTCAGGGAATGTGTCTTAAAGAATACCGACTTTGTCGAAGGCATAGTCATATATGCCGGTCACGAGACCAAGGCGTTGCTGAATAACGGTGGACCTAGGTACAAGGTAAATGAAACAAAGAAAACAAATCTAATTTCGAGATAATCAAAATGAATGAATAATATACATTAAGGAAGTATCTTTTTGAATGCAATGCATACGTGGTTTCAGCGTTCTCGTCTAGAGAGATACATGAACAGGGATGTAAAATGGTGTGTCGTGATACTGATGGTACTATGTGTGATCGGCGCATTCGGTTGCCGACTCTGGCTATCCGCATATACGGGTCTGCCGATGGTGCCGTTTCTGCCGGTACTGAAGGAGCCAATTTACGAGAGTTTACTGACCTTCCTGACATTCATCATAATATTCCAAGTGATGATACCGCTGAGTCTGTACGTGACGATCGAGATGGCTAAGGTGGGACAGGTGTACCACATCAGCCACGATCCGGCCCTCCACGACACAGAAACCGGTCGTAAAGCGGAGTGCCGCGCGCTGAATATCACAGAGGAACTAGGCCAAGTGAGTGTGACAATTTATATTAACGAATTTGCGCGAGTATTTTAGAATCAATATTGTGAAAATTTTCTCAAGAAAAAAGTGAAAGGCATTTGAATCCTAAAATTAAAATATTTTATTTTATTTTTATATTTAATATTTATAATCAATTAAATTTAATATTTAAATAGTATGATCATTCTTTTTAACTTTTAGTATTTCTCTATATTGTTTTCTTAGCTACAAAATTTTGCAGAGTAATGTACAATGTACAAAGAATATTAACTTGGAATATTATTGTTGAATGACAGGTACAGTACGTCTTTTCCGACAAAACTGGCACCCTTACGGAGAACAAAATGCTATTTAGGAGATGCGCGGTAGGCGACCAGGATTATTCGCACATGGGCGACAACGAGAATCTACTTCCGTGTCCGCGACTTAAAGAGGATCTGCTTATAGGTTCATTTCGACATCGCTTACAGGAGTTTCTTACTGTCTTAGCCACGTGTAACACGGTTGTCGTAAATTCTCAACCGCATCACGATATTATGAACTCTAGTGGGGTCATCGAGGAACCTCAAAAAAACGGAATTGGCCCTATAAGGTTTGTATATGTTAGATCAATGAAGCAATGAAGGAAAATAAAACAGATTTCGTCTTTGATGAAAAGAGAAGATTAAATTAAATACATTTTTGCATCTATAAAGAAATTAGATCACCGCATTTATTATGAATTTTTCTTTACGAAATTAACATCATGGTATTTGACAGAATAAGGGAAACAGACGCAAGCTTTCCGACCGTGAATTCTCCACCAGTACCGTTGTCTCCGAATAACAGAGCTGTTCATACATTATCTCCAGTATCACCAGTAATTAACACGGCAAATACGTTCGATGATACTTCGAGATTCCCGTTTAAAATTTCCAGGTTGGTATAACACTCGGAGGTACATAAGATATGAAGATATTAACAGAGCATTATCTTTGTAGACCAAAGTTACTGAACGTAACGTCGATACCGAGTCTGGGTATCGGATTGCTGGGACGAAAATTTTCGCCAGAGGGACAGAAGGGACGTAGTCCGGATGCGAAGAATGATGACGAATTGCAAAGTCTAGCAATCTACGAGGCGGAGAGCCCGGACGAGCTGGCGCTGGTTCACGCGGCACGGGCTTACGATATCAAGTTAGTGAAACGTACGCCTCGTAGCGCGATCATATCCTTCCCTGACAAGTCAACGCTCGCATTCGAGATACTTCACGTAGGTGGTTATGAGTCGCTCATAAGAATGTAAACGGCAGAATACGGTTCATGTTACTCTTTGAACGCTTGCAGGTACTGCCGTTTGATTCGAATAGGAAATGTATGTCGGTGCTACTCAAACATCCTCATACTGGCGAGATAGTACTTTACAGCAAGGGCGCTGACACAACGATGTTGCCGGCGCTCTCATCGAGCGATGAGAACACCATCATCTCAGCGAGTATCCGACAGTACCTACAATCGTACGCTCGTCAAGGTTTGCGCACATTGGTGATGGCAAAGAAAACGTTGACGGCACAAGAGTACGAGACGTGGCGACAGAAGCATGATGAGGCAGAATTGGCGACGGAGAATCGTGAACGTCGTATACGCGACTCGTACGCGATGTTGGAATCACACTTGACGTTATTAGGTGTGACCGGTATTGAGGACAAGCTCCAAGACGGCGTGCCTGAAACAATGGCCGCTCTAGTCGCTGCCGGGATCGTCGTGTGGGTTCTAACAGGTTTGTGGAAAACCACGTACAGTCGCGACAAACCGGTTTAACATCAGCGAGAATTATTCTTAGCGATCATCTTAGAGAGATATACGAGACTTTTCGCATTGAATTGTAGATGCATTTCCCTCTCCCCTCCCACATAATATCATTTGTCTATCATTACATAAATGCTGTTGTGTAAAAAAACGATGGATAAAAAATTACGGAAGCAAGCAAACATATCGAAAGCCAATGAAAAGTAAATATCCCTCGAAATCAGTCCAGTGTTCTTTAACATAATTAGCGCGAGTTAATGCAAGTTCTACATTACATTGCACGGTCGCGTTTTCCATTTCAGGAGACAAACCAGAGACTGCTGTGAACGTAGCATACTCGGCGCAGCTCTTTACACCTGCCATGCAGCTATTGCAGCTACAGGCGAGATCAAAATCTATGGCCGAGACGCTTATACATGGCTACCTGGAGTCAGCGCGCAAAGAGAGCAACGGTCAATCAAATATGATGAGCATCGCAGATCCTGCCGGCATATATGATCGCGATTCCGCCGAGAGAGACGCGCACAGGATTGGCAGCCCATGGCCACGGCAACGCGCGCTTGTCATAGACGGCAAAACATTGACCGTGATCCTAGATCCGCGATCAGACCTGATTGTTCCGTTTCTCGAACTCACGAAAATGTGTTCTAGCGTTTTAGCCTGTCGTGCTACGCCATTGCAAAAGGTAACGCATATAATTAACAATAATAAAATAACAAACTTTAGTCGCGAACTAATGACTGAAATAATGTGAGGAAAAAAGGAGTGATATAATTTGTTTCATATCACAGGCATACATAGTCCGTATTGTTAAAAAGCAATTGGGAATGAGAACATTGGCAATCGGCGACGGTGCGAACGACGTTAGCATGATACAGACCGCCGACGTGGGCGTCGGTATCTCGGGGCAAGAAGGTACGCAAGCAGTAATGGCAGCGGATTTCGCGATTTCTCGATTTTCTATGCTCAGCCGGCTCCTCCTTCTACATGGACATTGGTGTTACGATCGTCTTGCCAGAATGATTTTATATTTCTTTTACAAGAACGCCACCTTTGTCTTCCTTATATTTTGGTTTCAAGTAAGTATCGAATAAATATATAAAGACAGAAAATATAACAATTAATAAGAAATATGTAAATGCACGAAAATAAATAAAAAGGAAAAGTGTTTTTCGTAAAATAGTTTCCTAAGTGAAAAATTTATCGATATTTTAGGTAGAGATATTTATAGTAATACATGTTTTTCCTCCTTTCTTGTAGCTGTTTTGCGGCTTTTCCGGTGCCGTAATGATAGACCAAATATATTTAATGCTATACAACTTGCTGTTCACCTCGCTGCCGCCTCTCGTCTTGGGCATTTACGATCGAGTCGCCAAGGCTCGCGTATTACTTTCAGCGCCGGAGTTATACACGAGAGGACGCTTGGGATTAGTGTATCAGTCAAATTCGTTTTGGCTTACGATTATCGATGCTCTTTACCAAAGTGTCGTCATATTTTTTATTACCAAAGAGGTTGGTATAACATTTTGGATTCGCTAGAAACGATCATCATGATGTATGATAAGCGCCCGTTATCTTTCAGGTTTATGATGATTCGATTATCGACATATGGGAATTTGGGACGACTGTTATGACAGCGGGTATCATTGTTATGTTGACTCATGCTGCTATAGAAACTAGATCTTGGGTAAGAAGAAATAAATATAAATATTATAGCGTTATGTTAGAGAAAAGAGAAATATGTCACGGACGTTACACATCGTATTATAATGTTGTTTATTTCAGACTATAATCCATGTTGGTGCCATCTTCGGTTCTTTAGGCATTTTCTTCGGATTTTGCTTATTTTACAATGCCGTTTGTGTCAATTGCATGGGCCTACCAGGGTCCTTCTGGGTAATGGAAAAAGCCTTCACACATGTTACATACTGGTTGACAGTGGGACTTACTTCTGTTCTTGCTTTAATGCCTAGGTAAGCCTTATATTATACGATACTATAGTAATATATGAATATACGATATATACGAATATTATATGAACAATATTAATTTTAATTTGCAAAAATTAAACTGCTCAGTTTTTTGTATTTCGATTTGTAATTTTGTTTTTTCTAATTTATTTATTCTAAATTCCATTTATAATCCCAACTGAATATATGAGTAAATTATATTAAGTATATTAAAATATATAATTTTTAATTAAATTATGATTTTATAAACTTGTGTGCGCTATTTCTGTACTACTTTTTTGTCAATAATTCAGTTAATTGATATCAAATTCAATGATATTTTTTTATATATAATCACAGATTAGTATATAAAGCGATACAGTCCACCATCGCACCAGATGCTATGCACGTTGTCTCGCGACGGATCACCGCGAAAAGTGATGGTCAAATTCGTCGACAACGTATTAGCAGCCAACGAGGCGAAGTCAACTTTATCGCTGGATGGTCGCGTTCGTCGCAAAATGCTACTATCAGGTATCGCCAGTTACATCACTATCTAAATTTGCTCTAAATAATACTCATAAGTTCCATAGTGTTCACTCTTTCGAGTATCATATGTCATTAATTATTCATTGCAGACCCGGCAGCTACGGAAGTAAAAGCAACACTCTCACAACTATCGTTGCGTGACAGGCATAATTAGAGAGAGATGAAGCATATTCATCTCATTACGTGGAAAACCGACTAATCACTGAAAAATGAGGGACTTTTCGCTATTGCGATCCTTCACCGAGGAGAATCTTCTGATCTCCGAATGCTGTTTGCATTGACAATCCTGTTTAACTAACTACATTAATTATTTCTAGTTGATGATTTCATAGCCACCTGTAGATCATAACTCTAATGATGTAGATACGAGAGGGGAGCTAGTTAATCATGATTGGTGTTATCAGGCGTGAAAATTCGCGTTTGTCCAAATCATGCAATATAAATTATTAAAGAGCGTCGAAACTTCGAAATACAATGCGTATCATCGCTTGCCCATATCAGGGTGTCCTCGTTGCCGATATCACTGATAACGCTAATATTATATTGCCATTTTCGAGTTATTGCGGCTGATTTAAAACCGAGTGGCCTTATATCTCAGATCGTTCATTGCATTTAATGGCTGTGACTTCTAGGGACCAAGACTGTGCATTGAAGCAGGTTGGATTCGAGTGAAAGTCTATGCGTTACTTCAAGTATTTTCTCCTTATTTTTTCGACCTAGAACTTCACTCGAACGCGTATCTACGACTTTTTCTTTTGAGCGGATCGTATGAGAGACCAACGTTAGAGATGGACACATATGTATACTGAATTTTAGTTTGTTCACATACCTTCGAAAATAAGTGTACAAAGATGTTTGTAAAAAAAGTGCAAAGTGTATATACAAAATATTCTACGAGATATTTTATAACTGTTGAGAGAATTAGATTTTATATATTAGACAGATTTATTTTTTAAGTAAGTTTTTAATTATCATTTTAAACGTCGTGTCATTTGTAAAGTAAATAGTGGAAAGCAGACGCGAACGTTTAAAGACCCGTAACCGAGTTTCTCCTATTTCCGATCGATCCGCGAGATCGACAGAATGCCTCATATATAAATTATGAAGTGAAGATACACACGAGTTTTATTATACTGCTGTTATGTCACTACCTGTTGTACCAGAGAAAACATTGTGAGATAACAATTCAGAAATTTTAATTTGGATAATGTATATTGAATGTTGATAACACGCTGTTGTACTAGTATTTTGATAATGATCGGATTATTGTTGTGTACATTTAATAATATAAGGAGAGTATTAAAAAATGAGAAATCAACCGTCAATTTGTCTACATTAATTTCTGTTAACTCAACATTAGTTTATCCATCTTTATTTTACCCTTGTATAAACATTTAATCATCTGTCATCGCATAACTGATGTATACGAGTATAATATAAATTCGGTAGAATTTTATCCATCAGTAAATTTGGCGAGCTAAGTCAAAACAAATGAGAAAAGTTTTTTGCATATGTACGTTTACAACCTCTACTTGTATACGGAGCTATTTTTTAAATAAAGACAGATGAAATCTGAAAAGACACGATGATCGAATATAAAAATTTTTAAGACAAAGAATTGCAGTTTTATAGAAGTTCCGAACCTGTGCATGATTATTTGCGGAATTGAATAGGTTCACGTGATCATTCGTGAAATAATCGATAACGGTAAATGAAACCATGCCGCGTTTCTACCGAGAGCCGAGAGTCTGACACGCAGCAATATTTTACAGAGGAAATGGGTACGGCAGCTCAACCGTGAGCACCACTGACTCATGCGGAAATACAGAACGACGGAGGGGATAGACTCGAGGAGAAGAGTGTAGGGGATGGCGATGGCGTGTTGCGGCCTGCGGCGGCTGTTTGTTGCTTTAGTACTAGCTGGTGCTGGATGGTGATCGTTTGTGTGACGACGCAATCGTGTAAGTTCTTCGCGAATGTGCGTCCGTTTTACCCCGAGATCGCGCATGTCGTTCTTTATGCTGACTTCCACAAAATTGAAAGGTGGCAATCGATCGCAGAGAGGAGACAAGCAGAGAAAGGATGCTCGAACGTTTCTTATGTTAATTTGAAGCTGGACCCACGCTAGAATTTTCGCTCTCTCTTTTTCTTTGTTCCTTGAAATCCTTCTATTGGCCTACACGAGTCAGCTTTTTTCGCTGGCGATTACATCAGTGTTTTATCGGTACGCTCACAATTACATATGTAATTAACTTATCGTGATTTTTTCTGAAAATGTGATGCGACAGCCAACTCTACTGAGTCGCAGTCATGTGGTGTGGAAAATAATGAATTTTATGACCGTGTCTATGCAATAAGTATCGTTATATGAAGTCCAAGGTCGAACATTGCTTAACATTTGCAACTGTCACGTACACGTCCCAATTTCGTTATAAGATAATTTTCTGTAGAATACAATTTTATTGTATAATTGCAAAAACATATTTAAGTTGTATTTAAAACAATTTATGAGAAACAACTTTGGTATTCAACAACTCGATGTTAAAATACACAATAAAATACCTCGCTTTGTGAAACTTGGAATCTACAATTATCTCGAGGGTAATTTTGCTCCATTACATGTAAATAACATTACGGTCACTCTTTTTTCCCTGTTTTGCAACTCGCGCTTTTAACGATCGCGTTTCAGCCGGCAGAATTATCAGATCATTTTATCACGCTAGGAGTAAAGTTTAATTTACTAATTACTAATCAGGTGCGATTATGTGCTTTCGATTTGTCATACTACAATGACGTCAACCAAAAACTCGTGATACTTCCGAGGATCGACCGAGACTGACGGTCGCCACGCGGTGCCGATTGCACCTCGACTTGGTGTAAGACTACACAGATAACATACTCTCGACCTCGATAATGATATGCATATAAGGACGAGAATGCTATAAGAATAAACGCGGAAATTTTCCGAGGAATACAGAATTGAAGAATCGAATTGCTTAGGTGTCAAAATAAGAGATTGAATTAAAAAATTTTGTATTTCTCCTTTTATCCCTACTGATTGAATCTACGTCTACATATTTCTACATATCTACTGAATCATTCGTATTGATCGTTCCTGGTCACGAAGTAACAGTGCCGATGCAACTAAATGTCAAATGGAAACACTCATTTTAATTCTTGCTAAAAAAATGAATATAATTTTTTTAAGTTTTACTCGTCTTTCATTATCTAACTTTTAATAACTCAAAGAACAACATTAATTTTCTATGAAAATTTAAAAATTTGTAAATTAATCGACTTTGGAAAACAAACATTTAATTTTTCAAGTATCTTTCTCTTCCTATTCTCTTTTAATTCATTTGTTTTTTACAGATTGAGAACTCTCAAGCAATTCGAAGAAACGGAATCTTTACGCTTGATAGGTACTAGCATGAGGAAACATTTATCTTAATGAGGAAAATTAAAGGAGCAACACTTGCAGATGAATCGTTGGATACACGCAAGATGCTCTTGGTTCAGATGATTTTTTAATATTACATGAACCGTTTCTCAAGAAACTTCAAGCAAATTTCTATGTTAGAACTTCACATATTTATCATATGAAGAAATCTCAAGATATTATCGTGAAAATAACAAATTGCAACGAAGTGATTTTTAATTAAACAGGAATCCCTGATAAAAAGGAAATCTGATTTGAATTAGAAAATCAACTAGAATATTGCAGTGTAAGAATTTGGAAAAATATTAAAAAACAATCCTATAACTCTATAATATAAATTAATGTCTGTATCGAAAGAAACATTGACCAATGCTTCATATCAATGAACTAACGGGGAACTGATAATTCACAACCCTTAAGTTACATCTGAGATAAATTCTCACGTTAACGAGTTAAATTCATAACTCTAAAGAATTCACTTATTATCGGAGGATACTTTCGTTGTAAATTTACGAATCTGTCAAGGCCTGATAACGTATGATAAAAGATACCGATGACAGCATATGGTAAATTTCAACCTGATGAGGAGTACACGTGAGATTTACCAAGTTCATTTCGTATTACACGAGGTAAACATACTTAGCATTTCCTCAAAACAAAAGAGTGAAGCAATACAAAAATAGATTATTTAACAATAGCATCCTTGAACAGCAATTCTTGCAAAACGTGAAAAGTGTATATTGAAGCTAATGAGTTTGTCCCGCCTCTGCTGATATAACTTACATAATCGCGTCAGAGGCGGCTCGATCGTGTAAACGATGACCTTGGTGATTTCTTACCAGTGGACCGTCAGCTTAGCTGCTTCAAGGAAGCGGAGCCGGAGATGATGCCGAAAAGGAGACACTAATTGTCGCGCTTGGTTATCATTTCGACAAGAAACGAGACCTTTGCTACTTTGGGAGATGTCACGAGTTTTTGGTCGACGAAAGTGCGAAGCACTTAGAGTTAAGTGAGAAAAAGAGTAACCACGTGGGACGCGATTCACGTGCCAGATGAGAGATGACTGTCAGCTATACTGCTGAGGTAGCCACTTGCAGGGGGATCGGTTGTTTCCTCAAATTGCTGGTTAGGTGAGATTTTGATTTTTTATTATTTATTGTCTCATTTATTATCTCGATTAGATTGTCTCGAATGAGCCAACTATAAATGTCAAATAATACACATCATTTGTTCAAAGTTTTGAATTATTCTTCGTATATATTTTATCATTTAACTGTAATTTTTATTATTCTATTTGTAATATTTCTATTTTTCTGTGATGACTATATTTCAATATGTTCCGATATTTTATTTTTATTTCTTGCTGCGTCATTATTATTTAATATGTTAATTTTACGACTGCTCGTACTTATTCTTCGACATTTATTTCCTTTTTTTTCCCTTTTTCTTTTTTTTAGTTTACGATTCTTTTTTTTAGTTTACGAAATAGAAATAAAGTTACATAAATACAATAAATAATTAGTACGCTTTCAAATTTTATTAATTATTTTTTGTAAAATTTACGCGGTTATAGGTTTGTACACAAATATCAATGATATTCACAAGTGAGTCGTGTGTCTGAGAATATTATAGTACCGCGAATTGCGTTGGAATACTTCCAATCGCAAATAACGGGTGGCGACTATTTTCAACATTGCTTGCATAAAAATATGATACACTGCTTGTTACCGAAAGTTGACACAAACGTAATGCCATTGCTGGTAATAAGAAACTAACAATAAGCGAAGATACATGGATTATTTACTTTAAGCTTGATAACACGAGTAACGTTATCGCGTTTTATCGTTTTGTGATTTTAATACTTTGTCAATTTCTAATCTAATAAAATATCACTACTATCATTATTGCACTATCATTATCGTGCTATCATTATTTTTGTCCACTCGTCAAATTGCTCATTACGAGACAATCGCTCTTGACAGATGTTTCTGTTTCTGATTTACAAGCCATGCGATTTATTTCAGATGGCGGGCGAGCATTTACAAACTCGTCTGGCTCGATCTAACGCTCTTCCTCTTCATCTATTATTCCCTATCCAGTATCTACCGATTGTTATTGAACGAAGAACAGAAGAGGATATTCGAGGCTGTGGTAGCATACTGCAACGAATACAGCGATCTGATCCCATTATCATTCGTCCTAGGTTTCTTTGTCTCTATTGTCATGACTAGGTGGTGGAATCAATACATGGCGATACCATGGCCTGATTCTATCGCGGTCTTCGTATCAGCCACTATACACGGGAACGACGAGCGTGGTCGTCTAATGCGTCGGACAATAGTTAGGTACTTCGTGCAATGTAAAGTTAGTAGTGTATATAAGCTATAATCATACATAGAGCACCTGATTTAAGTTAGAAAGAAAGATATGATTGTGTGACTTTTTAAGAGGAAAAATCGATTAATCATTAAAGCATATATATAATTTGTTAGTTAAATATTAAAATAATTAAAAATATGCCATTAAATATTTAATATATGTCATAGAAAAATTTTTTAAATTATTTCGTACAAATTTTACGTACTAAGTTTGTATGTAATAAGTTGAATCACACTGTACGTAAAATTTTGGTCCTGATAAATAAATTCTATTTTATAAATTCTATTTTCTCAGATACGTATGCGTCTGTTTGACTATGGTCCTAACGAACGTTGCGCCGCGTGTAAAGAAGAGATTTCCCACTCTGGAGCATTTCGTGGAAAGTGGATTGCTGTTGGAGAACGAATTATCGATATTTGAAAGCTTAAATGCGAAATTTCCAAAGCCAAGTAAACATTGGTTGCCGATAGTTTGGGCTTCCAGTATTGTGACCCGCGCCCGGAAAGAAGGTCGAATACGTGACGATTTCGCAGTGAAAACTCTTATCGACGACTTAACAAATTCCGCGGAATGTGCGGCACTATATCGCAATATGATACGATCAGCATTCCGTTAGTATACACTCAGGTAAATATATAGAAGCTATTTAAATTAATAACTGCGTAAGCAATGCTACAGTCAAATGGAACTCTTGAGAAGTCGAGACTAAATGCTACAAAAATACAAGTGTGATAAATATATTTCACCCTTTGTAATCAAAATTATTTCTTGCACATAAGCAGAGACTAAGTATTTCTTTGATTTTATCTGATTGGCGAAAATAAAAGAATTTTTATTATTTAAAGAAACTTAAGAAGATTCCAAAAATATATTTTACTGATTTTATAATTCTACACTGATTATACTTAAAATACTACTACACGATAAACTACCACGAAGCATTAAATCAAGCTCGACGTAAGATTGCAAAGGGTTAATACATTTTTATATTTGTTATATGTATAATATAACATTTTTATATTTATTATTATAATATGTTATATAATAAATTTGTTATATAATTTGTTACATGATAAATTTTTATCATAAAGTTTGCATTTGAATTCTTTTTTTATTATAGGTCGTAACATTAGCCGTATATACGTATTTCTTGACCACTGTAATGGGTCGTCAATGGGTTCAAAAGTCGAACTCTACCATCGATCTATATTTCCCAGTATTCGCGACATTACAATTCTTCTTTTACATGGGTTGGTTAAAAGTAGCCGAAACATTAATCAATCCGTTCGGCGAAGACGACGACGATTTCGAAGTAAACTGGTTAATCGATCGCAATTTGCAAGTAAGAATTATTTCTCGTTGTTTGTTTTCTCTCTCCTTCTCTTAAAACTCAAAAATAATGTTGTGATTTCTTTGCTTTCAAGGTGAGCTATCTAATTGTTGACGAGATGCATCACGAACATCCTGAACTCATACGCGATCAGTATTGGGATGAAATATTCCCCACGGAACTCCCGTACACCGCCGCGGCACAACAATACCGCGAGGAACCTCCAAAACCTTCAACAGACGGTATACAATTGTCCGCCGCGCAACAAGAACTGCAACCATCATCGGTCAAAATCGATGAGATGGTGCCAGATGATCAGAAATTTCGCTCCGACATCGCTGATGATGCTATATCGGGAATACATTTTACGGCGAGTGGAAAACTATCCCGGTAAGCGCAGATTACTCAGTTTCCTGAATACTTTTTCATGTGAAGTAAGTTTATTCAAATATCATCATTATTTTTAACGCAAATTCAGAAGTGATACAGACAGTACCGACAGATTAATAAGGTAGCTATTTATATTTCGCGAAAAAGTATAGACTTAATCGTTGTATTATATTAATAGTATTAGATAATAAAAAAATTAAATTAAAAAAATATATAACTTATAATATAATAATATCTATGTGAAAGCGATTATTTTCGATTCTAAATTCTGTTAATTTTCTAATTAGAAGCGCCAGTAAAGTGAGTAATCGAGATCGCAATGTTAGTGGTGGTTCGACTCCTAGCAATCTGGGTGAATCGCTCACAAGAGTAAGCAGTGTTACCAGCGTACTAAAGCGATTGTTTAGCAAAGATGATAGGACTGACGGAGGTACCACCGCCAAAACCTCAGGAAAGATGCCGAGCACGGGTTCAACGATTTCGTTGCAGATGCGACCAACTGGTACATTGTTTGTTTAAAAATGTTAAAACAACTTAATTAAGAATAAAATGAAATACAATGGTAATGTCATAGCTCCAGGCTCCATGAGAATAGGCGTCATCGAGGAAGTCGACGAGCAGATGACACTGACATCGTTAAGACAATCGAACGACAGTCGGCCTCACGTACAAAGTATATTTGCGCAAGGCCCGCCACCCCCAAGTGATCCCGTCGACGTTCCTGGTGTCGCACAATCTTACAAACGTGAAATATTCTCCAGGAGTGCACCCGCACGTGGAGGAACCTTAGCTACAGCCGGCAGTACGGAATCCGCGCACGAAAGACAAAACGTTTTAAGGTAATTTAACGATAAGTCTAATTCGAATGAGATCGAATTATTTCCAATTATAAATTATATAATAAATTAATGGTTAATTGTATTATTATTAATTATATATAAATTTATATCAGAAAATTCGCGACTGTGTATACGATGCAGTATAAATCACCTAAAAATTTACCAGTTTATAAATTTTCCAGAATTAAATTCCACTAACAATACACTTTCATAAAATCAAACTTAAATAGAAACTTGAAAATTAAATTTTATTTCTATTATAATTAGGGGAGCTTAATTTTATAAAATTTATTTTAATCTCAGGACACAGGCGTCCACGCACTCGATGAGATCGAGCGCTTACGAACCGGCGAGTTATACTGGTAGTGGGATAAACGATGACTTGCCTAGTATCACGAGTTCCTCATGTTCCAGCGACAATGCTGAAAATGAATTTACGAAGTTGAAAATCGAGAGGAAGGAGCAGAGACGTAACCGTAGACTTCGAAGCACCAGTGGCCTGAACGGAAATGAATCGAGAAGTCCTTCTAATTCGGAAACTCTCCTGTTGACGGAATTAGCGGACGCGTCGCGACTAAGTATGATGAATAGACGCGATGAAGGAGATCAAGTTTAGAAAAATACGTTGATTTTACATCGATATTAGTTCATATAATTAAATCTTGATAACAAGAGTTTCGATAAAAGTAAGAATAGCGTGACAATACATCATCATGCAAATGATGGATTTGTTACGTGCCTTCGATGTACACTGGCGGACATCGATTTGTTCCGTGACCCCTTTCCGCGGGGCAAGGGGAATATGGATATGACAAATCAGGAGCGGTAAAACAGGGCCGCCGCTGGGTGGCGCCACGGATATTCTCCATCTTCTCCATATTCCCCTTGCCCCGCGGAAAGGGGTCACGGAACAAATCGATGTCCGCCAGTGTACTTATGAAACAATATCTTGTGAAACAAATTCATAATTCATGATTCATCGTCAAACAAAAATGATATAAAATGTTACACATACATACAGATTTTATGTCACACATGTGAATAATATTACTCATATGTATTATAAATCAATTGTGAAATTTTGCGATTAGCAATTTTTTAGTATTTTGATGAAATATGCTTTAACAACGAAAAGTTTACAAAGAGTTGATAAGAATATTTTTTTACATGAGCATATATATATATATATATATATATATGTATATAATGCAGCAATACATCGTGTGAAAGTTTTTCGCGAAAACCAGTTGAAGAAATCTTAATGTTTCACTTTACTTACAAGAAACAAAAAATTTTCTTTTAGATAATAGTTTGAAACATTACAACATGTAGTTGCAATTTTCGACAATAGCTACGCACAAAATATTTTCATAATCTTTCAAAAAACATAAAGAAAATCTGCAAAAAGTGCTTTCAATGAAATTTTAATGTTCAATCAAAATATTCGATCAAATTATGTATATCACAGCAATTTTAAGACAGAAAAATCATTTTTTTAAATTGAATGAAGAACTTCAAATTCATCCAAATGAAAAGATTCTTTAAACGAAATATGTACTTTAAAATAAATGTATTTTTTATTTTTTCTTTGTAACTTTTACTTTCATGTTTTCTATCTCAATTACACGATGTTTTATTATACGCTTAAACGACTTGATTGTTGCTGGTTATTTTCGATTAACATTCCACGATTTGTTACGGTGCTATGTGAGTCGTTTGTTTGGCAGTATTGAAATAAAGTATTTTCGATAAAATCGATTGATTTTTATTTTAGCAGCATTATTAGGCATCCATTCTTTCTCTCATGTTTTAGACACGATATATAAAACTCTTCTAGTCTGTCAAATCGATTCTAAATACTATGCTAAATCTTCCAATCTTTCAATAATATACGATATTTATATAAATACATTGAATTTTTAATGAAAAATCAACACAAAATAAATACCAAAAATAAAAACTTTAACTATCGTAAGATGCAAGTAAAATATTGAAAGATCATTTTCAATGCTCACTAAAACATCTCCAAGATTTAAAATCCGATTAATTTATGAAAAATATATCATGCGAGAATGATAACTACGATCATATGGAGGCGTAGTTGATAAAACTGTTTTACAAACGACGCGATAAATTGTATACAATACTCGCTCGATATTTTCCTCAATGCTTTCCAATACTACTTCGCGCAATATTTATTTTCTGTAACTCAAAATCTCGATTTCAATATCGATCCATGAAAAATCCGTCGTAGAATTACGTCGATGGCTAACTATCGATGTAATATATCCATAAGTGGAAGGAAAAAGCGCGATTGAGCAAGCAGAATTACTATTCAACGCGGAAATTAAGTACGAAATGTTCCCGCAAGTTGGAACCGGATCCAACTAATTACAAAACGATTACAATGTATGTACTGAAATGACGATGACCGATGTCCATCGTCCGCAGCTTCAACGAAGGCAAGAAACAGGGAGAAGAATCAACGTCGAGACCCAAAATGAAGTACTGATACACTTTACGAGGTACGATAATAATACATACGATGATAATACATCGTGTACGGAGTTCATTTTCAAATGACAACACTCGCAAGAAGTATAGAACAGCAGAACATGATTTCGCGATCCGCCACGTAACAGAACGCGATTCAAATTTTGCTAGTAACTCCATGATAAAGTGTGGAAACAATCAAGAGGGTAATATTGTTGTAGAAATAATGTGTTAGAAGTGTTAGAAATAAATTCTGAAATATCTTAATGTTACGTATGATTGAAATAAAAATTAAAAAAGATAATATATCTTTAATAAATATACAATATATTACGAAGGGATAATTCAAATATCGCGACGATGTGTTTCTTGACAATGTCGGGAGATGTCACCAACTGTATGTTAATCTGGGTTAAATTGTTCTTAAAACACTAATAGTACAGAGCTAATTTTTCTAGAGTGTTATAGCGATTGCATTTTATTTTAACTTTATTATGTTTTAATGTTCTATTGTATATTTTGAAATTGATACTTTTTTATTAAGAAAGATTAATATTTTAATGTGTACTCTGTAGGCCATACGGTTATGTTAATCCTTATAGACATAAATCGAAAGCGATAAACAATAATTTCCATCAGTAATAAATAATAAGTTAAATTCTGAAATGCTTACCTCATGGACGGATTTGTCATCATACCTGAATATTTTTCTGTTTTCTCCTATCCTTCTTTTTTATTGCTTTTCCTATAGCACTCAGGCATCTACAAAAACAAATTGTTGATTCAAAATAAGCACAATTATGATTCTAGAACGTGAAATCATAAAATTTAAATTAAAGCGAAAAGACACAATCGCGAGGGAATACGCGGGAATCCGATCGACTAACGACGTCACGAAAAGTAGCGAGTGTAAAAGTGGCGGGAACGTAACAGCGGGAAAGACTCGTAATCGCAGCTATCCGTCTTGCAAAGAAAAGGAAACTCACGGCGGACACTCTCGAAACGATCTCGTACGCACATTTCTTTCCCCGCGAAACACTCATAAAAACCACACGTACGAGACAATACGAATTAAGATTACCCGCGGCGTACAAAAGCAAGACGTCGTCGAGCCGCGCCGAACGCGCTTGTGCGAAATTCGATCGGAATTTTCCACGCGAAGTACGAATATAAGCGAGTCACAGATGCTCGAGCACCACGATTGTTTAATTCGAGTATCGAGTTCACTGCGTACACTGTACGTACCGTTATTAAATGCGTAGTGACGACCATCGGTCTGCTGCTGCGAGATCAATCCACGGCACACATTCACGACGTTCCGCCGTTGGGCCAATATGGCGACGTACCGCCGTTCATCTTGGTGGCTTGAGCGGTGCGCGCGCATTCTCGCAACGGGGTCTACTTGACTAGTGCTAAGAAACGTATGACGTACTCAAGACGTATACATGACGCTCCCTAGCGCTAGTCATGTAGACCCCGTTGCGAGAATGCGCGCGCACCGCTCGAGCCATCAAGACGAACGGCGGAACGTCGCCATGTTGGTTCAACGGCGGAACGTTGTGAATGTGCGCCGTGGATTGATCTCGCAGCAGCAGACCGATGGTCGTCACTACGCATTTAATAACGGTACGTACAGCGTACGCAGTGAACTCGATACTCGGATTAAACAATCGTGGTGCTCGAGCATCTGTGACTCGTTTATATTCGTACTTCGCGTGGAAAATTCCGATCGAATTTCGCACAAGCACGTTCGGCGCGGCGCGACGACGTCTTGCTTTCGTACACCACGGGTAATCTTAATTCGTATCGTCTCGTACGTGTGGTTTTTATGTGTGTTTCACAGTCAAAGAAACGTACGAGATCGTTCCGAGACACCCGCCGTCAGTCTCTTTTCTTTTCGCAAGACGGATAGCCCGCGATTACGAGTCTTTCCCGCTGTTACGTTCCCGCCACTTTTACGCGCGCTTTGCGTGATGTCGTCGGTCAAGCGGATTCTCGCGTATTCCCGCGCGATCGTGTCTCGCACTCGTTGTTGATCCGTTGTTTAATAAAGTCTCGTCGATTAACGTGTAAAATGTCGTAGTTGATAATTAACATGATTATAATTAGCCTTTCTTTTGTTAGCGTAGTATTGTGCAAATGAGGGACCCAAAAAGAGGCGACCTGGGAGACATCGATAGCAGAGCAAGCCTGTAAATATTATTTATATTAAATATATTATTAAATATATTATAATTATGTATATTAAATATTATTATATATAAATAAATATTAAATATATTAAAATTTAATTTAAATTTTATTTTATTGATTATATGTTACAGAATCATCGCAACGTGACTGATATCTCCACTGTTGGGCATCAGGCGGTGACTATCTAGCAGGTGCGTTCAACAACTCGGCTGCTGCGTATCGGTGAGTGAAAAAAACGCCTTTTTTTAAATAAATCGAGGTAATGGGTTCGTGAAAACTATGCGAAATATATATAAATCTATCTATTCTATAAATATGAATATATACATATAAAATGAATATAAATATACATATAGTATAAGCTGTGTATGTACTTAGAGAGAGATATGTACTTATCAAACAGTAAGAACATAGATTATAAATATATATCAAATATCACAGATTCATTACCTTAGGATGGATGGGCTCGACAAATAATCGAAAATAGAAATTTAATCTTGGAGACATGTAAATTAAAATTATTTAATCAAAAAGAAAATATGTTATCAGTTCTTAATTATGTTTATTTTTACAATGTTCTTATTTTATTTTAATGTTCATAGTTCATCGATGTTTATATAGCGATAATTTAATTTAGAAGCGATATTTATACAAAGTAAAGTACTTCCCTCCCACGGGTACGACCTTGGCGTGGTGGGAGGGCCCAGTACCCCGAGGTTTTACCCAAGCAAATCGACAGTTTTGCTTGGGTAAAAATCCAAAGACGGGGAAGCAAACGTACCCTCGTCGTCGATTAACTAAATAAACGAACCGCAGCCGGTTCGTCGCGTTTGTTTCGGGAGTGCCGTTCCAGTAATCGGACTAATTAATTAAATAAGATTTTCACGTAGATTTTGTCGGGAGTGCCGTTGAATATCGCGCGAAAAACTTTTACTGATAATTAGTCCGCGCGCGATTTATGGTTTATTCGCGTTTTCGCGAGTGTCCTGTGCAACGGAAGGAGACAAGGCCCAGACGTCCTGAGAGGAGGCGGAGGTCTGGGAGAGACATCGGGCCTCGGCGGAGCAACCTTGGGGTGAGTATCATCTTTAATCTACATAAATTTAATAATTCTTTTTTACTTATTTGGATTGTTTTTTACCTCGTTAAGTTCGAAATAATTAGAGAGAGAGAGAGAGAAGTTGTTTAAAATTAAAGAAAAGTTATTATATTTAGAATTGTGAATTTGTTAAATTTGTTAAAAATTAATTAAGGTTTATTACTGTAAAGATTCTTACCGGATAATAGATAATTGCATTACAATACATAATTAAAGATTAAAATGAATAACTATGCTAATATCAAAATAGATAACTGTACATATTAGCAAAAATCTTATTTAAAGACGAATTAATCTTATTCAAAGACGTAACAATTATTTTTTTAACATTAATCATTTTAAACATGCCTCTTTAAATGAATCTTTTATTTGTGTGTTACAGTATCATCGTAGCTACGTGGCTGAATAACTCCGCCCGTTGCGCATCGGGTCGGTGAGTGATAAATTTTTTATTATTGGGTAACGAATTTGTGAATGATTAATATTAGACATATATTTATAGAGAGATATATATTTACTCATTAGATATATATTATACTCATAAATAATTGCACGTAAGTGCGATTTGTCACAGATTCGTTACCCTAAAATGGATAAACTAGATCAGATTAGGTTGAAAATAATTAATCTTGGAACACTATCATTGGTCATATCAACTTACTGTGTTTACGGGAAAATGCTCCCGTAAGCACAGATTGAGCTATTGATATAACGAGCTCTATTGAGCACAATAGAGTTCGTTATATCGTATTATTGTTGGTGTATTTATTGCACCGCAGAATACATTAACATGTGTATTCATTGCACTGCAGAATACACCATGTGTATTCATTGCACCACAGAATACACCATAAAGTATACCAGTCGCCTGCACTTATGGCGATTTATTGAAAGTTTCAAAGTATATATTATTATCAAGTATTTAGTAATAATTATCAAGTCTTTCTCATGTAACGTAAAATAAAATAAAAATTAATTAATTAACAATAAATTTAATTATGTTTTCAAATTTTGTTTATTATTGAATTAAATATTAATAAATAGACATAGAGAGACAGAGAAAATAAGATTTTTTTTTTTTAGGAACATATATAGAAAGATATTTTTGGTGGATATTTTTTATAAACTTGTTATTCTTTTATTTCTTTAATTTTTTTTATTTATTTTTTGCGAAGATACTTTTTACATCATGCAAGGTATTACGTCAATAAAATTAATTTTTTATAAGCAATAAATAATAAAGTAGTTTGCTTAATTAAAAAAAATACATAATTAAAAAATAGTTATCTATATCTATAGATACACAGATTACCTATAGATACAGAGAACGGGCAGATTCAATAATTCGATAAAATAAAATTTTAATAAAATAAAATTATTAAAATGAATTTTTGAATGAATTAAAGTAAATAATTAAAATAAATTTTATTAATTATAATATAATATACAATACAATACAATTACAATATAAATACAATACAATATAAATTATAATAATTATAATAATAAATTAAATATGTTTTCTTATTTTTCCTTCTTTCCTCTTCCAAATATTCTTCCAAGATTAAATATTACATAAATTGGCGTAATAAAGTAAATAAATGCATATATCACGAATGAAAAAAGCTAAAGAATATTTTGCACGTTGCATATTCCATGTGAACCTTATTGTGTGTGTATAAATCACACTAATAAATGTTAATTGTACTCATTTTGATTCTATATACAGAATACGCCAATTTTATCCTAATCTGTTATAATTTGTCCATCTAGCTTGGCTTTGTATAAATACAAAAATAAAATGACTTGAGATCCAACAAATATTTTGTCATATTTCTCATAGGAAATTATTTCCAAAAATTAAAGATTTTATCGGTTGTTACATATACTCGATTGTAAATATTCCTCAATAACAATTATTTTATTCACATATTTTGTGAAATTTATTATTTTTAAGATTATTCTTGAGATTGTGGATATATATTTGCATATATATTTTATTTATTTAATATATTTTAATAATAAGAAAAAATATATCTTAATAATAAAAAAATATTTCAATGGTAAAAAATACGGGATGCAATTGAAAAATGATTGTCGTTAACTTGCTGCCGAAACGACCGCTATCGGGGGCAATCCGGAAAATCTTGGATTCATTCCTTTCTGTAAACATTCAACTCGAGGACTCTGTTGCAGAGTCAGAGTTAATCCTTGGTTTTCTTAAATTCGGATCCCCGCAAACAGTGGTTTGGGTGAGTAGGCGACGTCTCCGCGACGAATATTTTAAGATAAAACATACGGGATGTAATGGTTTGAAAAATGATCGTCGTTAATATGACCGTTATCGGGGGCAATAAAATCTTGGATTCATTCCTTTCTGTAGCGAGGCCTTTGACATTCAACGGATGTTGAATATCGAGGACTCTGTTGCAGAGTCAGAGTTAATCCTTGGTTTTCTTAAATCTCGGATCCCCGCAAACAGTGGTTTGGGCACGAGTAGGCGACGTCTCCGCGACGAATATTTTAATAGTAAAACATACGGGATGTAATGGTTTGAAAAATGATCGTCGTTAACTTGCGGCCGAAATGACCGTTATCGGGGGCAATCCGGAAAATCTTGGATTCATTCCTTTCTGTAGCGAGGCCTTTGACATTCAACGGATGTTGAATATCGAGGACTCTGTTGCAGAGTCAGAGTTAATCCTTGGTTTTCTTAAATCTCGGATCCCCGCAAACAGTGGTTTGGGCACGAGTAGGCGACGTCTCCGCGACGAATATTTTAATAGTAAAACATACGGGATGTAATGGTTTGAAAAATGATCGTCGTTAACTTGCGGCCGAAATGACCGTTATCGGGGGCAATCCGGAAAATCTTGGATTCATTCCTTTCTGTAGCGAGGCCTTTGACATTCAACGGATGTTGAATATCGAGGACTCTGTTGCAGAGTCAGAGTTAATCCTTGGTTTTCTTAAATCTCGGATCCCCGCAAGCAGTGGTTTGGGCACGAGTAGGCGACGTCTCCGCGACGAATATTTTAATAGTAAAACATACGGGATGTAATGGTTTGAAAAATGATCGTCGTTAACTTGCGGCCGAAATGACCGTTATCGGGGGCAATCCGGAAAATCTTGGATTCATTCCTTTCTGTAGCGAGGCCTTTGACATTCAACGGATGTTGAATATCGAGGACTCTGTTGCAGAGTCAGAGTTAATCCTTGGTTTTCTTAAATCTCGGATCCCCGCAAGCAGTGGTTTTGGCACGAGTAGGCGACGTCTTCGCGAAAAATATTTTACTTAAAAACTCTTGTCGCAGTAAAATTATTTAATTTTGCAGATATATATGTGCAATTAATATATATTATATAAAAAATAATTTTATGTAAGCAGAAGAAATATATATGAGGTATATTTATATCGACATGTAAATTTCTAAAATGTGTATATTATTCTTAGTAATTATCGGTTAATTACAATATTCAAATATCAATACGAATTAAACAAAATTTTTTTCTGATTTCTCACGTTATTTATTCTTGATATACTATCAAGAAATTGCATATTGTGTGTACAATCGTGCATCTTCGCGATCGGTTTTCGCGTGTTCGGTTTTCGCATCGGTTTTGCATTAAGAAATTTTTCCATTATTAATTTTTAATTTCAACTACACTTTAAATTTCAATTTTTCACGGTAT